>GL376606.1:301043-434891 GCA_000143045.1 Globisporangium ultimum DAOM BR144 | reverse complement strand
TCGCGAGATTACTACTGGCCTCACATGTACAAGTGGGTTCGCAAGTATGTGCGTACTTGCAAAGTGTGTCAAAGAGTTAAGCCATCTGGCTCAACTCAGGCCCCACTTCGTTCATTACCTGTCCCTCAGGACAGCTGGAAGTCTGTGAGTATGGATTTCATATTCGGACTTCCAAGGGACAAACACGGCAGGAATGGCATCCTGGTGTTTGTGGACCGATTTAGTAAGATGGTGCATCTTACTCCGGTGTCAGACAAGATCTCGGCAGAGATAACTGCAAAAGTCTTTGTAGACGTGGTGTTCCGCCTACATGGTCTGCCTTCGGAGATCGTGTCCGACCGAGACACTCGGTTTACGTCCAGATTCTGGCGTACTCTGTTTGGCACTTTGGATACAAAACTATCCATGTCAACAGCAGCACACCCCGAGACAGACGGTCAAACTGAACGAGTGAATCGTGTCCTGGAAGATGTATTGCGAAGCTATGCGACGTCTTTCGGAGAGTGGAGTGAGTTTCTCCCTCTCGCTGAGTTTGCGTTGAACAACTCTACGCATGTCTCGACAGGTCATACTCCGTTCTATGTGAACTACGGACTCCATCCGAGAGTGCCAGCGTCACTAGTAGGCGGAATCTCTACCATAAGTGGGGGAGGGACTATGGCTAAGGAGCCACAGTCGGACCTGAATGCTGTTGCCGAGTTGAAAGCCAATTTCGACTCGATGAAACCTCTAAACGACATGACAAGTCGTGAGGCACAGCAAGTCGATGACTTTATTGTGAGAAGACAAGCCATTGTAAGGTTTGTTCGAGACGCAATTGCAAAAGCTCAGGATCTGCAAAAGGAACAAGCAGATAAGAGTGGAAGGAAGAACAAGCAAGTATATAAGGTCAACGATCTTGTATTACTTAGCACGGCTAATCTGCCTGAACATGCAGCGTCCAACTTGGGAAGTTCGAAACTTTTGCCAAGATATATTGGACCGTTCAGGGTAGTTAAATGCAATGGTGATGCCTACACGCTAGGCATACCTACACGCATGCGTCTACATCCTACATTTTATGTGGGTAGACTAAAGCCTTACCTTCCAAGTGGGTCAGCAAACCCTATAGAACCTTTGACGGACGATCAAGTTGATCCTGAAGTCGCTCCACCAGCTCGCGAAGAGTCTGTAACTCATCACCATGGAGCTTCTTCTCGGCATAAAGGCGCTGAAGTACATCAAAGGACTCGTCCTTTATTGTCTCCAACGCGAGAAGGCGACCATGATACTCCTTCCGAAGTATCTCAAGAGAAGTCCCTGCCTCTTCCACAGAGCGCAGTAGACGTTCGTGATACGCATCACGAGCTTTCTCAGCCTTCTGGAGTCGTTCAAGCTCGGCTTGAATCTTCTCGAACCTCTGTTCGGAACGTGACTCCATTGCCGAACGCTGGGCAAGACCATCGAAGAGCAAGCCGATCTTCGACTCCTGCTCATTCAACCGGTCTTCGAGGCTTCCGCACCGGTCTTTGAGTACCGCGTTGCGAACTTCAAGAGCCTCGATCTGAGCGCGATGAGCACCCTTCCACTTCCAGGGTCGCTCAATCGTTTTCGCGTTCAGTCCCATCTCCTCTGATCGATCATCAGGGAGAGCGTCGTTGGATCGTTGAGTCGATAGTCGATCACGAGGATCGATCGACTCGTCGTCAGGGAAAGAAGCAGTTGAACCGTCAACGCTTCTACAGAGTACGGTGGCTCGGCTATCCGCCGGACTCGGACACGTGGGAACCTCGAGAGACTCTTCAGTCTGATGTTCCCGACGTGGTTCACAGCTACGAACAAAGCTTGTAGTGCTCTCGCGAGCACTAGAACGACGAGAGCCAAGCTCTTTGCGGTCGTTCTCGAGCGTGCCTCCTAGGTTCCCTAGCAAACACTCGACAAGATGTTCATTCTCGAGTCGGACAAACGTCTTCCACGACTCAAGCTTCGCTGTGGTGGATTGGCCAGGATCGTCACTACCGGACATCTTGCGCCAGCGGAAGAACAACTCCTTGTAGAATCGACGTCCTCCACGCTTCGTGCAAATAGCGGAGATGTCGTACAAACAGGGAGCCGTCCGCTGCCGCTTCGGCTCGGGCTGTTCTTCGCGCTTCACTTGGTTGTTTGATCGCTTCATGGTCAATTGAAAAGTGAGAGCGGATACCTCTTCCAAAAGAAGTAAAGTCCATGATGGAACTTTAAGGGAGGGATGATGTAATGGGCTAAAGGCTGCCATTACATGCAAGGTGGCTCTTTGTGTGTGTCACACGCCACCTTGTGGAAGTGCATTGTGGGTGCGAAGATATTGGGTGAAACACATAAAAGTGATCCCACATGCACAGGTGACGTCATCGTCTGATGTCAGAGCAATCTGTGTCTGAGTTGAGTGTTGATCGCTCGCAATCATTGAGATTCGGCGTGATTACGCACGACAGTACTCTAGACATGTGAATGATGGTTCCTACTTTGGGAAACCACACTGGTGATGAGACCAACGTGTCTCTACCATCTGAAGTGAGTGGCTTCCGCCAATTACTTTGCAGGGAATCTCCACGGTACTTCAAGTTCAAGTTCCCAGCAGATCCCCTGGGTTCAACCTCAGTATACCCAAGGTTTTATATATCAGATTTATAGGTTTTATTTCTGTATGTGTAGGTTTTAGTTGTAAAACCTCTAGGAGCCCTAGTGGTGTTTCATATGTAGTATAAGGAACCATAACCACATTTCAATTCAGTTACATTTTTGCCAAGTTCCTCTCAAGTCTTCCTCTCAAGCGCAAGCGTGTGTGCTGTGTTTGAGGCTGTCTCGGATAGCCTCTTACAGGAAAATGTCAATAAGTGTATGCTTTTAAAAAATGCAGTATGTGAAAATTTGTTGATATGTGTGTGCAGGTTGAACAAAATAGCCAACAAGTGTGTAGACAAACTTTGCTGGCTTTTCGTGTATGAAGTAAATGTATTTTAGACATTACGTGTATGCAAATGGAAGCCAGTCACCTATGTAATGGGGCTACCCATTACATGGGTTCTCAGGTCAAGGGAGTGTGGGTTGCCACCCACACGGGTTCTACCGCCTCTTCCAAACCCACCCACTACCTACAATTCAAGACACATTAATATGTGTCATGTATGAACACTGTACGCAGTCAATTGCATATTAACCAATAGGACTAAACCATTAAGATTCAATCCCATTGGATGATAGTCAGACTGGACACCCGACTATCTATCAATGAGAGATACCGTAGGTTTCAGTCAGAACAATTGCATGTTAGCATTTTAAAATTCTAATTCGCTTCTCGTTTTTCACGCTACTGCGCAAAGCTCCAACCTTCCTCTTGGACACAGCGTTATCGCTGTGTCCTTTCCTCCCGCGCGCTTCCTCAAAGCACGTGTACGCCGTGCAACAGGTAATCCCGTTACAGCCTATGTATGACGAAATGAGACGTAATAACCATGAGATGTGATAACAAAAATAAATAGCGCTTAAATTGGTATTGTGCGACGTTCCTGCAACGGAAAGGAGGTAGGAGTTTCACATTTAAAACTCCTCGCGGGGAGTTTTGCGAGCAAGAAGTCGCCAAGATTCAAATGCTTCGGCTTCGAATCTGTGAGCAGATGCTTTGAAGCAGTATACGAGAGTGAAAAACAACAGGCAATCACTTTTTTTATTGACTACGCCATTAACTATCGACTATGTTGACCGACTTTACCGAAACTTTAATGAGTCAATTCAGCGAGACCAAGGAGCTAACTGTGGGGAAGACTTTTAAGACTGCTTCAGACTCACTGCATGCTGTTCAAGACTATGCACTTCAAGGAAACAAGTCTGTGAAAATTGAAACGTGAAGCGGCATGCATCGACATATTGTCTGCTCGTCTCAAGGGTGTGGGTTTTTCGTGCGGGTTTATCGAAAGCGCAGATCTGACAAAACCTACGGCACTTGGTATATCTCATCCGTAAACAAGGAGCACACCAACTGCCTGTCGCAGCCGAATCCTACTCGGCGACAGATCGTGGAGCTTCCAACGTTTGCCAGTGCTGTTCAAGCAAATGGGGGCATTGCTGTGTCCGCCTTAACCAACCAAATTCAATCTAGAGATGGCATCTCTCTTGTGAACAAGAAAGAACTCTCTACCGGGCGAGAGAGCAAGCGAAAGGTTTTGACGAAAGTGAGATGTCTTTTTCCTATCAGAAGATACTGGCTTACCTTGCCCAGTTTGCAAAGATGAACCCTGGCACCGTGGCTTTTGCTGAGAAGGATAACGCAAGTCGTTTTAAGCGCGCAATAGTGGTGAAAGTGTTTGCCGGCGCACTCTCGGCGCGTCAGAATGTTATCGGCATTGATTGCAGCCACTCGAAGTGCCCATCGTATGGTGGTGTGCAGATACATCTCGTTGGAAGAGATGAAAACCTACAAAACCTTACCATTGCGTTTGCTTTGGTGGAGAGCGAAGATATTGACAACTACTCGTGGTGTTTTTGTACTCTTCTTCGTCATGGATACGACTTTGCAGAAGTCCCACTGTTCTGTGACCGCAACAATTCCATTATGTTCGTCTCGCGTGATTCCAACTTGAACTTGAAATTCTGCGTACTACACATACTACGCAACGTTACCGCCCGTTTTACGACATTCAAACCTCAACACAAAAATTTGGTGTGGCAACTTCAAGCCGCTGAAACCGAAGCCGAGTACAAGTGTTGTTTGGCTTGGATATCGTTAGAGATTGGTGACGATGTGAAATTCTATCTTGAAGAAATTCAACCGGAACGATGGTGCGTTTTTGCCAGCGTTGGATTAACAGCCCTGTACGGGTGGCGCACTTCTAACTTTGTTGAGAGCGTCTTTGGGACACAATTGGCGAATGACATGAGATTATTATCCCCATATCAGTTCATTCAGACGATGTGCAGCTCATTGCTTGATGCTGCATACACCCGTTCGCAGAACGCTGTGTCGTGGACTGAAAAGAAGCTGAAGCTAACGCCAGCCGCAACGAAAATGTACAAAAAGCAAAATTCAAATACTGGGCACTACGCAGTCCAGCACGCATCTACAGAAATCAGCTAGGTTCATAGCGCAACTGCTTCTGCATCCATCAGACGTCGGGTTAACATCTCGTTGTCAACGTGCGCTTGTACCCACTTGGATCAGATGGGGGCACCGTGCCGTCATGCTATTGATGTTCTTTACAGTCGAGAGCTTATTGACACTATCTTCGACTGTTTCCAGCCATACTATCGGACGGAGACATATTTCGCAGCCTTCCACAACAAAGCAGTGCAAATTCCCATTGAAAGCGAAATCTCAAGTGATCCTACGTGGCTTCCAGCAAGGGCCGTGAGATCGGCTGATCGGCCACGAAAGAGACGAATTCGAAGCGTGGGGGAGAATGGCTCGGGCCTTACCTATCGCTGCTCTATGTGCCACCAGCAAGGCTACAACAAACGAAGATGCACACAGAATTAGTGACGAGTGTTAAATGCACTCGTCATTCGTTTTCTTTACTGTTGATCTCCACGATTCCCTACATTTTGCTGGTTGCAGTGCTTAGCGCCATAAATGCGTCACCTTGTGTAATTAGAGGGCTCCATTTGTCAGTGTGTATGAAGTGTGTATGAAGTCATTAACTCGAAGCAAAGCAGGAGTGAATGTGCGGTTTGATCCCAAGGTTACACCTACTGTCATACGTTTAATCCATTCATACACCTATTGGCAATTCCCCCTTTTTTATATTCCCATTTTTTATTCCCCCTAAAAAACATTGATTTTCAGGTGGGGGTTGCGTACTCCGTTCAGGAAACCTCGGTCTCTGGGCTCGTCTACGCAGATCCCTCATCTTTTATATCAGGAAAGTGTGCTGGTAGATTTCTACCTTTTCTTTCTCATGTCGAGTCTGCATGAGCCATGCATTTAGGCAGAATCTGAATGTAGCCGCGTCGATACAGTGCAGCACGAACAGCAAAAATGTCACCCTTCATGTCGAAGAGAGTATGCACATACAGAGTTTATACTTCGTAAGTGACTGTTTCTGACCTTTTACCTCGCTGGTAAACATGATCTTGTGCGCAGTTTGGATTATGCAAGTGTTAATTGGTCGATACAAGCAACACTAAAGCAATGTAGCGATCTTCGCGCAATAGAGAAACAACGTAAGCGTTTTCCTCAGTTGAGGGTTTCGGTGAGAGCCAAGTTGAAGTTCAGATCCGAATACCATCTACACTCGCAGGAGTTCCTCATTCTGCAATTTGCCAGCTCCCTGGCAAGTCGAACCCAAACAGCAGCCACTCCCTCTCTCCTCCTCTTGAAGCGACATGCAGTCCGCGCCACACGTCCCCGTCAAGCAGACCAACTTGCTGATCAACGGCAAGTTTGTGCCTTCGGTGAATGGCGCGACGTTTGACACGTTTGATCCTGCGACAGAAGAGAAGATCGCGACGGTCGCGGAAGCCACACCTGACGATATAGACGAAGCCGTCAAGGCTGCTCGCGCCGCGTTTGAAGGACCGTGGAGAACCATGGCTGCTTCGGAACGTGGCCGCTTGATCAGCAAGCTCGCGGACCTCGTGGAGCAGAATATTGACGAGCTCGCTGCTCTGGAAGCGTTGGACAACGGCAAGCCTCTAACCATCGCCAAGCACGTCGACATCCACATGGTTGTCAAGACCCTGCGTTACTACGCGGGATGGCCAGACAAGATCCACGGGCAAACGATCCCAACCTCGGGACCATTCTTTTGCTACACCAAGTCGGAGCCAGTCGGCGTGTGCGCGCAGATCATCCCATGGAACTTCCCGTTGCTCATGGCTGCGTGGAAGCTCGGTCCAGCGCTCGCTTCGGGTTGCACGGTTGTGTTGAAGCCAGCTGAGCAGACTCCATTGACCGCTCTCCGTTTGGGTGAGTTGATCGTCGAGGCTGGATTCCCGCCAGGTGTCGTCAACATCGTGCCCGGCCAAGGTCCAATCGCGGGTAAGCACCTCGCGCAGCACCCTGACGTCGACAAGGTCGCGTTCACGGGCTCCACTGAAGTCGGCTACCAGATCATGCGTTCGTCGCACGTGAACAACCTGAAGCGTGTGACGCTCGAACTCGGTGGCAAATCGGCCAACATTATTTGCGATGACGCTGACATCGATCAGGCGATTGCTCAATCTCAGCTTGGTCTCTTCTTCAACATGGGCCAAAGCTGCATTGCTGGTAGCCGATTGTACGTGCAGGAAGGCATCTACGACGAGTTCGTGCGTCGCTCCATGGAAGCCGCGAAGGCGCGCATTGTCGGTGACCCATTCTCGGTCAAGACCGACCAGGGTCCACAAATCGACCGCACCCAATTCGAAAAGATCCTCAACTACATCTCGATCGGTAAGAAGGAAGGTGCCAAGATCTTGACGGGTGGCAAGCGTGTGGGCAACAAGGGATTCTTTATTGAGCCAACCGTGTTTGCTGATGTTGAGGACGACATGACCATTGCGCGCGAAGAGATCTTTGGTCCTGTGATGACGATCCTCAAGTTCAAGACCATTGATGAGGTGATCAAGCGTGCGAACGACTCAAGTTACGGCCTTGCCGCCGGTGTCGTGACCAAGAGCATTGACAACGCGATCAAGATCTCGAACGGCATTCGCGCGGGTACTGTGTACGTGAACTGCTACGGCGTGATGGACGTCAACACGCCATTCGGTGGCTTCAAGGACTCGGGCATCGGTCGTGAAAACGGTCAGCAAGGTCTCCACGGCTACTTGGAGAACAAGACCGTGATTATCAAGCGTCCAGACGACTCGATGCCTTAAATGGAATCACGTGTGTCAGTTGTGAGAAGATGACTGGATTTTACGTTTGCCATAGTTCTACTAGCGTGTCAATAAGATAGAAAAACGCAAGCAATCAAAGATTTGTTTACCACGAAAGTCTCTTTGTGCCGACTGCTTTCTTGTGTAACGAAATACATGTTGAAGCTTTCGAGTATGCGAGACGACTGCAAAATGGAAGTACGAAGTCAGAATGAGCGCTAAACATAAAGCTGTAGAAATACAGTTGAAAAATATGCCCAAAATGGCCAAGCCATGCAAAAGCGTACCGAATGCGATGATCCGTGGACGGTTACCCATCCACACCACGGATCGGGGGGAACACTTCGTTTGCCTTGACGGACGCCATTTTTTCTTCCATTGCCTTCACAGCTTTCCGTAGTTCTTCGATTTCGTCGCGCTGCTTGTCGATCAGTGCGTCGGGGTCCTTCTCAAACATGGCCTTGTGCGCTATCGCCGCACTGTCCTTTGCCTCTCGAACCCCAATTGCTGCGCGTTCCATCTGCAACACGCCCTTTGCTGCATTCAGTGCGCTTCGAAGCTCATTAATCTCGCGGATCAACGTCATATTCTCCGCCGTGGCTTGCATGTTTTCAGCCTGATGCTGGGCAGCATCACGAGCATATTTCTTCTTCAGCACGTGAACAGATTTCTCGAGGTACTCCTTCTGACGCGTGTATTCGTGTTGGATCTCGACCTCAATATCGTTTGTTGGAATATCATTGGTGACATATTTCTTGTACAGACCCGCGACTTGCAAAGTCAGCTCCTTCGGATTTTGGATATGCTGCACACATTCGTACAAATCGCAGCGAAAGCGCCGAATCCAAGTTTGTTGATCGCCGAGCACTTTGCGATACTTCGCGATTTCGTCCTGCATCCCGTCGATTCGCTTGCGCTGCTCCCCGATCATGAGGTCCAGTTGCGCGTTGCTCTTGTGGAACAACTCCAACTCGCGGTCCATTTCCTTGATTTGCTCTTTCATATCGGCGATTTCATTTTCACGTGGCTCAATTTGTCGCTTCAGCTCCTTGATTTTGTAATCGAGCACAAACTTGAATTTCTCTAGTTCTTGGTTTTTCTTCTTTAGGTCGTAAATGCGTTTTTCCTTTTCACCGATTGTTTCATCCCGTGCTCGAATCTCTCGTTTCAGCGCTTGAATCTCCTTCTCGAGATTCTTGATTTCTTCAATCAGATTTTTTTCCTTTTCGAGAAGAAGCTTGATCTGATCCCGTTGGTCTTCGATGTCCTTCTGCAGAGCTGAGAACTTCTTCTTCATGATCCCATTCTCACCTTTAAAGCGCAGCGTCGCCTCTCGTTCTGCTTGCAGCTTTTCTTCGTATTTCCGTTTGATGTTCTCAATTTCCTCGTCAACATCAGCTTCAACCTGGGAGATGGTTTCGGTATATTCGCGGCCCAGTTCTTCTTTTTCTTCTTCCATTTGGACTCGTAGCTGCTTGTCTTCATTCAGGCGTTGCTCGAAATCTTCCGTCACATCTGTGACGTACTTTTCATGCGTATTGACGAGCCGAGCTTGCTCGTTTTTCCAATGCAAGCTTTGTGCTTCGCGCTGCTGTAGCACCTCTTGATATTTCTCGACTTCTTTCATAATGCGATGCTGGTACTCGGCTTCGATTTCTTGCATGTTCTGCAAATGTTTTTCCTCCATCTGTTTGATTTTCTCTTCGTACTCCATTTCGATGTCATTCTTGTCTTCACGCAGGAGTTCATACTTGTTCTTTTCCAGCTCAATCTCGTGCGTGAATTTCTCTGTCAGATCTTTCAAGTTTTCATTATACGTCATATCCTTCAGGCGCAGCTGGTATTCGTTGTGCAGCATGAGCTCGTCCACTTTATTCTTCAGTTCGACCATCAGCGTATTCTTCTCTTCCAAGTCACTCTTTGTAACCAAAATTTCTTCGGAGAAATGTGCTAAATGGTGAAATTCGCTTGCACCACCAATTGTTCCACCTCGACCATCTTTCATGCGCGGTCGTCCTTCTTTATCGCGAATCTCAAAGATGCAAATACTGCCGTCTTCTCCAGCAGCGAAGAGGAACGAATCATCGAATGAAATCCGCAACCGTGTGACAGGAGCGCTCAAGCATTGGAATTCAATTGATTCGCCCGTCAACGGAAATTTGAACGATCTTACTGCTCCGGGTCTGTCTGGCTCAGCAGTCGCACCGAACAGCATACGCTGGGAATTCGAAAGGACAATTTGGCCGAGCACATTTTCGCAGATGAACTCCTTCGTGAGCTGCGAAGATGGGAACTCGATCTCCTTGAGCATTTTATCACTACCGACAGCATAGATCGCTGTTCCTTCGCGGTTGCACAGCGCTGAGTAGTACGGGACTCCCTTTTGCACAAACTCGGCCTCGCGTTTTGCTTCATCGAGGTCCCATTGGTACACAGCACCATCCATTCCTGCCGATATTAAACCCGAATCATCGGAATTCCAATACAAGCAGCGCACTTTCCCGTTATGGCCACGCAAGTTGGCCACAAGTTCACATGAGAACAAAGAAAACACTTGTATCGTGTTGCCATTTACGGCTGCAAATAAATGTCCGCCAGTACTGAATTGGCATTCGCGACAAGCTTTCACTGCAAACTCCTTGAATGATCGGATATCGTCCATGAGGATATTCATGAGACGCAATTTGTCTGCAAATCCCACGAGAAGATAGAGTCCAGAAGGGTGGCACGACACACTGTGCGCTTCTTCAGTGAATTGTTTTGCGACTTCACAGCAGCGATCGAGGTAGTTCCACACACGCACTGTCTTGTCCAACCCACACGTAACGAGAATGGGCTTCCGAACACACACATCCATGCCAGTGACGTGCATGAACCCATTGTCACTGGGTCGATGGAACGATGAAAGCACGTACTCGACATCTTCGCTTTTCATGACGGCATGCGTCATTTCTTCACTGATCGGCGATAATGCTGATGAAGCAGCATTGCTTGAGGCTGAAAGCAGCCCCGAGTTGGTACTTGATGATGATACAACTCCACTTGTGTGGTGTTGGTATGGAAAAGTGACTAACTGGCCGCTTGACAGTGATGCAACCACGGTGTCTTCATTTGGACTCACGCACACTGTGTTGACTTGACCTGGAAAGGAGTCCACCTTGACCTTTCTCTGCAGTACGAGAAGCTCCGATGCATTTCTATCAGCTGTCGACGCAGTCTCGTTGGCCACCGCGTACATGTACACCATGGTGTCTTCAAGGCCACACAGCACACCCTTCGATGTGGACAAAATCGAATGCACACCTTTTCCATCCCCAGGTGAAGCAGCTAGTCTCGTGACAAATTCACCACCGTGGAACAGCAACAAATCACCTGCGGCCGTTCCTGCAACCATGTAATCTTCACGCTGCTTGATCCACGCATGGCATAAAAAGATGTGGGAATCCATGCGAGGGATCGGCATCGGTCGAAACGCATTCTCGAGGACACGGAAGTATCGAATCAAGTTGCAGCCTGCGACGCAAATGAGTCCCGGGTCCACATTGCTGAACGAGCACGACGAGACCAACAGACTATTGCTGTGGTTCCCAGATGCCCCGTTGCCGTTCGGCTCATTGTTGTTGGACGCACCATTGCCATTAGCCCCACTACCGTTCGCGCCAATAGAATGGAGATTCATAGTGGACATGCCTATCATCGAGGCATTGCTGGGACTACTGAAATGGTTACTCGCACCGGTGCCACCACCGTTGCCGCCACCCAGCATGGCAGAGCTTGGTGTCGGATGCAGCGTGACGTGGATCGGACTCTTGATGCTCGCGACCGCTTTGCCCTTCGACCAGTTCCAGCACGTCAAGATCCAATCGGGCGCTCCGCCCTGTGTAAGCAAAAGCTGGTTGTCGGCGCTGAACTCCATGCTCACGTACGATTTCCCTTGGGTCTCGGCGCTGCTCAGCACTTTGCGTTTCTTGAGCGTCTTGAGGTCGTAGATGCTCACAAGTCCGCGGTCGCTTTTCTCGGCCACGGCGATAAACCGGCGGTTGGACGCGATCGCGATCGACGTGATGCCCTCGGTGTTCTCCGTGCCCGTGATGAACTTCTGGCGCTTCTCGTCGAGCGAGTAGATCACGAGGTTGTGGCCCGCCGGGTAGGCGATCGCCTGGTCATCCACGTACACGGCATTGTTCGCAACATCCGCCTTGAGCCCAAATATGTGTCTGCGTACGCATAACGCGTCAAACAAAAACGAGAGATAGTGAGCCATATCGCAAGGTATGACGCAGATGCTCAAGAGGATGGCAGACTTCGTACCGATGAATCAAATTGACTGTCGCCATCTCGTCCAATTATCCCCCACCGCAGCACAGACACAGCGACTCGGAAGCCTACAAATCGCCGCTTATGCGCCTGCGTGTATGTGAATGTTGCTTTCTACGGCCCGCCAAAGCAGTTTCATGCGCGGCAATCGCGGCTCTTCACGCACATTTACACAAATAAACGGAATAATGGCTGCTTGCGCACAGCCACCTGCTCTTCGTCGGTTAGTCCTTCTTATTGCGCGTAGTGGCGCATTCCTCCATCCGCATGTACGCGCGTGCACGTGCCGCCATGCAGCATCGACGCCCCCCCTCGCTATACTAGTGTGCTGTGTAGACAGACAGAAAGACACACGAGCCTGCATTCTCATGCACACTCGGACTTCAACTTGCTGTATTTTCAGCCAATCAGAGATCTAGAATCGCTGTTTT
The DNA here is from genome assembly GCA_000143045.1 of Globisporangium ultimum DAOM BR144. NCBI lineage: Eukaryota > Oomycota > Peronosporomycetes > Pythiales > Pythiaceae > Globisporangium > Globisporangium ultimum. The sequence continues at coordinate 422,331 of GL376606.1, read as the reverse complement.
CCAGCTATGAGTGATGGTCGCTTCATTGCTGCTAAAGCGCAAAAACGCAAGAATGGATAGGCCACAGAGACTGGCTATCGGTGAGAAAAGCGCGCGCCCCCCATACTGTCCGAAGATGGCTGCTGTGGACGTTCCCAAACGTGGAAAACGTGCTGTTGTTGCGACTGAAATGCCGATTATCTTGTTGAGCCGATTGCTGTCGACGTGTTGATGCCGCTTAATCGTCGTCTTCCTTGAGGTGGGCATGGCGATTATGACTGCAAGTCCTGGTTTTTACCCCTTTTGCTGAAAACTGCGATTACGCTTCTTTGGATCCGGATCGGACGGAGCGCCTGATTGATTTATGCTGTTTGTGTGATTACCGTCCGAGTTTCGAGATTCCCTTGCAAGCATGCATATTATGGACTCAAAGTCTCGTAGGCATTATAATATGTGTGGGATGCTGGTTTTAATACGCTTGAGGGTGGAATTACAAGGTAGTCAGTCAGTCAGTCATCTAATAATACCGCGGTGCTGAACTTTTCACACAAGTAGTATGCATCACAATTGGGATGTACTCCAAAATGGCTGAAAGGTCCCTCTCAGACTGAAGTCTCCACACGCGCCCCATCTCGGATGGCGTCCACTCATTTTCGAATTTCGTACCGTACCGTTTGTCCTGTTGCTTAGTCGTGAAAGAATGTCCGCTGAGCGTGCGCCATGTTGCTGCTACAGTAGCAGAAAAGGCATTTTGGACCCTCTGGATGCTGGTACACTTTGAACGTTGTGGCTATTGTGATTTGCCCGCAAGAATTCGTAGATTCACATAGCACTTGTGTGCTGCTTCAAAGTTCGCACTCACGAGCATGTCTACGGAAGGTAAAGGTTGATGTCGCACTTGCTGGCGGCTTGAATTGGAAGCGAACATGGCGGTCCTTGTTGAGGACTGATGCTTGACCTCACTGATTTCGAACGTGTGTTACTTGAGTTGTAATACTTGCTTTTAAGGTTTGCCAATTCCAAGCAAGAATAGTGATGGAGTGTGTGTGTGCACTTCGAAGTACACTGTAGAGGATTGGCAGTGTGCTTGATCCGTTTTGCTACTGGTCCGCCCTGTTTCTGGACTGACGTGTGCAATAACGCGAGACTCACAAAGTGCAACTTGACGACCCTAGCCCATTATGCATTTACTGAGACTTCAATCGCATACGTCTCTTTTCATTCAGACTACAGATTAACTTGTCATTATGCAAATACGAAGTGTCCCCCACCCACCTCTGGCCAAATTCTAGCACGCATTCTTTCTGTTTTTCAGCAAGAGACGCGCATCCCGCGGTTCCGCGCTGCCAGCTGTCGTCACATTGTGCAATGGCACTGCAGACAGCCTATCCCCTACTTTACGGTTGACTGTATCCTACTCAGAAATGGCGGTTACTCTATTTTTCCTACGGATCTTTCATTTGATATCCTATCAAACTCAACATTATCAAATTGATCTCTTTTCACAGGTTATGTTATGAAAGAGAACTACAGCATACAGGTTTGTGGCCTTCATGTTCTTCGTCCGTCGTGCACCGACTCTCTTGCGGCTGGGTGGGTGGCGGTCCCCCCTGCACGCGCCACTCCCTCCTGCCTTGTATGTCAATGCGGCGTCTGCAGTCAAGCGAGATCCCCTTGTCACTCGTCGTTTGTATTGAGACCCACTCCACTACTCTCTTGCGCGTCGCGACCACAAGAGAGTCTTACAGCAAACAGTCGACAAGTGCCAACACGCGTGCGTGTGTGTGTGCGTGTATATATCCAAAACAGGTCTCCTAGAAACAACATGCTGTCGCCACTCAAACGATCCCTGTGGCTGCTGGCCGTGATGCTCGCGCTCGCGCACGCGCAGACGACCACGACGACGGGCAGCTCCGACAGCGCGGGCGTGGTGCCAGTGGGCTCGCCGTCGCCGTCGTCGACTCCCACATCGACCCCATCGCCATCGCCGAGAGTGACGCCGTCACCGTCGCCGACGACCAAAACCCCGACCGTGACGACCAAGGCGCCGACCGTGTCGGCAGAATCGAGCGCCTCGGGAAGCGAGGCCGGTGCGACGACGGCGCCGCCAACGGAGACCCCCGAGCCCTCGGCCACGCCGGCGGCCGGGTCGGACAAGGAGGAGGTTGTCGCGACGGTCAAGACCACGAACGCCGTGACCAAGTCGACGGTGACGGCGATCACGTCGGCGCCCAAGGCCGTGTCGACGGCGACGACCGACTCGGACGCTGACACGACCTCGGCGGTGCTCAACACAGACTCGGTGACCTCGAACTACGGCACGAAGTCGCCGTCGTCAGATGACACGACTGTGACGACGTCCAGCGACGAGGACAAGCCGTCGACCGGATGGCTCGTGCCGGCGGTCATCGCGGCTGTCGTTGTGTCGGCGCTCGTGGTCGTGACGGTGTTTGTGCGCAACAAAAAGCAGGACGACGACGACGATGTGGACGATGTGGACGACTTCGACCGCCGCACGAACCACTTCGTGCAGCACCCGCGCAGCAACACGAACCAGGTCAACATGGCGTCGATGCCCGCGTCGCTCGCCGGCGACGTCGCGCCGCCCATGATGAAGCCACAGCCCGAGCCGTCGTCCGTGCAGCTCAACCCGGTGCCGGTGCAGCCCATGAACCGTGGCCCGCGCGTGTTCAGCATCCCGATGCTCCAGAGCCCTCACTCGGCGGCGTCGGGCGAATCTCTCGACGGGCGCGACACCGTCACGAACGCCGCCATCGCCGAGGCGCAGAACCCCGCCAACTTCCCGCGCGTTACGTCGCCCCGCAGCATGGAGTACGATGGCGAGCGCGAGTCCGCCATCTCGGTCATTAGAGCCTCGTCCGTCTCCGGCGTCACGCTATAAACGAAAAGCAGTTTTATAAGAAGAAACGAAATCCCGATTATGGTTGCGAGCAGAAGAAGGGGGAAAGTGGTGTGTGTGTGTGCGCAACAAAAATGCAAGCAAACAAACAAAAAATGATGATTATGTGTGCGTTTTGTCAAGTTTGTCCAATGCAAGTTGGTGTCTTTGTGGATATGTTGACGTCAGTTGCGAACCGCATGAGCAAAGTGACAGGTGTTTTTGCTATTATGATATAGAAAATCAGCTTTTCACGATCGGGTGTGATGGAAACAAAAGCAGACAGCGTCCATTAAGAAACGCGTGACGTGATGTAAGAAAGCACGCACCACGAAATCCGTGATTCATTTCCAGCAAACGCCATGTGATAACAATCGCTTGCGCGATTAATTTGTGCAACTGTCCTCTCTCAACAAGAAAAAAGAGGTAGAACGTGGTCAATTTCAACGAATCGAGATCCATGTTGCTAATTTTCATCCAATAGGAAAGTGTATTGACACTTGAAAGTCGGTGCGTGCCATGCAGAAAGTATCTTTGTCGTGTGCGATTTGTGGTCGTAGACGAAGCGGCGTCTCTTGGGCACGCACTTGCTATTACGCTAAAATGAAATAGCGATTTAGGCAATTAGCTCGTTCTATAGTGCACAATCGATGGTGAAAAAAGCAGCAGCGCAGTCCGGGAGCAAGCGCTATGTGGAGTTCCACGCGTCCATGTCGCTGGACAACCGTGTGGGTCTCATGGATCTCCTCCCTGGTCCAGTGGCACCTCACGCTTCCCAGCAGCACTGCGAGCAGGTTGATGCGGCGCATGTTACGTTAGAAGCGACCTTGGCAAAGCGATTCCATGTCTGGTCCAGAGTCGATGAGGTTGGTAGCCACTGCTAAGCGTTTTGTATGCTGCTCTTCATAATGAGGTTGGCGTGTAACGTGTGTTTATCCTGTTGGTAGGTCATTGGCGCGTTGACGCCATTGGAGCCGTACGCATGCGATGTCGTTGTTCTAAAACAGCTCCAAGACCTCCATCACCTGTGCAATATCCTTTTTCAAGTGCACGATGCGCACACACCACGTACATGATTCCCATGTTTGAGAGAGATCCTTAGCAACGTTGCGCGAGTCATACAGCAGCGAGAGACCCACTTGCGCACACTGCAGATCGCGCTTTTGCAAGAAAAGCAGCGTCGGCAAGCGCAACGCGAGTGCAATTCCATCGAGAAAACCGCGGAAGCGTATGGTTCTTGACAAAGTTTAATCTTGTGTGAGTGCGTGAGAGCTGATATTACTTACTCATTTGTGCACATTGCGTGTTGTAATCAGTAGCAGCGCGAGTACGCTGGAAGATGCAGACCACGAGGTCAATGCCACAAGATCACATGCGAAAGACTCCGCGCAGAGGGCCATTGAGGTTGCGTATCCGCCACCAGAAGATCTTGGACTGGAGGACGATGAACAAGTCATGGATCTCTTCCAGCTCGCGATACAACCTCTGTAAGAGATGACGTCATAGGGCTCTCACGGAAATGAATGCTTCAACCTCGCTCCTTGTTCTATCGTCCCAATATCGCTTTATAGATACTAGATATTCTCTTCAATTTTGACCATTCTCTAGTAGAGAGTCTCTCCCAAGCGATGTCTCTTCCATAAGTCGTATATAGAGATGGTTTGTCGAACCCATAAACCGCAGCATACAGTATAATCTCTTTATTTCCCCCTCTATACAACGCACGTCGTTCCGTTCAAGACCCACCAGCGAAAAGCGAAGGCGGAGGCAAAATGGAGCGCCCGACGAGTGCAAAGAACAAGGCGGCGGCAGCAGAGGCGAGCAGCAGCAACAGCGGCAGTGGCGCTGCGGCGCTGCCGTGGGGCATGGAGAAGACGCAGATGCAGCCGGGCTCGCTCACGGCGCTCACGGACGACAAACTCGCGCGCTTCGTGATCGGCCAGCAGAAGAAGACCAAGTTCGAAAAGGTCCGTGTCTTGTGCGCAAGCAATAAGAGTCCTATGTGCTGTTTGTTGTGAACGCGACTAGTGTATACACAGCCCTGCGCTTCCTATATATCGCTAACTATGTGGAATCCGATAGGACCGAGAGGATCGCGAGGCCAAGAAGCGCCAGGCCGATGAAGAAGCCGCGAAGATTTACGCGCAGTTCGTAGCGTCGTTCGAAGATGAAGATGCGACTTTGGGCAAAGCGTTTGTGCGAGGCGAGGTGCGTATATGCAACGCGTGTGTGTGGGATGAATGAATGAAGACGATCGGCTCATTGGCTTCTTTGCATGCACGTATGTGGCTATAGACTGTTGTGAAGGGCGGCAATGCACCGCCGAGTCAGCATGCGCGCGGTGAAGTGTATCGTCTAAAGCCAAAAATCGATACGAGCCCTGCTACGTCTGCTGTTGCCACCGCTGGTGGTCCTCCTATTGGCAACCACTCGGGGAAAAAGCGATCGGAAATGGACCGCATGCTGGAAGAAATGAAGCAAATGGACGCGGATCGGCAGCAGCGACGCGAATTGCACCACGCAGTTCACTCCGGTGGCAGTAGCGGTCCCATCCCAAAGAAACGGCGCGAGATCGACCAGTTCTTGGAAGAACTCAAGGAGCGGTACGATGCCTTTATGAGAACATAATTGGCCAAATATGGCGGCTGAAGTCTCTAAACTGGTGTTATTCGCTTGTGGTTGATGCAGAGAACCAGTTGCGCCAATACGTGATACAGTAGGCTCCTTTGACAACGGTGACCCGGAGACAACGAATTTGTACGTTGGTAACCTGGCACCGACCATCACCGAAGAAGCATTGGAGGTTTGTTGGAGCTGGAGTAACTAACTCACTCCTTCTAGCAAAGTTGTGGCGTGAAAATGATTACTACTATCCGCTTGTTATGCGCTGCTTGTAGGCTCAGTTTGGTCGGTTTGGCGAGATCTACTCGGTCAAGATCATGTGGCCGCGCACAGAGGAAGAACGCGCGCGGAAGCGCAACTGCGGCTTTGTGAGTTTCTACCACCGCAGCGATGCTGACGATGCGCGCATTCATCTGAATGACAAAGAGGTATTTTCTCCCGCCCGATTTGACTCGAAGAGGCTGGGCGTTCTCTCTATTCTCTTTTAATTCGTACGCAATGAGACTAATGGGTTCGTGAACTCGCTGCTTTCACACACACAACAAAGTTGGACGGCCAGCCGATCGTCGTTGGATGGGGAAAAGCCGTGAAAATCGACTTTTCAGCGCGGAAAGCGGCCAAGGTAGCGGTTGCTGCGCCTGTGGTAATCTCACCACCTGCCGTGGACTTGACAACAGCCAGTGCGTCTGGAAAGCCCATGAAAATCGAGATCGAGCTTCCGTCCAGTGCAGATGTGCGAGCGCGCGTGGATCGGCTCGCGCGGTATGTCGCAAAGGACGGTCTGGAATTCGAGAATGCGATTCGAGCGCGAGAAATCCACAATAAGCAGGAGTACGGCTTTCTTTTTGAATCGCAATCGGCGCTGGCAAAGTACTATCGTTGGCGCGTGTACGCGTTCGCGATGGGCGACGACGACATGAGGTACCGAGAAGACCCGTTCCAGATGACGGTGAATGGACCCGTTTGGGTGCCACCAAAGATACCGCCATCGTCTCAAAAGCACCGACGTTCGCGATCACGGTCGCGTTCGAGTCGGTACAGTCGACGCGATGACTCGAAGAGATCACGAAGATCAAGAAGCTACAGTCGGAGTCGGAGTCGGAGTCGAGATTCCAGTCGAGGAAGATCGTCTTCGTCGGCGTCAAGAAGCAGCCGGAGTCCGAGTGCTAGACACCATCGATCGGGCTCTTCGCGCAGCGGCCGTGACCACTCACAACATGATCGAAGTGGCAGTCGGAGTCGTAGTCGTGGCAGTCGACGATACAGATCGCGATCGCGTGACGCCTCGCCACGAAGACGGCGGCGCCACCATGATGCCGAAGTCAGTGAGAGTGACGATAGCCGGCGTTCGCGCTCTCGACCGCGCTCGCGTTCACGTGGACGTCGTGACCAGAGTCGAGAGCGCAGTCGTAGCATTGAGCGCCGACGTCGCGAGCGCGAGCGTGAACGCCCTCTAAAGGATGAGAAGCTCTTGACGGGCCAACAAATTGCGCGAGCCCGCGACATTCAACGAGGACGAGAACGGAATCGTTTACCTGATGCCGATTACGACGAGTTGAAAGAGCTGCTGAAAGATCTGACGCTGGAGCGAGAATCGGTGAAGAAAGTGATGGGCTTTTCACTCGACCACTCGGAAGCAGCAGTGGACATTGTACATGTGATGCTCGAGTCGTTCCAGAACACGCAGGCATCAGCTGTTACACTGGTCGGATACCTGTACGTGGCGTCGGACATCTTGCACAACAGCTCGGCGGCTGTGAAGAACGCCTCGCTGTTCCGGACGACTTTCCAAGAGTGCCTTCCGGAGATTGTGGACCATTTACGCCTTGCACACAAGGCTATCGTGGGTCGCATGTCCGCAAATGCCATGAAGGAGAGAGTGTTGAACGTGCTGACTGCGTGGGAAAGCTGGAGTTTGTTTCCGCCGATGTTTCTCGTGGGACTCAATGCGACGTTTTTGCGCAAAGTGGAAGAAAGCGAGTACCAACCGTTGCAACCTGTGGAGATTCCTCCTGATGGCGAGGTCGATGAAGAGCGATTGCGAAAAGCCTGTAGGCAAGCGGGCATTTTATCCAAGGGCGATGCAAAGCAATTGATGACGAGATTGCAGTGGCTGAAGGAGTTTACAGCACCGAAAACGTCCCAGCAGCCTCCGAGTCAACTGGCCAAGACGCCCGTTGCGTCAGAATCAACGGGATCGAATACGGCAAAACCACCACTTGGCGACACCAAGGGTAACGATGATGCCGATATTGATGGCGAACCAATCGATGGCGACGAGGATTTCGATGGCCAGTCATTAGACGACAATGCCGACGAAGATGTGGATGGCGAGCCGCTTGAGGAAGAGGATTTGGATGGCGAACCTTTGGACGAAGAGCAAGCTGAAGCGGATCTAGATGGCGCCCCCATGGATGAAGAAGACCTCGACGGCGAGCCAATGTAGATGTTGTGTTAAAATGTGTCATTAAAGTCTGATATCAACATGAGCTTACAAACGAACCTGAGCCAGCTTTGTGTTACCCTGGCATGTTTTGCTTGCGTTGTTGTGCAGGTCGAGAGGCAACAGGTGCCTGACTGACTGACTACGTTGTCAAAGTAAAAAGATTGCAATTCTCGCCTTTAATTGGCCAGTCCGAATATAGTGTGGACCTCATCCCGCAAACCTGCCTTTTGTCCACAAATGTAATTTACTCATCTCTCCTATCTAATTTACACAGTAAACTGTTCCTTCCTGTCTATTCTCAATCATAATGCTCTTCTCCCCCAATACGCGACACTGTATGTATGTATGCATGTCCTGTATCAAGCCCGCCCTGCTATTACGCTCTCCATACTACTACTACTGGTATAATTTTTCTCAGTATTGAACTTCCCTCCCAAGCGCGACGACGACATGTGCGCGCTCGTGCAGCCGCCGCCGTACATGCTGGGCGAGCGCCCGACGCCGCTGCACGGCGGTACGGGGCGGCCGACCTTCCGGCAGGTGCCGTTCGTGCGCGTGAGCGAGCGCGTGGAGAGCGGCGTGCGCGTGCGCAAGCAACTGCGCAAGTACCTTAAGGCGAGCTCGGCGACGCAGCACATGGTGGCGCAGATGCACCTGAGCGATGCGTGCATCACGGCCATGCAGCCGCAGGAGATCGCGCAGAGCTCCTTCGAGAGCTTCTTCACGCAGATGAAGCACTACAACGCGACGGTCGGCCAGAAGCATCTCGAGGCCAGCAAGGCGTATCTGGAGATGACCAAGCCGCTTGACAACTCGGGCAAGTCGAAGAAATGGGCGCGCGACGCGTACAACGCCGTGCAGAAGAGCGTGCAGGACGTCAATCTCGCCGAGAAGAAGATGGAGAAGGCGAAGCTGCGCAAAGAGCGCGCCGAGGACGAGCTCATGCACTGGAAGAAAGTGCTCGAAGCCAACGAAGCGACGTACCAGGTCCAACCAAACAACCCCGAGGTGATCCGCGCGTACCAACTCGCGCAGTACCGCTTCGCGAACGCGTTTGCAGAGGATGAAGCTGCGACGTACGAGTACGAAGACGCGCGGAACGCGCTGTACTCGAGCATCGAGCGGCGCGACCAAGTGGTCGAAGAAGCGACTGAGCTGTCGCAGAGCATGGAGGAAGACCGCCTCGACACGATGCTCATTGTGATGAACCAGTTTGTCGAGACCAAAGTCGCGATCCTTCAGGCGGAAATCGAAGCCATGTCACGCATGCAGAAGATGCTGAGGGAGATGGATCGGGACTCTGTGATCCAGCAGTACGTCGTGGACTGTATGCAGCCAGAACATACACATCGCCATGCCAAGGCGTTGTACCTCATGGAATGGCACCGCCATTGGCATTATGAACAATCCATTGCGGTAGCGAAGGAGCCAAGCAATTACCTGACGTTGACCCCAGATGACATATTTAAAGTGAAAGAAGCTGGCATCTCGCCAAACGATATCGAGATCATCAAAGATTTTATTGGGAGCTGCTTTGTGGAACCCGACGCGCTGCTGCAAGCTGTAAAGAGCACATCGACGCGCCATCGTAATCGATTCACGGACCCAACGGCGCTCGCCATGTATCGCATGGCGATTGTGCGGAAGACCATCTTGGACTGCCTGAACCAGCAACGAACGCATGGCCTGGAGCTCTCAAAGCTCGGGTACGACCAACTTGCTGCTGCCTTGCAACTGTTGCTGGATGCATGCTCGGAGAACGAAGACACAAAGACCGTGAAGAACGTGATGAACATGATCCAGACGTTCCATCGGAAAGGTAGCGTCGAGGGCCAAAAGGTGTACTTGCATGCGGCTTTGAGTGACCACTCGATTTGGTCGTTCCCGCAATATTGGGGGAATGCACTGCTGGTCAGCGTTGGTGAAGAACTGAGCAAGAACCCGCAAGAGATCCCATGGCACATGCTTCCGAATCAGGAGCGCGCACAAGTGGTGCTCCATGTCCACAACATTGTCTTTGGCCAGCTGACGGCATTCATTTACCACATGGCCACGTTTGGTTTCTCGCGGAAGCAGATTCTGCAGTATGCGCAGAACGTGTGCTTTGCGTATGAACTGGGCGAAGATCAGCGCATGAACGTCATTTCCTCCGTGCAATCGTTGCAGCTGGACGAGAGAGAGCCTCGCCGCGAACTGGGAGGCGACGATGCCGTGCAATTCACTTCGTTGACACTCTCGGACTGGACAAATCTGTGCGGCGGAGCGCTCAGCGGCCAGAAATTTCGGCCGTTCCTGCGCAGTCGAACGCAGTCGACCATCTCGGACACCGTCATGGTGCGGTCGCTGGAGGGGAGCATCGTGAGCATGGCGTCGTTGTCCAGCAGTGGCGTGACGGCAAGTGGTGTGCGCGATTTGGAAGAAATGAAGAGCCTCGCGTCGGTCTCGTCCACAAAGATCTCCTCAGCAGGCTCGAATGAGGACGAGTCATGGGAAGATTTGTTTGGCAGTGTGTCTTCTGGAAGTGCCAACGGAGCTTTCAATGGAAGCGACAAGTCAGCAGCGTCAAACGAAGAAGAGGCCAATGTTGGTCAAGAGACCGAAGTCGAGAAGCACAAGCGCATGAAGAAGAAAAAGAAACTCGAGAAAGTTCAACGATCAGCTCCGACTCGCGCGAAGCTTACCGCTCAGTTACCGGATTGGCGATGACCCAGAGCCTAGCACTACAAGTGCTGCTGCAACCAGAGAGATGCCATTGCCAGCATCCAACGGCAGCAGTCTGAAGCCGGGCGTAGGTGCTGGAGTGCTTCCTCCCACGATAGACGAGCATGTCGTCGATGATACCAGAACGTCTCATTCAAGTAACTCTAGGCAAAGCGTGGATGACGGTATTCATAATACGCAGACGCTGGAGAAAAAGAGAAGCTTTAGCATCAAGCGCATGCATAAATCCAGATCGGCTGCGAGCATCGACACGTCCTCGCTGAAAGACCCAAGCCCGACTCTGTTGGAGTACAGCGGCACTTCTCCTCAAGTCAGCGCCGAGCAGCAGCTTCATGCTCCTTCTCCATTACCTCCAACGACGCCGACGAAATCAAACGTAGCCGTGGCTCGGGCGACAAGCACGGGCGGGATGGATCAGATCAAATCCATTGCCGCGCAAATGAAGCAGCGACGAAAGGCGGCCGAGAAGGCACCAAGCTTGAACGACGGTACGTTCACTGCTGACGTCCTTCACGAGTCACCGAGTCAGTCGAGATCACTGCGACGCACACAATCCGGGACAGCAGCTACGTTTAACACGCTTCCACCGCGGTCCAATGAGCATCGCAATGGAGACCTATCAACCGCGCCACCGCCTTCTACAGGTCACGACCTCGAGGACGAGAAGCCGACTGGGTTTGCTGCGATCCGAGCGCGTTTCGAAAAGATATGAATCGCCATCGGCACCACCTGGTCTCATTAGAGGAAAAAGAGCAGAAAACAAGAAATGCTGGGGGGATATTTAAAGAATGTGGACGTATTAAATGGATCGCGCTCTGCTTTGTGTTCCGCTGTCTTGCGATGCGCCCGTCCGCGCGATTCTCCATTGCGTTGCTTCCGCTGTTTTCATCTCTCATCTCCTCTTCCCTGGAACTAATAGCGACCGCGAGGCGCTTTGCCCTGGTACGTGGACGGCAGCACGAAGGAGGAGCGGCCTGCCGAGTACACAAAGAGGCGGCCGCACACGGGCATGACGTCCCATTCTAATCGCAGCGTCACGTTCGTGCCGCGCAGCTGGTCGTACTGGTCCGAGAGGAAGTACTCGACGCCCTCGTTGTGGAACTGCAGCTTCGCGGCCACATCCTTGGTCTGCACGATCTTGTCCCAGATCACCACCTGGTTCTTCACGTTCTTCTCGCTCTCGTACTCGGCCACGACGTACACGAAGAGCTGCTTCACGTTCCAGTTGAACACCGAGCTCAGATCTGTTTTGTTTGTTTTGTTTGTTTTTACCATCAAAATCGCGATTAGAGACGATTAAATCACGGACAATGCAGCAAGCAACAGAAACGTGCAACAATCATTGTCATGTGAACGCACCGGCGTCGAGGTCAAAGGAGAGCGTGGCGCGGTCCGTGCGGTCGCGGTAGTTGCGCAGCGAGTGGAGCTTGTTGAGCTGCAGCGTGGTCACAATGGGCGTGGCCTCGTGCAGGTACGTGCTGAACGACGTGAGCGTGCACATCACCGCGAGCGCCATGAGCGACGTGAAGAACACGGCATTTGCGCGCGTCCACACCGAGTACATCTCTCTCTCTCTCTCTGACTGTGGCTTTATGAGGAAAGCGAAGGCGGCGTCGTGGGCTGGCGAGCAGCTCGTGCAGCCTTTTTTTCAGATCCGATATGCACTGCCACGTTTCCCCCTTTATGATGAAAGACAAGGTATTGTGAAGTGGACCACATCATACTCAATGGTATTTTGGAAAAGAAATGCCAAAATGCGGTAGAGGAATCACGAACGACTCGAAACGAGAGACTTCGACATTGGTGACTTGCAGTGTCGAAAAACATCAAAAAGAAAATTCAAGGTGTCGAAAATACAAGTGGAGTCGGCAATTACAATGCCTCAAAACAAGGTTTGAAAATGGAAACATTTGCAAATAATTAGATGCCTAGAATCTAAAAGCAGGCATGTCAAAAAAACTGGATCCACGACTGTCGAAAATCCATTTTGCATGTCGAAAAAGTGGATATTGCAGTTTGATGCAATATTATTGCGCCGAATGAGGGCAGTGGTTTGGGTCAACGCAATGCAACTAGGGTTGGGGAAAACTCGAAACCGACCAACCCAGTCAAATGCTGTCCTGAACTTTCTGTGACATTTCTCCATCAACCATCAAAAAATGAGTTTTCATTGGCTGAAATCATTTAAATAAAGCAGCATAATTGGTCAAAAAGACGTGACGACGCAAAGAAACCAGAGCACAAAAACCACTAACGAACGGGTCTTTTCCGCCCTTCAGAACCGCCGCTGCGTCTGTCTGTTTGTCTGTAAGAAAGCGTCGCACACATAAGGCACGAAGCGCACGGAAGCATTGCGATCCGCCGTCACTTTATTCAGCGCCGCCGCCGCAGTCTACAGCAGCAAGAAGAGCTCCCTCGCGCGTCAAAACCAGAGGTTGCAGGCGCGTCCGAGTCCTACGTGAACCGACGTAATACGATAAGCAGCGAAGCGAGTCTTTGGAAATAAACATGAGCACCACCGATGAGAACAGCACGGCATCGACACCAGCAGTGCAGCCACAGCAGGTCCCGCTAGCGACTCCGGCGCCAACTCCCGCACTAGCTCCGATGTCACTTCCGACCCCCATGTCGACAGACGCGGCTGCGAAGGGCGTCCCATTTGAAGGACTCGCGACGACGAGCTCCGAGATTCCTTACGCGGTTGCGCAGCCGACGCCAAGCACGTTGCCGCCGATTGCAACGGCGCGGCCGCTGGGCGACATCAGCAACATCAACAACCATCTCGCGGGCGGCAGGAACATCCCGATCGTGAATGGACAGCCAACGCAGCCGCCGCCGATGCCGTACATTATGACGCAGCTTCCCACGGGTGTCGACTACGAGCACTCGAACTTTGAGTTTATGGACAAGTGCCGCTGGGTCGCGGGCCTCATGCTCGCGTACTACATTGCGACGTTTTTCTTCTTGCAGCCGTTCTTCATGGGCGTGATCGGGTTGATGACGGGCTTCGTGGGCTTTTACGGCGCGCGGCCGCCGATGGACCTCGTGCGCATGAAGTGGATCCGCTCGTACATTTGGCTCAACTACGCGATGATCGTGCTCAACGTGTGGCTGATTGTGATCACGTTCTTGTACGTTGGCAACACGACCATCGCTGCAGGCGACGACAGTGACGACGACGAGTACGCGACGCAGTACTACTCGGGTAGCAGCCTCGGCTTCTTCGTGTGCATTCTCGTCGCCGCGAACCTGATCATCCACTTGCGCGGCATCCGCACGGGCCAAGCGTTCTACGCGGAGCTCGTGCGCGCTGGTCCCGTCATCGGTCCGGCCGTGATCATCATGGCCAACCCCGTGTAACTGCTTTGGCAGGCAGTAGTCCGTGCGCAGTCTTGCTGAGTGTGCAGCCATTCAATCGTCCAAAATGCACAAATTACGTCAACGTGGTTGAAAGCTCAGACAACAACAGCAGCAGAGCAACAGAGGAGAGAAAGGGAGTTCGTGTGTCCGTGTCCCACCATCAAAGGCTTCAAAAGCGCGGCAGCATCACCAGCAACACGCGGCATTTAGCGCAAGGCTCGCAGCTCGTGTGTGGTGCGTGGTCCTTTGAAGAAAGAGAGAGAAGAGTCCAAACTGATTAATATATTCGTGTGTCTTTACTGCGTCAATCCCATCGGCACTCTTCACCATGAGTCGTGTCTAATGAGAACCTGACCCTCACTAATGAGACGTTTGATTGGCTCAGATCGCCCAATTGATACGCCAATCAGTCATTTTAAAGGTGGAAAATGCTGCGCCGCTCCGCTCGTGCAGGAGCGCTGTTGCTCCAGAGCAGCAGTGCCAATGCGCGCGTGTGGACGAATGGCGCGCAGTGGCGCTCGTTTGCTGCTGCGTCATCTGCGGCGTCCCGCGTGCTGTTTTTCGGTACCGACGACGTGTCGGTCGCGACGCTCAAGGCGCTCTACGCCAACAGGTTCGTTTGCCACACTGCTATCTATACAGCTACGCGATGGCCTATGGGCTGGATGATAGATACTCATAGGACTGTGTGTGTGCGCATGTAGCCAGCAGGATGACGGCCGCATCATCGACACGATCGACGTCATCTGCCCATCGGACCGTAAGGTCGGCCGCGGCAAGCGCACAGATCCCGTGCCCGTCAAGCGCTTCGCATTGGACCACGGTCTCAACGTCTTCCACACGCCGCCACAGCTGTAAGATCGTGGTTTTCATGGCATTCTATGGCTCTTGATCAAGTGTGTGTCACGAAGCCTATTTCTCTTGCTTTTGCATATAGGAAAACCCTGAAAAACTGGCCGCTCCCAACACAGGCCGCATACGACGTCGGTGTCGTCGTGTCCTTTGGGTACTTTTTGCACCCGCACTTGCTCGCAAACTTGGCCCACGGCGCGATCAACATGCACCCGTCGCTGCTGCCAAAGTACCGCGGGCCCGCGCCGATCCACCATGCACTCTTGAATGGCGATGCGACCACGGGCGTGTCGGTGATCGAGATCGATCCGCGCGCCTTCGACGTCGGCCGCATCCTGCTGCAAAAGGAGTTCGCGATCCCACCAGAGATCCAGTGCAACGAGTTGCGTTTTTTAACTGAGACCTTTGGCCTTTTTGTGCAGCGCTCATGCATGCTCGTGGAGCTAATGGCGTTCGCTGTTTGTGTACGTAGACTGTCGCAACGCCTCGCTTCGTTTGGCGCCGAGTGTGTGCTCGAGACGCTGCAGCACCTGGCGGAGTACAAGAAGAACGCAGTCGTGCAGGACGACTCGAAGGCCTGCAAGGCGCCCAAGATCTCGTTCCAGGACGGCATCCTCGCGTTCCAGCACGAGACAGCGGACCAGATCTTCCACGTTCGTGCTCTCGGCGTTTTTGTTCTTGAAAATTCTGCTTTCAAAAGATGAAAATGGGCTCACTGAGGTTGCTGCTTGCAGAAATGGCAAGCGCTGAGCGATTCCGTCGGCATCAGCGTGCAGTTTAAGGACAAAGTCGTGAAACTCATCGAAATCCGTCGACCGACGTCCGAAGACTTGGTCTTTGGTGAGTTTCAGACCCGATGATCGTTTGGCTCTCACCTGCTCAGTTTCTTTTTGCTTAAATGCTTTTACTGTGTCGTTTGTTCCTTTGATTCCTACCAACCTCGTCAGTCCACCAAGAGGAGTCGAGACTCGCAGGCGAAACTGGTTCATTTTCCTTGGTTACGAGTCCGGAAGGCACGTGTATCTTCGACAAGACGCGCCAGGCGCTTTGGCTCAAATGCGCCGCCAACTCGTGGCTTCTGGTCACGAAATTGCAGCAGGCGGACCGGAAAGTCGGCTCGGCCATCGACTTCGCCAACGGCTACCGCCTCAAGCACCTACAGCGCGAGCAATTTCACAAAGGCACGCAGAGCTGAGCTCGAAGTAAAAAGCAACACGACACAGCAACGAAGAGCTACGTTGACGTAATTCCAAACAAAAAAATAATATTCAACTCACTCTCATAGCGCCAAAGTATAGTTTTTTTTTGTATGTTTGTGTATGGCACTGAGTTTCATTTCTTCATCCAATTACATGACGACGCACCCGGACGAGTTCTTTTCGACCGGGCCCGAGCGCACAAGGTCGCGCTCGCGGATGAACGCCAACACGTGGCTCTTGCCATCGTGACGGTCCCCCCATTCGAGCGCGACGCAGTAGAAATCGTCCTCGCTGCGGTAAAACAGGATGACGCCTTTGCCGTACGGCGTGGTTACGATGTCCCCACGCGCGGCCTTGAGCGCTCTCGTGACGCTCGACGGCTGCAGGAACGCTGAGATCTCCATCGTGTTCATCAATGCGTGCCGCAGCGAGACCACGTGGACGCCATCGCTCTCGCGCACCTCCTGGAGCATGCCGGATCCAAACAACGTGTTCACGGGCATGCCGACCACGCCACGCACAGGACGTTGCAGGCTCGATGCGGTGAAGAAACCCACCATGGACGGACTGAGGGCGACTGCGTAAATGTTATCTTCAGGTCGGTACTGGCGCACAACGCCCTCGCCAAACGACGTGACCACGAGCGATCCCTTTGGATACAGAGGCTCCCGGAACGGAGTCGCAGAAATCGGGTACTCGCCACTGACGTCCCCGTTGCTAACGGAGCTCCATCGCAAGTAGCTGAACGGGTTCCCAAAGAGCTCGAGCGTGTTCTTGCGTACTCGAGGCGGGAAAACCTCTATGCCGTTCTCCTGAATGTACCCGATGGCGCCGTCGAGATGCGGGTTGTCAAATGTGACCTTGAACACGCCCTGGTACGATTGCTGCATGTCTGTGGTCGCATCGCCGAACACCGTCTTCACGCGGCGACTCGCGCCTTCATCAGCGTACGGCACGCGAATGACCACCTCCGTACTGGTAGACGACGAGAATCCGTAGCGGAACAACTGGAAAATTCCACCACTCGACGAATTTGGTGGCGACGCGGAACTCGGGATCTTGGTCGACAATGTCAGCAATGGGATATCATCGAGTGTAGAAGCGACTTGCTGGACACACGCTTTCGTGAGGTACGCCACGACTTCGTGGCTGCCGGCAAGACTCCACTCCGTAAGCACGACTTCGTAGATCTCGTCGCTCGCGCGATATTTGCGCACGATACCGTTGCCGTAGGACGTCACCACCCGCGATCCAGATTCCACGGGCATCATCTGCAACTGAGGCGACGACGTCGTGGGCTTGCCGCCAGATCCTAAGCCAAGCATCGAGAGGAAGCTTCGCGGTGGCGACACCGTCGACTCCTTCAGACATTTCTCCTGGACGTAGACGCCGCCGATCGCGATCTCGCTTCGAAGCAGCTGCAGTTCGTAGACCCGGTCGACGGCTCGGAATTGGATCACGACACCACGGCCAAATGGTGACTCGACCGACGAGCCGATCGCAAACACAGGCTTGACCGCCACACTCGACGACGTCCCCGGCACGAAGTTGACCAGTTTCTTCGTAATGTACCCGAGACCCGACCGGACGCCCGAGAACATGCGCGGCGACGAACCGATCGCCACGCCATCGCTGTTCAACGCTATCACGGCATCGGCTGCGAAGTAGCCCGTCATGTTCAGCGCTGTGTTGCCCTCACCACTGTCGATCGCGACCATGTAGATCTCGTCGTCAAGACGGAATTTGAGCACGCGACCATTGCCAAATGGCGTCTTGACGGGCGTCTGCGGCGTGAAAATGCGCGCGAGCGGCGCCTTCTTGAACTTGATGTACTTGACTTCGCTCTTCGCGATTTGCGTGAAATCGCCATTCACAAACGGCACGATGCTCTCTTCCGGCACGAACGCGCGCACGCGCTTCTTGTTGCGCGCGCTCCAGTCCACGAGTTCAACGTGGTAAATGCCATCCACAGGCCGGAATTTACGAATGATGCCGCGGCCAAATGGCGTGCGTACTTGGCTGTTGAGCGCAAACAGCTGCGGCTTCTCGATCAACGCAATCGGTTCAAACCCCGACTTTTGCTTCGCGAAGAGCTCATTCGCGTTCTGGAGATCCGTGTTCATCAGCAACCGCGCGCGCTCGCGATCCGCTGGCGCCACCCACGACGTGATCTCTTCAAACGTGACCTTGGCTTCATCACAGATCTTCTTGAGCCCGCCGAGCCGAAGCTTCTTCATCTTGAAAGCCTCGACCGCCGCGCCTACGTACGTGTTGAAAAAGATGATGTTCATGCTGCGCCACTTCTCAATGTCGGCCTTCGAGTGATACCCAAACGTTTTCTCGATCGGGTGCACCAAGTGGAAGAAGCCGGCCTCCAATGCCTCCGAGCCAAACTTCTCGACAATTAGTTCCGCGGCACGAATGTCGGCTTGGCCGTTGTCGCCCACGAACACGTGCTTGAACTCGGGGTACAACTGGTAGTACTCACTGAAGTTCTCGAACTTTTTGCGCGCCATGGGCTCCAAATCGCCCTGCACCATGAACGCGCGGCCCGACTTCAGGTTCCCCGCGAGCATCGTCGGCAGCGTGTGCATGCCCTTCTTCTCGTACAGAGCGGCAAACTTAGCGTACGATTTCTTCTCCGACATGTCCTTGTACACGTGCGGCCGCGCCGAGAGGAACACAAGATTGCCCACGCGGTCGTCGGTCCATTCGTCGGGTCCCGCAGTGCCCATGTCCATCTCGCGGTAGAACGACAACACACCAGGGTACACTGTGTGGCGAGGGAACCGCGTGTCCAAGCCCGCGGGGTATCGTCCACCAGACGAGTACAGCGTATCGTCGACGTCACTCAGCACCTTGCGCCATGCCTGCTGCCGTCGTTCGCGCGCACGCTTCGTGCCCAATCGCATATGCGCAGTCTGCACGCCGGCCTCGCGCTTGATATGGTTCAAAATGTCGGCACGGATCGTGGGATCGCGGATGTCGTTGAACACGAGTTTGTGCATACTATGAAAGTCGCCCTTGGCGTCCGTGTACGTCTTGAGGTTGCTCAGATCGTCGCCTGCCGTCTTGAGGATGATGTTGCGCACCCATTTCTCGCACATTGGGTGCGCACTGAGCTTCATGACCATGAGCGCGTCGAGCAGAATCGCGCGCGACGTCACCGTCAAGTCCGCCAAGCGCGTGCTGCAGAGCAGATCGAGAATCAGCGTGCGGCTCTGGTCCGAGCGCAACTTCGAGTGGTCTTTGACTTTGTAGAAGAGCAGCGCGAGGCGAATGTTGTTAAGGATGAAGTTGAGTTCGTCCTTCGACGCGCCCGTGAGAATGCGGAAGATCTTCTGCTCGTGGCGGCGCACTTCCGAGAGATTGATCATGTTGTTGATCGTCGACGGGAGATAAATACGATCGATTTTCGCCACGGACTCGGTCACGAGCTGCGCTTTCTCCTCCGCCGTGGCTTTGTACTTAAATAGGTTCTGCGAGAACGTCGACGGCTGCATCCATGCAATATACAAACGAGGTTCCCACACGCAATGAGAACAAACGCGCCCATGTCCACATATGTTGCCATAAAACGCATATTTGTCGTGCTGCTTACCTGGTTGACGCGCGGTTTCCGACTGATCTCCTTGCGGTGGATGAATCGGTCGAAGAAATGCACGCCCGACGTGAAGAAGAATACGAGAAACATGCCAACGCCCGAGTTCCATCGTCCAACCGCAAACGGCGAGTCCTTCACGTACAGCAGCGCCGAGCTAAACATGAACGCCGTGAACGTCCAGAAGCGGTTCTCGAACTCCTGCGCGTCGTGCCACCACCAATTCGACTCGGTCGATAAATATAACCCGACGACGTACATGATCCCGAGCCATGACGCGCACAGGAACGGCGCGTACGCGAAAAACGCCATCACAAGCAGTCCGAGCATCAGTCCCGAGAAGATCATGCCGACCATCACCAGCGCATTCGGTACCGGCTCATTATTGCCGTTGCTGCTGCTGCCCGTGGAGCTGTTGCGCTTCTTTGACGACGACTGCACCTTCATGCGCTGGATCTGCAGGATCTGGTGCGACGGTGGCACCGTCGACGTCTGCGTCACTTGCTGGCGCTCAAGCGGCATCTCCAACAGCGCTTGTAAAGACCACAATTAGGACACTCACAGGCGCGCAGCAAACAAAAATGATCTACGAGGCGTCCTGGCGTCGTTGTAGCTGCTCGTTGGCGCTGCTGCGTTTCCCGTCCAGTCGCCAGCAGACCGCTCTTGACCGAGAGACGCCACCACTGAGCGAACGCGCTGTCGCCACCGATAGCGAATAGAGAGGCGCTCGTAATGTACGCGCGCGGGGGTGGCGTGGGGGGCGGTGCTTTGCGGCGTGCGTGCAGTAAAAGAATGGCGGCAGCGGCAGTGCTTGCCCCCTTTTTATTTATGTGCGTGTGTGTGTTTTTTTCTTTTCTGAATAAATAACCTGCAAGAGTGTGGGTCTGGCGTTTCTGGGCCGAGAATAGGGAACAGAAAGAAAAACGGCCCAGGGGGCACTATTACAAATGTGGGTAGTGTTCACACTGTCGTGACGGGTCAGGTTCTCTCCTTCCACGCCTGTTGGGTACAAATATACACCCGGACCGTCTTCTGTAACTTGAACATGTATGGATTTGGATGGGTTTGGGCTGGAAATTGGTTTGTGATGGGAATATAATATGGGTTTGGACCGCCTGAGTTTGGTCAGCCAATCGTCTACGTTATCAGTCAAGCTCTTTGAAGATCCGCGATGACGCTGCAGCGGCGCCGCGATGAACGCGTCATGGCGGTCCATGGGCCCACGACAGCATGGCACACACTCGAAGCAGCGCAGCACTGCGGGAAAAACACCCACAACATCATGTAGCGTACTTTGTACCTGGAATCACGTATCTTATGGAGCTCAAGCGAAGGTTTGTGCTAAATAAGGCGTGCGTTTTTGTTAAATGCTGCTAAAGTATCCCTTCTCAACCATCGGATCTATTCGTTGTCGTATCTTTCTCGATACCGTAGAGCTCGGTATTAAAAACGAATAATAATCTCAGATATGATATATGTGCACTGTGCATAGGGAGCAAAGCGGCACGTGATTCATTCATTACAGCCCCAGAAAAGAAAAAAATATCGAAGCAGCACAGAAGGTCCCATCATAGCAAGCCCCTTTTGCAGGAAACTGGCCTTGCACCAATGAACACGATGAAAAAAGAACGAATAGCGCGCTCCGAATGTCGCGCCACGGGTGCATCGATGACACACTCGGAGCGTGAACCTTCTCCTGTGGTCCTCGCAGATATCATTATTCGGCCAGGTGCATTGGAGCTGGAAATGGCTGGCGGACTGCCATTCGCCCACTCGCCTGCGATACGTGGCGTGACTTTCTCTATTATTGGCGCAAATCTCATCAATCGCATGACAGCTTCAACCCTGATCATGACGCCATGGCTCTGGCTGTCCACATCAGCGCCGCGTGCCAGATGCATCGATGGTGCTGGTGGTGGGGAACTGACCTCCCGCGCACGAAAAAGGGCAGCGAATGACCCAGATGGCGCAAGAGTGATGGTCGCTAATCATGTTGTCGTCAGTGGTCATGCAGTGGTGACGCGCCCATAAACCTTTGAAATTAAATACCTATCTATAATTGATTTGGCAGTGTACTACCTATTAAGAAAGTCATTCATATCTGTTAGATACAATTTCACATTGTATTCGAAAAAAGAGGATATTGAATGCTGAGGACTCAGAGCGCTGTATTCAGGAAGCACTCGGTACGTCACGAGGCTAGAGGCAAAATGGTGGAGCGTAATGATGGCGCAGCAACATGCGAGTGGCTGCTGGTGGCTGCTCGACTTGAAGAAGCTCGACGGCGAATGGCAGGCGACGTGCGCGCGCGCGCAGCAGCAGCTCATGAAGATCGCAGACAGCATCCAGAAGACAACGTACGTAGCTAATGCGTGGCGCTCGTTGTTTGTGCGGTGGTTTCAGTAACACTGTTGATGCGCTCTCTTTCACTCATGGCATTGATTGGTTTTGCTGCTGTTTGCTTAGATATCTAGAGGGAGACCACTGGGGACCGCTCGGCGACTGCGGAAATTTACATGAGCGAGCTTTGTCGCGGGTAATCATGCTTCTTTGATGCGCTCTTGCACTGTGGGAAGGGGCTGACATTGCGTATTTGCCATGTAGCTTTGGGATTTGGCGCATCGATGCCGTAAGAGGCTGTTGGACGACATTGACATACTGGTATGCTGCAACCTATTTGTGTGCTTTCGTGGTAGGAGGTTGGATGGTGTGTACTGGATGTGAACCTGACTTGGTTGTGCGCATGTTATCAGGGCGATCTCTATGCGAAAATGAGTGCATTTTTGCACAACTCCGATGCCATCGTCAAGACTTCTGGCCGCTCGATCAACGAGAAGACGCGGCAGCGATATGGTACGTTGCAGTTTAAATCTATGGTAGATACTCATTCGCGTCTGCATTTCTTGTGTCGCGGTCCTAACACGTTTGTGCATGACTGTAGAGTCGTTTTTAGTCGAGATCCTAGCCATGTACGAGCAAGAGCTGGTGGCTAAGTCGCTCATCGCGGCCGACATCTTCGATTGCAGGGCACACGACATCATGACGATCTACATCGCGTCGTGGCAGATGCAGCCGCATATCGACCGAGTGCGCATCGAAGAGCTCGAGAAGCTCATTCAGAATGATGCACATTACCATTAATTTCGCTAAAACTGCGCATCCTGTGAAACATGATATCGGAGTTCATCTGTGGTCAAATGTGCAACAGAGGCGCTATCATACATGCTACTTTGTAAATACGTACCCCTTTCAAGTCGATTGGGTAGGAGCCACTTTGCTGACTATCTGGGATTTCTGAACGGGAGTTTATCAGTCAGATGGGTTCACTCCCAGAAAATCCGGCAAGCATCAACAGGCTCTCAGGTCTGACATAAACCCATATTTTTCTTTCTTCAAAACCCACTCACCCGCAGCATATTAAATTGAAGTTATAAAACAATAACGGGTGGGTCTTGTTGAACCCGTCAAAAATGTTGAATGAACCCGGGTTGTTCCTTCAATGTGGGTGACACTTTTTGCTTCTGTCACAAAGGCGACCAAGTGCGAAAACAGGTACTCAGGAGGTCCCCTGACACGCACCCGGTTTCCCTCGACCTCCGTCCTTCTCTCCACGTTCTTTCTATCTAAAGCCAAAATTGACAGAAGGAGGGACACGCTTAAAATCACACCCCCACCGGACAACAATAGGCGACGGGCGTTATATTTTTTTCGAGTTCGTTTCCCCATACAATAGCGGCGACCGACTGAGTTGAACGCCGCCAAAGCAAGGGAAAGGCACGCGGAAGCAGCAGCGCGTTCGAGCGGACCAGCGAGAGCTCCGTGCACGCCCAGCAGCTACAGGACCAAGCGCCGAGTCACACGATGGACGCCGGAGCGGACGCGAAGAAGAAGGCGCCGTCGTCGCCCCATGGGAGCTCGAAGAACATCCGCATCACGGCCAATTTCCGCACAGGTGCGTAGCGTCCGCATGTGCTTAGACTGTTTTCTTTTGCTCATGATGAAGCGAAATAGGCTAACTGGATGCGCGTATATGTTTTTTTGCTGTTGATGTGTCTGTCGTGCTGCTTTCTACGCTCATGTGGTGGTTTCTTTTTGCACACTGAAAGAGGAAATTCGAGGTATGCCAGCGCATTTTTTTATTTCTAAAGCTGAAAAAGCGCACGAGTGCATGCTGGATGATGCTGATTGATGCACGCGTTTGTTGCCATGTAGGCTACTTGTTCAAGAAAACGCGCGATGGCAAGTGGCAGAAGCGATGGTTCGAAACGAATGGCTGCTTCCTCACGTATTATAAGGTAATTCACTCCGTACGCCCGCATTATCATCCTGGCGCTGAGCATTGTGTTGGGAGTACTACTCATGGTAGATCAATTTTATTGACTTGTAATTGATTTTTTTTATAGAAACAAGGCCAAAAGCTGCTTGCGGCGTTGAACCTACCTCAAGTTGGTGCGATCGCATTGCTAGGCGAAGACTCCTCGGGTATGTTCTCTCACACTCCTCTTGTATTTGCCACTTGAGTGGCATTAATCCATGCTTACGTTGTTTGTTGTCTATGCTATGTTGTCAGATGGCCCGGGTCTTTTCACGATTGAGCTGAACGAGCGCGTGTATACTATTAAAGCGAGATCCCACGAAGAAGCCGCGTTCTGGGTCGATGTATGTGCCTATATTATTATACTGGATGGTAGAAATCGCTCTGTTGCGTATTAACCTTGCCAATTCCTTTAGGCTCTGCTTTGGAGACAAGCCGGTGGTGTTGTCACCCAAAAATCGCCAGGTAAGGCATACTGTCTCTGCATCCCAAGCTGGACGCCATGGAAGCTAATGCCGTTGTGCTATGTTTATGTTTACAAAATAGCTGAGATGAGCAAGATTAACGCGATCGTGTCGGAGGAAGAGCCGATGGCCGAGCCCCGGAAATCGTCGGGCGCCAAGTCAGCGCCGATCAACCCGGACGACGAAGCATTGCTCTCGGAGCAAGAGCAGATCAAAGGCGGCGCCTGCGGACCTTGTTGCATCATTCAATAGATAAAGTGCGCGAAGGGACGAGCAGCTACCCCCGTGCGATTTTTTTACAATCTTTTACAACATTTTGTGTCTGTGTGTGTGTTTATTTTGTTATTGATGCATTTGCAATGGTGTCCCAGGCATGCATACTAACAAATTTGCAACGCAAATCAAACAAATTCATCGCGTTGGCCCGGTTTATAGAAGAGGTCTACTTCGTCACAAGCCTGGTTCATCGACACTCTGTAAACGCACTAGACTACCTGATTGCACACCTACTCTTTGCCACTTTGCTTGCGGCGAATTGAGGGATTAAGCCGACACGCCAAGCTCCTGCAAGTAGCTCTGTGGCGTTGGTTTCCTGCCGATCATCGTCAGCAGCATCTCGTTTGGATCTTTCGCACCGCCATGGATCATCAGCTCCTTGTACAGCTTGTCGCCAGCGTCGGCGTTGATCGGATTGTCGCTGAAGCACGCGTGCCAAATGTCGGACGCAAACATGCGCGAGTACAAGTAGCTGTAGTACCCGGCGCCATAGCCGATCAAGTGGCCGAACCGCGTGTGCCAAAATGTACCGTCCACGTGGGGCACAAGTGTGCTCACATTTTGCAATTGCTTGAGGATTTCCGTGGTCGTCGATGGGTCATATGGCAATGGTTGCTCGCTAAAAATCTTAAGATCCAGCAACGAGTACAAACACTGAGTCTATAGACACGCATTCAGACAAAGAAACAACAGAGCAATGTCAATCCCAAACTGATCCCTACAGTCACGCAGCTAACAATACCAAAATTCTCTGTACCTGGGTGTCCATGGCTGCAAACATGTTCTTAGACATCTTGAGTCCGACCATCATGTCATGCGGGATCGGCTCGTTTGTCTCGTAATGGCGCGCGAATTCGCGCACAAACCGGTAATCCCATGCGAAATACTCAAACAAGTGCGACGGTGTCTCGACGAAGTCCAATTGCGCGCGCGTGCCTGACAAATGCTGGAACTCCGTGCGCGACAGCAGCGAATGCATCGCGTGACCAAACTCATGGAACAGTGTTTCCACCTCCGAATGACTACAGCAAAGCACAAACAGAAAAGTCATGAAGACCACAATGTTAGCCACCACTTGCGCGGTTTGGTCACCACTAAAGCAAAGCAAACATCGCGTACGTTAACAGACTCGGGCTGTACGGCGCGGGTTTGCTGAAATTGCATACGAGCGCCACAATCGGCTTCTGGTACTTGTCCTCACCAGCGAGTCGCTTGCCACAGCGGATCGTGAAGTGTGCCGCATTCGTGTACTTGTTGCGTCGCGGGTACAGATCAAAGTAAATGTACCCAAGCGTCTCGCCGTTCTTCGTCAATGCGAGTTTCCGCACCTCCGAGTCCCAGGATTCGCTTTTGCCCATCGGCAGCGATTTCAGCTCCATGCCGAAAAGACTCGAGCACAGCACGTGGAGCCCTTCGAGGCATCGTTCGAGCGGGAAGTACGAGGCGATCACGCGCGAATCGATGCGGTACTTCTGCGCCTTGAGCATGCCCATGTAATACGGGATGTCCCACATGAACACCTCGGTCGCGCCGCGGCCTTCCAACCGCTGCTTCGCCGCCAAAAGCAGTTGCTTCTCACCTTGCGCCTGTTATATTGTCGATGCATAGCATTCAGATACATAATCTGACTGATGAGTGAAGCCGAGAAAGTGCGAATGCTTACATTTTGCATCAACTGGTTCGATATGTTTGCGATGAATTTCTCCACGGCTTCAGGAGATCCGACCAATCGATCACTAAATGATATAGACCATGAGCGATTGAGGAGAGCAGCACGATCAAAGCAACACAAGTGACCCCGCAAGACACGTACCTGGTAGCAAAGTGCGCATACGTCTCGAATCCTAGCAACTGCGCCAACTCGTGACGTTTGCGTCGCAATTCATCCAAAGTCTACCGCATCCATTGCATCGACACATCCAGTAAATGACTGCATGATAGATATTCACCTAAGGAGAACCACGTGATGGGGTACTTACACTCAGATTCGACTGGGCACACGCGTTCGCTGTCATGTACATGTCCTTCCGGATCTTTGGGTCGCCAATCCATTTCAGGATCGTGTTCATGACGTGGAGGTCCGTGGGCACGCGGAACACACTCGGGTTTGTGAGTTTGCGTTCACACACCGAGAGCACGCCATGTGGCAGCGGTCGAAGCAGCTTCTCGGGGACCTCAATGTACTCGCGCGCCGTGAACATCGTGCGCTGAAATTCCATACTCAGCTGCGTAATGTCGTTCTGCAACACGATCACTTGCTTGCGTCCCTGGTTCGACAAGTGGATGCCGTCGCGCTCGAACTCTTTGCGCAGCAGGATCCCCATGCGGCGCTGCTCTTCTGTGAAGCTGCGCATCAACGGTGCGTTCTCCGTGACCGTGACCAGCGCTCGGTAAAGATCGACATCCGCGTTCAAGTTCTGGATGAAATCCGACAAGTCCGTGAAGCACTCACTCGCAGCATTCCGATAACCTCTACACAAGCATCATACACGCAAAGTGGCTTGTTGAGTGCATGCCCTTTGCGCTACCGTTGCATGCGGAGAGTACGTACTCATCCGGGTGCACATTGCGACACAATTCTGCTGCATCAATGACCGAACAGATCGCATTCGAGATCTCGTCCAAGTGCATTCGCTAAAGCAACAGCAACCACAAGCGCACTACGCAAAGATAATGAAGGCAGCCAACAAGGACGCAGCAAACAAGTACAAGCACATATACACAGGAAGCATATGGTTAAAAGAGGATATCGATCGGAGCGTCTCAAGCCCAGGCGTGGTCGTCACAATCTGCAATGTCCATGCATACAACAGCATGAGTCGACCATCCAACAGCACATATCCTTCCCATTCACTAGCTTCTCAGTATACATATAAACACCACGTACATTGTGCTTGAGCGCATCGCACTCGCGCTTGACTTCCGCCGTGAGCCGGTAGAAGTCCTGCGGCGCGTGGAGGTTGGGCAACTGGAAGAGGCCGGGGGCGCCAGGCGCCGCCGCGGCGGCAGTTGGCAACGGCAGACTGCGGTTCCGGAAGAGCGACGCGAGCACCGAGAACGAGCGCGAACTCGACGGTACGACCGACGAGAGCATGTCGGATGAGCCCACTATCTGCGCCTGCTGTTGGCGGCTGTGGTGCAGCGCCGCACACGACACCGTGAACCCCTGCGAGCGCCTCATGCTGCTGCAGATCGTTGGAAGTTGCAGAATGACTGTGGCAAAAAACAGCAAACGCAATGCGCTTCGCCCATTTTGGCGGATCCTCACCCAATCAAACACAATAATCAAACGTATTGACCAATCAAACGTGTCAAGTCTGTCTTTTTAACCTATCAGAAATCGTTCGTGGGTTGAAACTCTAATGCGCAATCAGCGCATGTGGCGCACAATGCATGAAAACAAGCTTCAACGGGATTCGACGTCGTCTCCAATTGTGCCATTATGTCAGCGCTAGCGAGCCCATCGCTGATAGCAGTGCGTCGAGTTTGCGCATCACAAGCGCCACATCCGCCTCCAGGACGTACACCCCCGTGGCGCTCGCCACGAGCAGCTCCGGCACGCCGTCCTCGTTCACGTCGAGCCACGCGAGACTGTAGATCGGCCCGAACGCTTCAAAGCGCCATTGCTGGGACGCGAGAGGTGTCCATACTGGGAGGACCACGTCCGACTCGGTGGTCGTTGCACTTGCGCTGTTTTGAGGAGCAGCAATTGGCACGTTGTTCGTGGCAGGCGCCAGAGCCGCATCGAGAAGCTCTTCGTTGCCAATTGCTGTAATAAGGTCGGGCAAACGTTCGTCTGTGGAATCCTGACGCTGTGCAGCCTCGTTTGATAGTGCCAACGACGGCGTCTTTGCGACTTGGTGCTGCTTCTTGTACGCAAGCACGACCTGATCGTCCGTCCCGACAAGGAGCTCCACGTTTCCATCCTACTCAGCACAAGAAAGCACGAAGGTTAGCTGGCGGCTCGTTAAGAGGCATCACAAAGAAGGCGAAACATTGCCCAACTTACGAAGTCAATGTCCGCTGCGACACCAGCAAAAATCGACTCGAAATGATCGGACCCGGCAAGCATTTGCGAAGACGAAGCCTCGCATTTGCTGAAAAGGTCTTCGAACACGACAGCGTACCCCACTGCGCAGGTCGCCAGGACATTGCATTGAAGCTGTCTCATGTCGCTATGACAACACAGAAAATGTCAATAAAAGGCTTAAAAAGCATGGTAATGCACTCCGTTGCATACGTACGCGGACTCGGTTGACGTTGCACTCGTAGGAAACAGGGAAATTGACGTCACGGGGCCGTCCAATTGGAAGTCTCTCATCTCGTATGGACCGCAGCTGCAATTGTCCTGCACCTGACCACTGAACACGCGGGTGAAGCCGTCGGAACAGCCAAATGCGACCCACGACGTGCTGCCTGCTGCCATTTGCATGTCGACGGCGAGCACGGGGTGCGTGAAGGACGCGAATTCTGGGAAGAAGTTGGCGAATTGCTCGTTCGAAAGGCGAACGCACTGCAATAATACACAAACACATACACCCAGCATTTCAATATCGCGATTGGGTCAAGTATGTTGGAGATAATGAACTCGCAGTTTTGAAAGACGTACCTGGACCTCCTCGTTGGACTCTGAAAAGTTGCTTGTGTTTGCGTGGATGTATCCGAACGCTACCATGGACTCATCGCGGAATAAAATCACGCCATGGAACACCTCAGCCGCGCTATTCAGCGACAACGCCTTCACACTCACGATCTTTGTCGGCGCGGCTACCAATTCAAAGCGCAACGACGACGAGCTTCGAGTTCTCGTGTTACTGGCGCTGGTGGTAGCACTGACACTCCGCTTTGCGATGCTACTACCGCCATTGGACTGTGTAGCCACCGGCTCCGAAAAAGAGTTCTGGAGCGCATCTTTGGCGGGCACAACGAGCAGAAAGAGCTTCTCGTCTTGTGCGTACGCGACCGCGACCGCCTCCTTCCCCGGGTACTCGATCACGCCACTCGTCATCACTTCGCAATTGTCCTCACTGAGCTCCTCGAGCACCAGCTCTTGCAGAGCGTACTCGTGATTCTTCCCATACTGCAGCACAGCCACAGCGCGATCTGTCGTCACGAGCACGTGGCTTCACACGAACAACATTCAGCACGAGCAAGTCGGCAGCTCAATACAGTAGTGCGTGCCTATGGAGCGTAGAAAGGACCATGCGGTGCCTACCTCTGGGATCTGCTGTTGCTCAGAGAGCCAATGTTGGGCGCGCCCTTGGGGTACGGCAGGAACTGCGTCTGGTGGAACGCCATCGCCATGTGCGGCGGATTTGAAAAAAAAGAAGTGACCAGCATGTTCAGATCAGAACAGAATCTGGAATTCCAGCCTGAGTCTGAGTCGCTCAAGCAAATGTGAAATGTTACAAGAGAACTGATTCCGCAAAGCATGTACTACTGCAGCGTAGATGTTAGACGCGACACGTCCATGCATGAAGGACACTTTGCAAATGGGGTATCTATGCTGCGATCTTATTCGCACTTTCATCATGTAATGCATGCAGCCACACGCTACGTCCCCGGCTCAACCGACAATGGATTAATCCAAATTGCTGCCAAAAAATGCAGTCAGGGTATGTTCATTTGGTGTTTCCTAGCTTATAAAATACGTCTGTAAATAAAAAAATAAACAAGACTGACAGACATGGAAAGATGGAGCGTCGGCGAACTGGGCGAGAAAAAGATCCACATGGGAAAATAGTGCTACTTGGACGATCCGCGCCGCTAGCTCCACTGAAGATAATACAAAGCCGAGCAGATTATATCTGCAGTAACATTTGTAGGGCAGCACTAACCGCGCATAGCGGCGGCTTGGACTTGATTCCACGCAATGCAATCAGGTCTGGTTCGCGCTGTCCAGTGAGGCTTGCCACTGCCGTTATCATTCGTAGTTGAGCGCGTCTTCTTCCCCAAAAATGTTTAATGATCGTCCCTCGTTGATAAAGTAGTCCATGCCGTATGCTTCGGTCCACTCCAACAAGGACATCTCGCTTGGCTTCTGCGTCGATTTTGGCATCGTGTCAAGCTGACTAAAGTTTGGCTGGGACAGCAAGCCCGTCGATGGAGGAGGGCACACAGGAGCAGGCACACTCATATAGTTGACGGAGTTCGTTGGTCGCATTCTCTTCATCGCTGGCTGTTCCGCCACAGAAGGCGGAATGGCGTTGTTTGGTGGGGCTAGAGTCTTTTCCTGCAAAATTGTCTTCACAAGGGACGTGAGGTCCGAAAGCTGACCCATGAGCTCCGTCACTTGACCCTGGAGATTCTCAACCGATTGCTTCAACGTCTCGACCTCCTCTCGCTCAGGCGACGTTGGCTCCGAGTACGTCTTTCGTCGGATCTGCGCCATGAGCTCCTCCTTGCCGCGCACGAACTTTTCGTGGTAAAACTCCCACCAGTTCTTGGTCTCATCATTCACGTTTGTGATCACAATTTCGTCCTTCTTGTGCTTGCGGAAGCCGTAGAAGTTGAGTTGGCGCACAAAGCTGCTGAAATTGTTGTGCTTGAAGTAGCGCGGGAGCATCGTCTTGGCGAACTCGCGCGGCAGCTTGATGATGAACGAGTAGCCGTCCTCCGACCAGCACGCCACGTTCGCTGGTGACGACTCAATCATGTCGTACGTCTTCTGCAGGAACACGGGCGCCGACGTCGCGTTACCGAGCACATTGCTGTTGCGCGCGATGGTCAGGTCGCCTGTTGCACTGCGCTTGCGGAGCTGCTTGTCGGTCATTTCAATAGAGCAAATGGGAAGCAGCAGTTGCGTGGAATTAATGGTAAGGGTCGCGTTTCTATGGAAAGAACTGGGGTCACTGTTGCAACACCTGGAGAATTCAGAAATGGAGCAATACAACAAGAGCCTGTTCGCTTTCACTTGGAGTTTGTATGGGCAGGAGGGAAGCGGCGGCTTGCGTGCTCACATATGTATACATGTTGTGTGTGGTGGGAGGAGGCGCTCAGGAGGGAGGGCATCTTCATGTGCCACCCCTTAAGCATACTCAGACCAAGTCAAACGGATGGGCTCACGGGGCGTCGGATCATCATGCCACTTCTTCCACAACCAGCCAGTAAAACCTCGTTGTAATCTTGCTGGGAAGTGTGAACCCACGGTCGGAAAAACCTTGAATGTAGGTAGCAGCCCGACTTGCGTGTGCCAACTGGCAAAGGTCGGATAATTGTGGGTTTTACCATAGATTCTAAAAATGGAACCCAACGTGCCGACGGCAATTGCTTGAAATCCAAGGAAAATATGGGACGACCAGGATACTGTACCTGGTCTCCGCTTGATGTGTAGATGATTCACATAAAGCTATTTTTCATCAACTTTATTCCATAGCATAGCAGGAAACAAGACTCAAGTAACTAGCTGCTCATGCACATAGAAAATGCGCCACAACCAACGCTTTAATAAAATAACAGCTTGGCGCCACAGTCTCCTCCAGCTTGTCTTTGCGCAACAGCTACCAAGTATCCGCTCGACCGTTTACATTTTGTGCAACTTCGCAATCGCTGGTTGCGGCACAGACACAAGAATAGCCAATAAACAACCCGAGGTTGACAGGCTCACGCCCTCCTCTTTCTTTCTATAGTTTCAGTGGACAGCACTCGCTGTTTCGGACAACTCGCAGATTCCGAATAGAGTAAACCGCACGGCCACTGCGTGGTTTACTGGCCCATTTTACGGGCCATCTTCGCAAATTTGTTCTTTGGTGATCTTTGGCGAAGCGGGAGTGATGGTTACTCACTGAGCGACGCTAAGTTATACAGTAAACAGAAGGGACGACTTGGGAGGAGGCTGAAGCATCGAAGCACCGCCCGATTGGTCGCAAAGACACGCAGCACTTTGCGATTGGTCGCAAAGACACGCAGCACTTTGTTCCCATTGGCTGAAAACGCTTGTAGTCGGACACTTTTGACCAGACAAAGTCGGACTTGCGAGAGCTGATGCCTGATCAACATGTCGCAGCTCGTTAGCGCTTCAGTAAAGTACGACTTTTCCTTTGGTAAACTGACCATCACTCCTCTAGTGCAGGGTGGCGTCGTCAGCATGATCACTGCACGTGACAAAGTAAGTGGCTTCAGTCCACGATCCAACCGCCGAAGCTCAACGAACGAGCAAACTACAGAGATGCGAGAGACAGGTGGTAAGAGGAGCGGCGACGTCTGCTGCGGATAGTGACGGTGATCATCACCACGGCGACGACGACGACGACAGCGCAGGAAATGCGCGTGATCGGCGTGGGGATTGTCTTTTGGTTGAGACGCTGTGCTTGTGATATAGTTTGTTTGGCGCGCTTCTAGGTTGAGGGGGGACTTGTGAGGATGCTCCGAAGTGTGTTTGCTGAAAACGAGTGTGTGCCCATCTGGGCTGGTGATATGGGTGCTTGATTGTCGACTTGACGGGATGCTGTTCGATACGGCATTTTCGGTGACGTTATATTTTCTTGTACTTTTTGGCGCAGAATATGCCGGAGGAGTTCGCAGAATGTGTCCATAGACATACAAGAGCTCGAGGAGATTGGTGACAAAGTTGGCGAGGTGCTCGGTAGCGTGGCATGTTGCAAAGAATCAATCGAGTGCACGAATGGTGGGACCAGATTTACCACTTTACGTCAAGACGTACTGTGCAGGATCTGTGTCAGGCCTTTGTCAAGTGAACCGCGTGCATTTTGAAGGAGCCGGCAGAAAGTTCTGGCGCAGGCATTTTGCACGTAAACACTTTTGAACGAGGAAGTTCCTGATGGATGCATGTCCAATCGCTCTTGCAACCACACCAGTTTGGCAGCAACAAAACACCTGACGTACTTCTTGACTCATGAGCAAACACAACGAACAGACGAGCAACTTCTGCAGTATTAAGATCATCGTATGCTTTGCGAACAATGTGCTTTCGACTTGCTGGACTTCACCATGGTTGACGTAGTCTTGACAAAGACTAATACCGGTACTGAGGTTCTTTTCGTTCACGCACCGCGCAGCCCTTCATCTTGTGCGCTGAAAAGAAGATTATGTTGATAGGAAGCTGAACTTTTGCATGCACAGCGCCGGCTACGGTGGCCATCTTGCTTTGTCGTTGCTACCGAATTGCGCCGTGAGCCTAGCGATAGCTAGCCTTCGTGTAACATGTGCACAGGAATAACGAAGATTTAGTGCTTGGGCGTGGATGACCTGAAAATTGCGCCAAGACTCTTGTATTACACCAACAGCTTCATGCTCAGACAGTACGCATGAACGATACGAGATCTTCGAAATCCTCACAAGTTAGTCAGCTCAGCGTTTTGGATTAACTACGAAAATGAAAGGTTTTTATACAGAAGAGGTGGCTCTTAGGAGAATATGTTCGAGTACACGACCTTCTTCTTCTTGCCGGAAGAGGACTTGGTGCTCTGGCTCGAGACATCGTTTGCGCTTGGCGCAGACGACGATGCAGAAGGCATGCTGCCTCCGCTTCGAGGGACTTTTCGCTTCTTCTCCGTCTGTGCCATCAACAACATCGTCAGCATATTTGTGAATACTCCAACGAAGCATGAACAAAACACATAAGTAAACAACTTGGCATGCCACGTACTGGTGCTTCAATGTGAGCGAAGATGCCTCCGGTCTTGCCGCCAATTTTCGCAGGTTCGCGCGAAACCGGGATGCGATGCTTCGACTTGTCGAGCGAGAGAATGTCTTGGACGCCGGCGAAATTGTCGATGGAGCCCACATTGTCGGCGCGGTTGGCTTCGTGCTCGCGCTGGCGTTTGCGGATCTTGTCCTTCCGCGACGTGACCAAACGCACGAAGCGGGACTCTTCGTAGTCCTTCTTCTCGGCCTCCTCGCGCGCAATCTCCTTGTCGATCGCACCGGAGCCACCGGCGTGAATTTCCGCTGGCCGCTCGCTGAACTCTTCGCGCAACTCGGAGAGGATCGTGCTCTTCTGCATGCGCTTGCGGTTTCGTTCGTCCTTCTTGGCCTTCTTCGCTTGCTCGCGCTCTTCTTCTTCGTACGGCACGGACGCCAGACGAGGCGCGCGGTAGATCCCGTCCTTAGCGCTGGCGCCGCCTTCCTCATCGTCGTCGTCGTCCTCTTGGCCGTCCTGGCCGAGCAACTGGTCAGGATTTGGCGCGTAGTTGAGCGATTCGTCCATATCCTTGCCACCCGACACCGCGACCTTGAGCATCTTGTCGACCTGGTACTTCAGCTTACGATCGAGCGGACTATAACAAATGGAGAATTAAACACACATGTAAGCAACCCATATCTCGCTATGCGCATGGTTGATCATCGGCCATTGAAGCATCCACACGCATATACGAACCGAATGCGCTCCAGAAGCGTCCGATAGCGCACCAATTCCTTAAACACTGGGTGATCCTGCACGTTCTCCGGCGCCTCCAGCTGCAGTAAACAGCAGCATTCGTTTGCATGTCAATGGTTCTCGTGACTGCAAACAAACAAAGCAGCAGCATGCATACAACGCACCTTGAGCAGCGCGAAGAAGAGCTCCATCTTGGTGTACGTCAGCAACGCGTGGTTCTTCACCTGCAGGTAGCTCATGCCAGCCTCCGACGGCAGGTCGTTCTCCACGACCGCGCTGATCTCGGCCACCTTCTGCTGGATCTGCGTCACATCGTCCTTCAATTTGTCAAACCCGGTCACTGCACATGCGCATAGAAACATAGCACGTAAGCAACCGCATCAGCAGCACTTCACTGCATGTATAAAGAGCCATATCCACGCGTCGTATAAAGCCATGCGCGCACCTTCCGCAGCCACCATGTTTACTCGTCTAGCGTTGTCAATTATGGCGTTGTGCTGCACTCAATCGGCGCGCTTCCAGTCGATGGTGGGAGCGCATTACAGCGAATCATCATCAAATGATCATACCATTGGCTGAAACAGTAGTATATAGTGCATATTACAACAAATCATCGGTATTAAGAATGCAGTCTGCAATATCATTGGTCGAAACCCACACAGAGCTCAGACTCAGACTCAGATACCAGCTTTGAGGACACGAAGCGACGCGAATAACTCACTATGAGCAGCGCAAAATGGATCCGCGGCAGACCAAATGCTTCGTGAAGGCGCAGGCGGAGCTGCAGGAGCTCTTCCGGGAGATCTCGAGCCAGGGCCACGTGGGCTGGCTCGAGCTGCAGACGGCGCTGTTGCCGTTCACGGCGGGTGACGCGAGGAACGACGTGCTCGAGCTCGTCGAGGACATGAAGCTCAAGCAGACGACGCTCAACGAGCAGGAGTTTATCCGCGTCATGTGGAAGAAAATGTACTACGGCAACGTCATGTACACGGATAAATACCGCGAGAGTAAGCGTAAAGCTGGCACTGGTTATGGCGCTGTGGAAGATGAGGACGCGGTGTTCAACATCCCCCTGGCGCATGTGATCGTCTCGATCAAGCGGCGTAGTCAGCTCAAGCAGTTTGCAGAGTACTATGCGAGTCGCGGCATCTCTGGCGCAGGCCATTTGACTGCCGAGGCCGCAGGGGGCGAAGCACGTGCTCATATTGAAACAAGTCCTACGCGCAGACGCTC
Source organism: Globisporangium ultimum DAOM BR144 (assembly GCA_000143045.1). Lineage (NCBI taxonomy): Eukaryota > Oomycota > Peronosporomycetes > Pythiales > Pythiaceae > Globisporangium > Globisporangium ultimum. Next base: position 386,025 of record GL376606.1, on the reverse strand, counting down.
GCCACGGCATGCGCACAGCCCTCGGCACCTTCGACGCCGGAGGAAAGCATGCATGCTTGACAAGAGTATCGCAGCATCCATCAGCTCGCTGCGTGAACTAACGTCCTCTGCATACGGCGTTGTGGCATGCGTCTTTGACCCTGAAGAACGAACCATGCGTTCACTCACGCTCTTCTCGAGGTAAGTCCGGGCTTTGCTTGTCAGGAGTAGTTACCCCAGCTCCTTCCCTGACCTCTACGTTCCCTGTGCCATTAGAGGGGTCCGAGAAGTCAGCATCGTGAACTGCTCTCGTTTATATTGCTTGCTGTTCTCAAAAAATACTGGGAACTATCTCCTGGGGAGCTCCCATTTTGCCCAGCAAGTCCACCATGCGTTCATTCAGGACCAGCAGCAAAGAAAGAGCGCGTCGCACTTGGCGTCTTGCACAGTAAATGCTGCTTCGGACCTCCTTTCGTCTATCGCACACCGTGATGACATTTTGATCATGCACAAACTAGAAGAGTGAGTGTTATTATACTACTTCATGACGAAGCAGCTGAGCTCATTCGTACCTTCATGTTGGTATTGAAGCCTAGGACTCCGGAATGTTGTCACTGCTACGTCAGGTCGTGGCATCTTCGTTGCGTGCACGGAACGCAAGGTCCATCAATGGGCAGAGCCCCAGCCAAATAGCTATCCACCGATTAGCTCAATGCTTGAGATCAATCAGCTTTTCGCTCAAGAAGATGAGGCCGCTCTGGGTTTCAAAGATCCAAGAACTGCCGCGTTGTCACCCGCCGTTGACCTGGACGAAGAAGGCGACTGCGTTGGTCTCCTCGATGGGAAGAAGCTGCTCGCTCGTGCCAAAATCATCGCGGACGTCGCGTCGATCAAGCAGATTGTTGCAGGCAACGACTTTGCCATGGCGATCACGACAGCAGGTGAGACGTTCGCATGGGGGTTGTCACTTCTCGGCCAAGGCCAGCTGTCTCCATCGAAGCTCCCGTGGACGAGCACGGAGAAAGCAATGCGCATCGCTTGTGGTCTGAATCACGTGCTGGTCGCGACGAAAACCGGAGCTGCATACTCCTGGGGATCGAATTTGTACGGCCAGCTTGGTCACAGCAAGTCGTGCAGCCTCACTGACCCGCCTGTGCGTGAACCAACTGCAATCAGACTTTCCGGCTTAGCGTCGACTGCCTCTCGTACGTTTGGTGTCTTGGATGTGGCATGTGGCGGCGATCACTCGGTTCTGCTGGCGGATTCGGGTGATGTCTACTGCTTTGGGAACAATTGGCAAGGCCAACTCGGGCTCAACCCAGAAATCACAGAGACTGGGTGCGTGTACGAGCCCATGCGAGTGGAGCTCGTCCCAGATAAGGATCCGTCTTCGGAAGCTATCGAAAACAACAAGCAAACGCAAAACCCAAGTGCCCGCACGTATTTGATCAGTGCGTACGGCTCTACGACTGCCGCAGTGACGACGCGAGGCGATGTCTTTGTCTGGGGCCAGTGCGTGCCAACCGGGCCAGAGAGCGTCTGCGGCCTCGTCTCGCGCTGGGAGCCGCAACGGCTCAATTTGTCGCCACTTGAGGAGGATTTAAAGGGTGCTCACGCTGTGTATCAAAGCATCGCAATCGCCAATGGACTGGTCGTACTCACCACGCACAAGGACGAATAATTGCTCGAGCTCTCCTGTGGTCTATGGAGTGACTTGTTCTTTCGAGAGGGGCATTCTGAAGCCATGGAATTGGATGGCGCTGTCCAGCTCGAGTGGACAATTCTGAGAAAGGCATTCTTGGCGACACAAAGCAATGGATTCATATTGAACATTCATTTCATAAACAAGCTGCAAAAAACCTTGGTCTAAGCTGACGATGCAAGAGGCTAAAGTAAATCCTGAAGATCCCTCTAGATGGTCTGGTAGGATGGGAGCGTATCGACGTTTCTCGCGAGACGAGCTGTAGTTCTGGCCTTTTGCTTCATTTTCTGGGGATGCGATAACATTTGCGTCAACGCGCAGCACGAGAACCAGAACGACGAGCACAAGTCGCTGTAGCACTTGCCCTCAAGGTTGTAGAACTTGCGCATCGAGTGACGTAGCACCGCGGCACCGAGCACAAGCGCCAGCGAGCAGCTTATGGCCGCGATCTCGAAGCGACTCCACTCGTCGCCGTCGTGGTGGTCGTGCACGGCGATGTACTGGTACGTCAACTATTAGTACAAGTAGTTGCTGTCGTCCCGGAACGTCGCCCAGGAACAGCACAAAGAAGATGCTGCCCAAGAGCAACCACGAGCATCCGATCGCATCAGCAGCGTACGCGGCGTTCACGAAGGGCACCAGGTACACCAAGAGGCAATGCACGGGCTCACAAAAGCACGCAAAGAGCTCGGTCTCCCACTTGTTCTTCTGTTGCACGGCACCAGAAGAGGACGACGATGAAGTTGAGAGCGAGCGTATGACGCGAGGCGACTTGGGCAGAGCCGCGTCGACTGGACTCGCGTATGGAAACTCGGCGCCACTGGTGTCTGATTCCTTCGGCATGGCTGCCGTTCGTGAAGTCGCCATGTGCCGACTTTAAGAGCTTGTCTTGAGACACTTGGACGGTGTTGGGGTCGAAGTAAATTCCAAAATGAGCGCGCGAGCCAGTCGAATTCCCAGCATCCGAAGGTGTCGACAGAGAAGCCGAGACGCGCTGTCCATGGAAATCCAAAGGCGAGAATGTTGGTGCGTCTCGCCACGATGGGTACTAAAGTGTGTGTCTGTGGTCCAGTGTCTATGTAGCCATGCGGGACTTACCACCGTCGTCATGAGTGGCTACACAAAGCTCACAGTGTACACCCAAAAAAATTGGGCAACCGTGTCTATGCAGTAGCCACTGGGATGTCTTTCATTTGAGTAAAGAGAATGCGGATGTCAAAACGCAAGTTGAAGAACGTGGAGACGAAAGCGCTCGTGTGACGCCAATGAGGCTTTGCGCGAGAGAAATGGGTGGCTGTTGTGCATTCCGTGAGGCGCACGTTGGCTTCATAGGATCCCTTCCCACGTGAAGTTGAGAACGTGGGTCTCTTTTAGTTTGCTTCTCGTGTGTATCGTCATGCGTCATTACAATGTTGAACCCAGAATGCTTCAAGACTAGATTCGTCCCTAGCGTGCGCACAGGAGCCCCGCCAGTTTTAGGCGAAAGCACAAGCAAGCATATCCCAATCGAAGTGCAGACGTACAACGCAGTTTTACGCGGTGTGGTACGCCGGCAGCGTCGTAGCGCTACTCCTCTTGTTCTTGGTCCTCTCGGCCTGTGACGTGAGCTGCGTCAGCACGCAGCAGTCGTCAATGCCCGACCCCTTGAGGTGGAACGCCTTGCGCGTGAAGGCGAAGCAGCACGACGCCGAGCACTAACCCGAGCGCGCAGTCAACGGCCAGTGCGTTCCATGCGCCATACGTGCGCACGACGTAGAACCCGTTCGCCGAGTACGTGTACTCACCATCATCGAGCGACGACCAGATGGTTCCAAGGAGCCCACCGACGTAGAGCGCGAGGAAGACGGTGCCCGCGACTGCCCAGGAGAAGCCGATGGCGCGCGCGGCGTAGGCTGCGCTCACAAACGGGAAGACGAGCGCCATGCAGCAGTGCGCCGGCGCCAGGAAGCACGAGAAGAGCCCGACGTCTCAGTCAAATGGGCCGTCTGCAGGCGGCAGCGGTTCCACGACGCGGACCGCGTCGAACACCATTGCGATGGGCGGCGCGTCCCCTGTGACGAGGACGCCGTACGGGAGCTCGGGGGCCGGCGGTGCGTGCTTGGACATTGGAGACGGCGTTTACAGACAGTTGCGCTTTAAACAGCGGTGGGTGGCGAGATGAGAGCGGCGCCGTCTCGGCATTTTTATTTCTTTTTTTGCCTTCATTTTCGTGTGGAGCTAATGATGAGAAGCGTGGAGAGTGTGGTAATTGATGAGAAATTGGTGAAAGTGCTGCTTTATGGTATTTGATGCTTTGTGACTAGAAGGATAAACAGATGCATAAAACTGGCAATTGCTCTCAATAGACAGACGGGAGTTCCGCCTGTATACCAGTATATTGCGCTAGGTTTGATAATGTGATAACATTATTGAGCACCTGCTCAGGATAGCACAGGGGTTCACTCTTTTCAGTACCGACCTGGTGTGTTCGCACACTTCAACTCAACAAAGAGAAACCCCCGACGACAAAAAAATCTTAAAACTTAACGCGCAGGCACTTCATTTGTAGCACGCATTTCTTCAGTAGTTGGTGGTGCCTCGATGGTTCGTTCATACTTAACGTGACGATTTCGAAGTCTTCGAAATCGCAGCAGCGCTTCTTGTAGCCGAAACTAGGCCGACTGGTAGGCTGGGAGTGTGTTGCGTCGGAGCTTGGACTTCTCCACGTGTGACGCCATTTGTGTGAGCGAGCAGCAGCCGCAGAGGAACGACGACCAGCAGTCCTCGAAGAACGATCCGTGGATCCGGTAGTGTTCGCGCACGGATATGCGCAGCGCCATGACGCCAATCGCGTACAGCACGGTCGAGATTCCCGCCACGATGCTGACGGCTGGCGCGGTCTCCTCGTCGTACAGGAACTTGCTCGCCAAGTAGTTCGAGTACAGCGAATCGGTCGAGTTCGTATCATTTGTATCATGCTTGAGCGACGACCAGAGCGTAAAGGCGTCTTCGGATATACTCACGACGAAGAAGTAGAATCCGACGAAGAACCACGAGCCGCCGACAGCGTGCGCGACGTACGCGGCGCTCACATACGGCAGACACGTGGCCACGCAGCAGTGGCCTGGGTTTGCTAGGCATCCAAAGAACGACGACTCCCACGTACCAAACGCAGGAGGGAGATATGGCGATGACGCCGATTGTCCGTCGCGGTCGTTCTCCCCGCCCAGCAGCGTGTACTGCGCCTCGGACGCGTGCGCAGGCTCGTGCGTTGCGTAGGCGCTGGGGGCCGGCGGTGCCGTGGCGCTGGCCACGTCCATCTTCTTGTAGGCGGCGGACGGAGACGCCATGCTTCTTCACTGGTTCGTAGCGCGCGCTTCTGGTTGTGACGAGAGCAGGGCGGGACGTGGGAGATCGCATTTGGTGGGTTGGCATTCTTCAATTGGGCTGGCTAAATTAATTAATAGAATACTTCATTTTAGTTGATGGCACTACACACATAACAGTTGTAACTGTGGTAGTGAATATAATGTATAAATTGATAGAGTTGGATATTGTGGATGCAAGGCAATATGATACAGGAAAGAGAGCACTTGAAGTCAAATCACAACCTATTTATTTACATAGAATGTTTATATTGATAGTAAAGATACATTAGGGGAGTACGCCAAGAATGATTGTAGGTTTTGACATGAATGTTGGACACGCTATGAGTTGAAGAAGTCATGCGAGCAGCTAAAAAGCGATGGGTGATCTGCGCGTTCTGTCCGTGTTTGTATGCAGTAGAGACGTGGTTCATGGCAGCCTTAACGAGTCGAAACTACCCACACACGAAGGTCCAGTCTTAACCAAACTAAAGTCTCTGAGATACATTAAAATCTCTATCCAAGTACACTGGACCTGCTACGACATTGGCGTCGTTCACCTTCTCAACAACTTCAGTAAACGCCGAAGTCTGTGACACCATATTCCACCACATACTGACGAAGCTAGTATCATGACGACAAAACTCGCACCAAATGGATTGCTCACTTGGGATCGAATCGGATCAAGTAATAGTTGCGGGATGGCATTTAGCAGCACATTAGAGTCTCAGATTGGTATCCCAATCTGAAAGCAATCTGATTCATGGGCATTCCTTTCTAAAATTCCAAAAACAATTTTTTTAAAGAAAAATTGGAGAAGATGATAGGAAAGTCCAGAATTTAGAAGCTTCCAGATTTACAGTATGCAGTCCGATGATTTCCCTTTGATTGCCCCCCGTTGTATCTAACGCCGTATACACAAAAGCAACAACATGCAGCGGCGCGGCGGGCGAGTGCCCGGCGCCGAGGGGTACTCCAAGGCGGACGTGAGGGCACTGCTGCGATGCCTGCGCGAGGTGCTCCCTGTCAATGGCGACGAGTGGGACGTCGTACTGCGGCGGTACCGCGACAGCCACGCGACGCCGAACGCGCGCGCGTCTCGGGACTCCACGTCACTGCGGACCAAGTTCCGGACGCTCACCAATGCCAAGAAGCGCTCCAGTGACCCGACGTGTCCGCCCGAGGTCCGAGACGCGCGGCGCATCCAGATCGAGATATCGGAGAAGGCGGGCTTTGGAGAGGAGGACGGCGCGGACAATCACGAAGCACACTATGAGCAAGCGTCGGTGGAATCGCACGATCGCGAGGACGATAATGACAGCGATGGCCATTTGTCTGAGGAAGGAGACTTTCAGCAAGATGCTGAGCAACGCATAACCAAGATATTGCGCCGCCATGCCACAAGGCAGAGCAATGGAGCGGATCCCGCGCCACAAAGTCCACGTGAAGACGTCCCAGATGCTCCAGCACCCGCATCGCAACCGGCGGGGCCAGGCGGAAAGCAGAAAGCGACTGCTTCGGTTCTCAAGCGAAAGCGCAGCGACGACACGCTTGAATTGTCTTTGCATCAGCATCTCAAGGAGCAAGCACTGTACCGTGAGGTCACGGCGTCCGAACGCTTCCTCCAGCTGCAGCTCGAGTCGGAACGAGAAGCCAAGCACTTTGAGCGAGACGAGCGACGTACTCTCGCACAAAAGCTGGAGCGCATGGAAGAGGTGAGCGCGACACTGCGCGACAAAGTTGACGAGCTGCGAGAGAAGAATACGTCGCTGCAGCTCGAGAACATCCGTCTTCACGCAGAACTAAGTGCGTTGCGAGCAAACCGGAGTGTTGGGGATATTTAGTTCGTGTTGTTTTCTACGAAGCATTCGAGCGTACAATTCATTACCGACTCGGTTTGAAAAAAAAGAAGCAGTGAACTATGCAAAGTTTGAGCGAGAGTACGATCTGATTTCGTTTCAGATCGCGCCGTAAATGTTTTCGTTGTATAAATTAGCGTCAGGACGACACAGAACGCATGAAGACACAGCCGATTGCCTTTGTGATTCGTCACATTGCGTTGCCTACGCGAAATGGTACGGCGGCAGCGTCGTGGTTCCAGTCGCCTTGTGCTTGATCCGCTCACCGTGGGCCGACATCTGCGACAGCGTGCAGCACGAGCACCAGAACGACGCGCAGAAATCTTCGAGACTCGAGCCGGGGATGTTGAAGACCTGGCGCGTGAGCGAGCGCAGGTGCATGACGCCAAAGATGAACCCGAGCGAGCAGACCACCGACATAAACCCCGACGTCGTGAACAGAATGAAATCGTCGCCGCTGGCACCGTAGTATGAAATGTTTGTCTCTCCGAGGTACATGACAAAGAAAAACACGCCTGCGACCATCCAGGGCTGCCCGATCGCATCCGCAGCGTACGCGCCATTGATGCACGGGAGGAAGAACGCCATGCAGCAGTGCACTGGCGCGTAGAAGCACTCAAAGATGCCGATCTCCCACGCCGACGGGCCTTGCGGCTGCTCCGGCTGCTGCTGGGTTTCTTGAGGCTCACCGACCACATAGATGTACTGCGCTGCTTCTGGCGGCGCATGCGAAGATGCTTCGCCATTGTGCATCACGTATTGCGCGTTCGGATTGTTCCCAGCCGGCGTGTTGGCCACAGCCTTGTCGATAGACGGAAGCACCGTCGAAGCCATAGTGCTTATACGGCACCGGATCTGTCGTCTTGATGGAGCTTTTGGAAATGAGCTGCTCGTGTCGGGACATGGAGAGACCGTCGTGTTGCAAATTCAAACCGCAAACTGCCTCTCTGTCCATTAGGAAGAGTCATAAGAGAGAGAGAGAGCAAGTCATCTGATTTTGACGAAATGGAGTGGTGCAACAACAGGACCTCCCCCCCCTCACGGGACATAAAAGATACATAAACGCTGCATAAGCATAATACGGTTTTTGCTGGGCACATTTGGAAGCGTATTATGCGCATGCGGAGGATACCCGTGTTCTTTGGTCACTAATTATACGAATCGCTTGAGTGTGTTCTAATAAGCGCAATAAGCTCCTCGATGGCTACGAAATATTATACACTGCATTTGCCCATTGCGCTCGATGGATACGCTTTGACCCACCAGACATTAACGAAAGTTTACTGCGAAGCCATATAGAAATAATAATACTAGTACGCCACACGTACCCGAACGCGGTCTCCTCGATGAACATGACAAAGAAAAACATACCCACGACGATTCACGACTTTTTGATCGCACGCGCCGCATAGGCACAATTGACACAAGGGATACAACACACCATGCAGCAGTGTAATGGCGCACAAAAGCATCCAAAGAGCCCAATCTCCCACTCCGAGGGGCCTTGCTGTTGCGGTGGAACGGGGCGACCACATAGATGTACTGGATCGCTTGTGGCGCAGCAACCGGAGCTTCCGTGTGGATGGTGTACGAAGCCTCTGCAGCCGCTAGGGGTGTGTCGGCGAAGTTCTTGTCGATGGAGACTGCAGCAGAAGCCATTTGATGTCGTGGTTGTGACTTATGTGCGTTGGTCGTTTGAGGAAACTTGGAAATAAGCTTTCCAGGTGCGGCCGTAATGCACAAAAGTCCACCGCAGTGATGAGCTGCAGAATGAAGGCTATACCCAACAAAGGAACGGCCGATTATGCTGCCCTTTTCAACCCCTGATTTGTGCCATTGCAAAGTGATTTGGTGCCATTTCGGATCACACGAAGCGGTCTGGTGGGTGCACCACTCCAGACATGATGAATTCAGGAGCGGGGAAACGTGGAATTGGATCAACATGTACCTTAAAATACTTTGTCCTGCCAGAGTTTCTCTCTCACTCTCGCTCTTTCTTTCTTTCTGGCTACGCACGGAAGCTCTTAGGCGGCATGGTAGGCTGGAAGCGTATCTTGGTTCTTGGCCGCGATCTTTGTGTGACTCGACATTTGAGTCATGGCGCAGCACGGGCAACAAAAGGCCGCGATCAGGTCCGAGCAGAAGGAACCGGGGATGTTGTCTCGAGCTCGCAACTCTTGTCGTAGGTAGTACAGCGTCAAGACAAACACCAAACCACACGCCGCTGCCGGAATCTGACCGAAGCCGGAAAGGTACACGCTGAAGCTGTAATAGGTGAACGTGAAGCCGCTGGTTGAATAGTACGAATCTCTGAGCCAGAGGATCGAGAGAACCAGGTCGCTGATGAACGCGAGGCCAAAGATCATGCCATAGACGACTGCAGACTTCCCAAGCGCACGTGCGATTTGCGCGCCGTTCCAACAAGGGAAAAATAGAGCACCGCAGCAATGCGCGGGCTCGCGTAAGCAATCAAAGATGTCGAGCTCCCAAGGCGCTCTGGACTTGATGCTGGTAGTATGAGCGGTGTTGGCCGACGCTTGGGGGTAACTTTCATAGGGAGCCTTTGGAGTCAGCGGAAGATTTTTCATGGCGAATCTTAATTTCGTCGAGCAGGTGTCGCGATTCAGATACACTCGTAGAGCCTTCGCAGATAGGAGCAAATGCTGATGTGGCAAGCTTTTCGGCAAAGCCCAACACTCAAAGCTTTCTCTTATGCTGGTGGTTACTGAGGGGGAAAAAACTAAGACTGGGTGCGTGGTACCGTCAAGCTTCCACTTTTGACTGCACAATGGTTCTGGGTGTATGATCATTTTGGACCTCCAAATACCCAAAATGTGTACCTGGAGAAAATGCAGTTCTCGCGTTGCTGGACGTCGTCACAGTCGTGTTATCCAAGGAGCTACTCACGCGCATATTTTACTGCAAACTGCGGCTTTTGCTTGCATTGCATGAACTCGAGTTATGTAAAGCCACATTCTCGCAGAAGCCAAGCAGCTGCTATCCCGAGTTATCCCAGAATAGAGCAGCCTAAAGTCCCTCCAGCGGCGCACATCTGAGTGGGCAACAAAACTTTGAATATCATTGCCAGGGGAGCGGCAAAATATCCACGCAGCTTGTAGATGCAACATGAATCGCGTTTGTTGGAGCTCTTCAAAATTTCACAAATCTCCAGGTTGAAGTCAGCTTCCTTGTAAGTGGGCACTCTGTCGTACTAATATGGCGTTAAGGTACTACAGGCGCAACCACGCTTCGGCCCAGTTCGATGGCTCGTTTTTTGCCCAAATGTGGACCTTTACGACGTGACACGAAAATGCCTGTCCAAATTCTTTCTATTTATAATTATTACTAAGTGGAATCTATAATTTATTTTTGCTGCTTACGCAAAGTATCTGTTTATTTAAACTGTCTAATACTTTAGTATCTCTGAGTTAATAGACAATCATTTGAGTATCGGGCGCGATTGACAGTGGGATCTGAGCTCGCTTTGTGTTGTGACAGAGCGAATCATGCCCAGGCATGCATGCTGTCTCCCAAGGCGCTCGTTGGCATAATCGCGGTGTCCTGAAAAGCATTCGGACGTTCGTTACGTCACGTTCCGCGCGCTGGGCTCTGCGCTGGATTAACTACTTGAAGCGCAACGCTGGACTCGCCTCATTCGCACAAAGCGCCACGATGGACTCGGACGCCGTGTACACGATCCAGATCGACAAGAGAGAGGCCTACGAGGGTCGCCGCAGGCGCTCGGCATCGACGACGCCGCGAGCGCCTGCGCCCGGTGGTCCTGCCTGGGAAACCGGGCTCTTTGGATTCGGCGATGCGCCGTGGACGCACTGCTTCCTAGCGCTCGTGCTGCCGTGCGCGATCGCGTCCAACATCGAAGCGATGATCGACCGGAGCTCGTACGGGATCGGCGCGTTCTTTATGGGCATCGCGTTCCTGGGCGAGATCGTGTGCGTAACACAGAGCTACCAAGACGGAGCGGTTGACCACACGGCGTGGACGAGAGAGTACAGTGACGAGACGCTCCCGATCAGCATGTGGTCACTCGCAGCTGTCATTTGTGGCATCATGTACGCTGCTGGAGTGTTCGCCTTCCGCAACATGACGCGCCACTACTACCGCATCCCAGGATCCTGCTGTCTCGACGTCGTGATCGCAATGTGCTGCTCACCGTGCTCCATGGCGCAACTCTCCCGTCACTTCAAGATCGCGGGGCCATCCGCGTATGCAGACGAAGCGCTCGACACTCTCCCAGCGTACGAGTCCTCCACATAGACCCTTCCGTTCTTCTTCTGTGGGGTATCGTGAGAGGCGGCAGACGGAAACGAATGAAGTTGGCACGACTGCCGCCACCGACTCCCTCCCCGCATGTACCATAACTCAGAAGAGCAGAGCGTTGGCGAGAGGATTTAGCCGAGGCAGGTTTCAAGTCCCCCCAATGCTCGCACACACCAGCATATAGAAGACTCCACCAAACATGAACAAGGCGAAAACAAAAAAGAGCGCGAGGTTTTTCTGCAACTAGAAGGTGTACACTAGAATACATAATCCCCCGTAATGTATGCTCCTACATACTAACGCGTTGCACAAGTCAACGGGGTACAAGTACGGAGCCTTGTGGCCCGCACGGCGTTCCATCCTACCTGCCGCAACGACAACTCTCCCAATCACTTAAGTTAAAGAGCGTCATAAAGATCGGATTAGCGGGGTGACGAAATGTCGAGAATTTGGGACGCAAAGCGTTCGGGCAGCTGCCGCTGCTACAGTTGTGGCAATGCACGGCTGGTCTAATATGAGCTTTTGCGGAAGGATTAGCATGAGCAGCTCGAAAAATGTGCATCACCACTATTGAAGAAGCCTCGAAAGTCTGGTTCAGTGTCTTGTGATTTAACCACTCTCTCTACAAGGCACAAGAGCCTGAAGCCAGGCATTTCTAGGATTCGTTTCTAATTGTAGCAGTCGAGTTTGAGCGCGCTTGATGTCGCTCGTGTGTCCCGTTGGTGTGTGGGTAATCAACTCGGATGTCGGCGACTTCACTGAATTGGGTCGTGGTAATCAGAATGTCAACGTCGCAAAATCCACATTGACATTCTAGCATCTATCTCCACATTCTGATTTTGTCCTATTTCAGTTTTAATCGCATTTTATTTCCTTAATAAATACTCGAGTACCGTTTATTGGTACATTTTACAGTATATTGAGCATTTCGGCTTTTCTCTTTCACTATCAGTATGTGGGATTAACTGTGGTCTCCGTGAGACGGGTGTGTGCAATCACTTGATGCTACAACTGTTTCTGCAAGCTGAATGGCTTCGTTTGGCTCTGAAACCTGAGTTGTATGAGTGTACTGCACTTAAGTATGCGCATGTGGTGGTGCCCCAGGACGTGGCAAACACCTGCAAAAGTAATCGTCAAGTGAGACCAACAAGCGACAACACGCGACTCCACCAAAAGATCCAGTGTCTCTTTTCTACGATCTGTGCATCATGTACGTATGATACAGACTCGTCGCTAAGAAGTATCGTCGAGACGGCGCTCCGTGTGGTGTTAAAGGAGCTTCGTCTCATCGGAGCTCTTCCCTGGGTATCTGGAGCCATTCACGCGTGAGCTCACTTATCCTTTCTCCACCCAAGACCCACATCCAAAGCGACAGCAGCAAGAGAACCCATGGCGTCGTCTCTCCCAGTATCCAACAATCAGCACCACACCTACGCGTCGAATGCGGGCAACAGTGCACCCTCATATATGCGCTTGGAAACCTATCCTGACAAGCTCGGGCAGTACAATGCACCTCCAGCACAAGACGTGGTGATTGCCATTCCCCCAGACAAAGGAGCTGACAGCACGCACGGGGCTGGCATGGATGTCGTCTGGACATCAGGACTGAAGGAGTGCTACAAGCAGCCCAAGCACTGCGGCCTCGCGATCGTGTGGCCCTGCGGCCTCCCAGCAAAGGTGGGCAAGAACATCGGTCTCTCACCCATTTTCCTCACGGCATTCTTTGCGATTACACTCGTTGGTGACATTGCCTTCACAGCGATCGCGTGGGCCGACGTGAAATCGAGGGGCGATAAACCACATTTCCTCTACAACATCAACTTCTACTACTTCGTTGGGAAGCCACCGGGGAGCCACTGTTCGACTGCCGCGTATATTTTGGGCGTGCTCTTTGTGCTTGGCATGTATCGACTCCGCATCAAGACGCAGGACTACTACGGTATCCGACGACGCAAGTTTTTCGACATCTACGCGTCGTTGTTCTGCACTTGTTGTTCGTTGGCGCAAATGTCCAAGCAGGTTGATTTCGAGCGTACAAAGGGTCACAACTATCAACAGGTACAGCAAAGTGCCTACGATGCTCATGGTCAAAGCGGTCACGTTAATACGATCCTAGCATTCAGGCAATAGGTTCTAAGCAGAAAGTTCACCAGATAGATCCTTCTGAATGTCAAAGGCATAGTATGTTGAAGGGAGAAATGCAATGAGTGTGCTAGTTCGATCAAATTTGTCTAATCTGTTCAAATTTGTCTCTACTGTTGTTGTATTATATTGTAATACGGATTCGTCTCAAACAAGGCAACTGTTTCAGTGCGTTGCTCCACCCGAAGGGTCAATGCTCACGAAAGAAGTTAAAACAGACGGTGATGGTCCCTTCTCAGTGCACTTCATAGTAGGAAATGGTATCCCCGTCAACTCTGTGAGCCGATTTAAAAAGCGACGTAGTTCTCGTTGCCTTTGCTGCTACATGCGGAAGGTTGATAGAATGGATATTAATCAATCCGATTTTAAGAGAAAGCTCAACCGGTAAGCGATGGTAATGTGCCATAGAGTGATGGTCAGTATAAAGCACAAGTATACCTCGTTTAAAGGAGCACGCTGACCCAAAGACTTGCTTGCTCACACCCTCGCTGCATACAGAATGAGGATGCACTCAAGCGCAAAATACCCTCCAAAGTGCTAGATGGTGTACTTTAAGCGACGATAAGCATTCACTCGATATCCGATTCGCGATTCGCATTGCAGAAGGCGCTGCAGAATCGTAGAGTGGTTGGTGTTCAGAATCCACAAGCCCTGGTTGTATTAGCGTACGTGTTAAACACATGAAGGCAATCAGTGAATGGAGCTCTGCATGCATTTTTGTAATAAAATAGCAGCGGCTTCCGAGATGTGTGAAGCTGAGCTCATAACATGTTTTCAATGCACCATCATGGTGATGGTGCCACCATGCGTCAATCCTCCTAGATCCTTATCCTGCGAATCCAATCGTGCGAGAACACTTTTGAGCTCTGGCGAAATGAGTGCGCCATTGTGGACTAGAACACTAAATGGCGCTTCGCAAGCCTTTCTGGCTCTTGGTCTTTGTCTATCCTCAGAGGTCAGGCTTGCAGCTGAAGATGGCTTGTCACTACCAGTTGAAGCATTGTCCCAATAGATATATCTGTTGCAAACCGCTTACTTTTCCAGATCCGCACACCAAAAGAATGTCCAGATGTGCTCCGATCAGCACCCCAAGAGCCACAACTTCATGACACATGTAAATGACTCGACACCCTCAACCCACAAATCCGGTAGAAACAAAAAAACACGCGGAGCAGGGCATATGGGCCCCAGTAGATTTTTTTCATTGTCGCGGCCCCCAAGACCTATTGAATGCTGGAATGACCCCAAGAGCTCACCACCACCAACATGAATGCCTACAGAGAGAGTTTTTTCTTGATTCGCAAGTGGGAATAGCGCTATTGCAATGTGAGTGATGGTCCAACCCGCACAATGGGTTCAGAGCAGTATCCGGAATAGTATACACGTTTCTATGCAGAAGTCTACAAAAGTGTACACATATCCGTATAACCGAAAAATACAGTGTGTATAGTAAGGGAGGATGGAGCTAAAGACCGGAACAGACACCCTTTCATTACCTAATGCAAGCTGCTGAATCTATACCTTTTATAACAACTAGAAGAGTAAAGTGACTACTTCAAAACAATGAAATTAAGCAGCAAAGGACCCATATATGCGTATTCTGATGAATATTTATACTTTAAGAAGGTCCAAAACTACGCTGGGTGTCCTCTCCCCTCTGACCTCCCACTGTCTTTTGTGGCTCTTCATCGCACCAAGTGCCACCACATTCATTTCTCTTCGTTCACGCATAGAATCGATGAAAATGCCTCGTTTCCTGCAACTTTGGATGCTCGTCGAACGGAAGAAAAGTGAGTTGGTTAGCGTCGTTCGCTTGACATGAAGTATCTGTCGCCCTTTGTTTCGAATGTTGTAGGCCGCCAAGTTCGTCTGTCTGTCTGTCTCCGTAGAAGTCCCCACACACACACCTTTCTACAAATGCTATTTTCTCGAAGTCGCCTTTACTTTATACCCCACGAAAAGTAACACTCTGCTGCTGCTGACCACACACGAAAGTGTGGAAAACCTATACAGGAGGCACTATGTCTCTACGAGTGCCCAGCTGGCAGGGGCCAACATGAGGATGAGAGCGTAGGACGTGTCGGTTTGCAGCTATTTCACAGAAGAAACCCCATACCTCTCCATAGCGTCTACTTGCTCACTTCAAGTTCAGTATTGCGAAAGAAAATCCTGCCATATGGCTGCCAATACAAATATTTTGCGTTCGTCGTTTGTTTCATGACATATATCAATTGTAACAGGTTTATTAAAAAAAATATACTGAGCGCCAGATGACTGCTCAGTACTCTCCAGTCTCTCTCTCTCTCGGACCCGTCTAATGGATCGAGAAAGGCGCTACTGCTTGCTCACGAGATGCGAATCTCTTCGATACTGCACGGTAATCAAGAGAGGGGTTCCCTACCCCATGACCAGCTCTCAGAGCTGCTGTCGGTGGCGTTTCCCTTCCCCGCCCCTCTCTACAATATCCACTCGCGCCACCTGCACCTCATTCTCAGCTCCCCACTTGCCATTTGTCTGGGGCACAATCCAATTGGCGCAATTTTCAGTGCACGAAAAGAGCTCTTCGTGTGCATCACCCGTCATCTGAGGTCCACTTCAGTGAGTCCTCATTGCACTACACAGCATGGCACTGAACCCGAACAAGAGCTGCCCCACCAGCAACAACAACGACCCCATGCAGGCGACGCTGACGCCACATACCTCGACGTTCGACGCGCCGTTCCTGATCCAGGTCGACGAAGATTCCAACAGCAGCAACAGCAACGATACGCTCTACGTCCAGAAGCTGCGCTCCAAGACGCTGCAGAGCGTGCCTGAGAACCGCAGTATGCGCGTCGAGTCGAACGAATCCACACACTCCAAGATGCCCCCTGGCGAATGGCGAGCGACTCTCATCGGATGCCTCGACTGGCGGAAGCCCAGCAACTTTGCGGTGCTCGCGTGCTGTCCGTGCCTCCCTGCCGCAAAGGTCCACAGCATGCTCGGGAAGTCGTTCGAGTCCGGCGTGTTGTACTTTGCTGGGCTCGTCTTCGGCATCCTCATTTCCATTGGGCTGTGCTTCTCGAACACATCCAGCGTCAGTGAAGATGGTGCCGTTGTTACCAACGGGAGTGACAGCGGCCACAGCAGCGTGGGTCTGTTTGGGAACCTCGCAGTCGTGCTCGCTGTGCTGTTCCTCGTCGGCGTCGCGTACCTGCGCACGCGGACGCGCCAGCACTTCAACATCCCAGGCAACCAGGTGTTCGACTGCGTACTCTCGTTCGCATGCTGCTGGTGCGTGATATCACAGGCGAAGACGCACCACGAGAGACATATCGTCCATGAATTTGGACTCGACACACCCACAGACACGCTCCCAGCGTACACATAAACGGAAGAAAAGCAAGAAAAAACATGAACCGAGTAGTGAGCAAAAAAGAAATTATATGTTGCGTGAGTTGATAGCCAAGAATTACAATAACTTATACCCAACTCATGTCAAATGGAAGACACGTTTATTATCACTCTTACTGGCTGGATGGAAGACGCGTTTACTATCGCTCTTACTGGCTGGATGGAAGGCACTGGTCTGCGTACTGCTCGATGATGGCGTTGATGTTGTAGATTGTGCCCGCGTACTCGATGTCGCACCTTGGGAGATCGGCGTCGACGACTGTCGTCAACAGCGATTGGCATACTTCGCTGGTGCAGAGATCCTTCATCTGCGACTCGGTAGGTAACCCCGCGAATGGGTAAAACACGTACCCAGTAGCCTGTTGGCACGCGTCAAAGTCGCTGTCGCCGAGCAGTGGGAGCAGCTTCGGAATGATCTCCTCGGTGCCGCAGTCGGCAGTAGCGGCTTGAGGGGCGGAGAAAAGCATGACAGCGACCGCTATGGCCGTCCAGACAGCTTTGCGAAAGGCGGACATCGTGCTGGGTCTCAGCGAGCTGTTGAAATGGTCGAACTTGGGATTCGCTGCGTTGGCTGGGAAGCAAAATTGACAATGATCAATGGGTTGTGGGGGCTGGTGCGGATTGTTTCGGGACGTTTTGGTATCTGGTGAAACGAAGAGACCCGTCGAGAAACTCACCCACTAGCGAGGCGAATAAGAGCGATAGGTCGACTTTCTCGTACAGCTGAGATGCAAGAAACTATAAGTGAGATATTTTAAAGTATCCAAGAGAAACGTGAGGCTCGTATATATATCAGGGACCCATGAATCCATGAGTAGAAGGCGCTTCTATTCAACAATCTCGTTTCCATTAAAAGTACATGCAGTGTGTGTGGTTGGCTCAACCTGAGCAAAGTGTACGACGCTTATCTCGTTTGGCTCACTACACGGGCAAGTACGCTGGCAGGACGTCTGTGGGTCCGAAGTCGCATTTCCTCGGTTTGTAGCTCTTCACGTGGGTCGACATTTGCGCAATGCTGCACACGGGGAAGAAGCACGAGAGCAGCAAGTCTCCCAGCCACGAGCCTGGGATCTGGAACCGCTCGCGGATCTTCATGCGCAGCTTCCACGCCGTCAAGATGTACACAAAGCTGAGAACGATGCTGAACACGCCCCATGGACTCGCGGCCAAGCTGCTGATGTCGTCGTGAAAGGAGCGGTCATGGTCGTAGCTGTCGTCGTCGCTATCGGTGCTTGCATGAGCGCTTTTGGCTTCGGACTGAGTCAACCATGGCTTGTAGCGGGGGTCCTTCTCCGACAACGCCATCGCACTCCGATCGCTACCGTGCACTTGGGCAAACGTGACGATCAGGATCAGCACTTGGACGATCGCGACTGCGAGCAGACCGCAGAGCACGTTCTTGTATCGGTACAAGCTCAGCCGGGACGTGATGCGCGCGAGCGAGACGCAGGGACAGAACGTCGCCATACAGCAATTGGGCACGAGATTTTGGAAGCAGTTGAAAAAATCCGTCCCCCACACCGCGACGCGAATCCCGTTCGCTTCACAGTCCGCATAGGGCCCGGATGAAACCACTTGGAGCGCATACGGGATCTCGGAGCCACAAGTCGACGACGACGGAGTCTTGGGCGACACGATGACGAAGTCGTTGGGCATTTTGTTGATCTCAAGAAATTGAAGAAGTGGGGTCTCTTGATAAAGTAGCAGTGGCTGAGTCTTTTATGGGGTGCCGCACATTGTTCATACTGGTGGGTGACCAGAGAGGTGTGCGCTCAACTCAACCGACACGATCGGATCAATTTCTCTCATCCTTTCGAGGTGGCGCGAACGAGAGAATCTAGAAAAGTCGCATCAAGTTTGTGGAAGAATCATAGCTTTTTAACTTCCTCACCGTTGAAAAAAGAAAAGCGGACTTTCATTTCGCGTTGACGAGAGACACTAAGTAAACCATGCCATGCGATCGTTCTCGTCATGTCCAACGACCTCCAGTGGTTCTGTCCAATTCGAAGCAGGCACATGCCGGCCTCTGCTTCATCAAAAGATCGTAGAGCTAATGCTCACCGCTGGTCCAGATCGGTCCAACGCTGCTGTCGTACGAGCTGAGGCTGTCACACGACTTCTGAGCATTCGTCGGATGAAACGCCGAAGCAGCTCAGACAGAGACGTGGTCACGGAGAGAACGCGTCGAAAGTTCGAGTGATAGCGCGCGCATCGAGCGTGCTCAGTGGTTTGTGGACACGCGACTAGCACTGCTGTCCATTCTTCTACGGCATGAACGACAAGGTTTTAGTATGGAGCTAGTAACCATACAAATCGCCTGCCTATCTCAGTATCTATCCTTTCGAGGTCAGATGGCTACAAATTGGACAACTGAACCGCGCTGCCTCGCCTTTACCTACGGTCTCAGACACAGATCCCGTCTGCTGCTAATCGACCAGGAGCTCCGCTCCCCCCAAAAGCTCTTCTTGCATCTGGTCGGTCTCGAACTTCAGCGTCCACAACTGTCGCTTGCAGATGGTCACTTCGCCTGCAGGAACATGGACATGCACATAAAGGTTTCCGTCTCATCTTGGATAATGCCAGACGAGATCATATCCCTTTATACCATGTAATTCGTAGTTGCGTAAAAGCTGGTCCAATGGTAAAAGTGGAGTGAGACCATCTCTGAGGGCCACAAACGACGCGAACAGGATCGCTCAATCGCTCTGGTGCCTGTCATCTGATGAATATGCTTGCTTACCAGCGAAATGTTAGCATCGAGAAAGGCGCGTATGTATGTTGTGACTCTACATCGATTTGACTCGAATTCTTTCACTTGCTTCATTTTACTTTCATTCCCCAATTTGACGCACGTCGCCACCCTTGGTAGTGGAAGGGTCTATCTGTCAGAACGAACTCCAACGCATCAAACGTCTGGTCAAGGATGAAGTTTCCCCGCCAATGGGTTGCGGTCCTTGTCTTCGTCTGCACGCTTGCCATAGCTTCGAACTCGGTCATTGTCTCGGCACAATGCAATGGCCGCGTGCGCAAGGACTGGGATACGCTCTCGTCGAGTGAGAAGGCGACGTACCGCGGTGCGATCGCTGCAGCCATGGACTCGGGCGCGTACATCAAGTTTGTCGAGATCCACACCGAGATGATGTCCGAGATGGAAGCTCATCGACAATGCATGTTCGTGTACTGGCACCGCTTACTGCTCATCGTCTTTGAGAACATGCTCCGCGGCCAGGGCAGTCAGTACGCATGCGTCACCATCCCGTACTGGGATTGGATCTCGGCGCATGCGCGCTTCACCAACAACCAATGCAGCTCCATGGCCGACTGCTCGCCGATCCTCACCGAACTCGGTGGAGTACCCTCAGGAAGTCAGCAAGGTCAATTAACCATCAACGGGATTCAGACCCAAGGGTACTGCGTGAGCGCGGATCCAACCAGCCGTTTCTGCCAAAGCACAAGTGCGCGGACGTCGAATCAGTGTGTACACTGCGTGCCGCGCGGTCCATGGGGGTCGACCACGTTTCCTGGGTCTGCTAGTCTCGCATCAGTGCGAAGTCAACTTTTCAGTGCGAGAAACATCGCGGAAATGTCGACTGCGATTGAAAACGGCGCGCACGATGCGATCCACGCCAATCTGGCTGGTGCCATGGAGACTTTTGCGTCGAACTCGGACCCGATCTTCTACTCACACCACGCGATGGTCGATTTGCTGCACGTCACGTTCCACCACTGCCGCGTGGGTGACGCCATGCTCACGCTGCAGCAAAAAGCTCAAAACTCCATCGGTTGGACCTCGTGTGAACGACGCGGTGGCGGTGTCTTTAACCCTCTGGACACGGTGCTGATGCGCACGGGAGAAAACGGCGTGAATCCGACGTACGTCAGTCAGGATGCCATCATTGGCCAGTACTTCCAGGGGGTACCCAACCAATACGCTGCGCTCATGGATGTCCGTGACCTTGGTTCGAGCAGCTACTCGTACCAACTGAGTGGCGTGCTCGGCAACATGTACTCCAACTGCGACGGCAATCCTCCGGGCACACCGGCGTCAAGCATTACGACTTCAGCTCCAGCAACAGCCAGTGTCAGCACACCGCAAACCAGCACAAGTGGGCTTCGCCTTCCGTTCCTTAACTTCGGTAGTGGGCTCGGTCAGGGAATCACAAGCATCATCGGTCGCATCTTTGGACAGGGCCGCCGTGCGCTGCGATCGGAGAGTTCGTACTCGAGTTACAGCTCAAATGCGAGCCCAGCTCCCGCCACGGGAAGCACCTCTTCGTACAACTTTGCGTCGCCGTCAGTGTCTTCGTCTACGAGCGCTTCACCGTCGACTTCGACTTCACAAACGTCCACATCCAGCTCCACAAAAACTGCATCATCGTCTACAACAACATCATCAACAACAACATCTTCGGTGAGCATTGTGACGATGACGACAAACGTGTACGTCAAGAAAACTGAGGATTGGTGCGATGACACGGAGAAACAAATCAAAGCATCTCTCAGCACCAGCAGCAACTCCGCTAGCACAACCTCGATCGCCGAGGTGGAAAAGATGATGTGCATGTTCCAGGACCAGTGCTTGGGCGGTGTGCAAGACTACTCGGACTCGTTCAAGAAGAGCTTCATGGTATCGACGAAGCCCCGATGCAAGAGCATCGTCGACGACATCGCGTCTGGAAAAGACACGATCCACCTCAGCAACTGGAAAGAGACGATGACGGCGAAATTCGGCTGTCCAAAGCAGAAAAAGAGTGGATCGTATAAGTAAATTTGACGCAGGTGGGTAATAGAAGCCCAGACGTACCGTTATTGCTATGTGGCGAATAATCGTCAATGAGTGTTAGGACCAGTTTTGATGGAAATGTTATCAATTTTGCAGCGTATTTTCCGTCACCTTGACCTCGATTTTGCCTATCCAATGCGTCGCGCACACCGTTTCGGCGTACTCATGCTGCCCACTGCAGAGAGCAGAGACCTAGAAAACGAAGCAACCCTCACACCATTCCAGAAGTTCAAAACTAAAGAGTCAAAGTGTCCCACCACCTGTAAACAAACTGCATTTTTTCTTCTTGTCCTCGTTGTGTTGTTTCGTTTGTTGATATGTCCTGTTGGCTGCAATGTTGTCGAACGTAGCTACTCCGTGTCGTCCGTCTCCGCACTTGATGCCGCTTCTTCTTCCTCCCGAGCGCGCTTTTTGAGTTTCCACATTTGCGCGGCTTGCAGCAGTTTGAGATGCGATTGCGCTTGCTCGTCGTCTGGGAAAATGTAATCCGTGTACTCCTCCATTCCCAACTCCGTCTACAAGCACAAACAAAATAAAACAGTGAGTATTGCTGCAAGCAATACCAAATAAAAGCCAACAAGAGAAACGCAAGTTTTGTACGAACCCCGTCTTGCGCGTACGCCATGCGCTGCTTCGTGACGCGACGCGGCATCATGTCCCTGATCTTCTTGATCACCTGCGCGTCCTTGTTCTCGAGTTTCTCTTCCATCGCGAGCCACGTCTCCAGGCACAGCACACGCTCTTCTTTCTTCTCCTCTGATACCTGCTCTTTTAAATACCGCAACGCGCGTTCAAACACTTCACGTGCTGTCTCCTGGTCGTACGTCGCCTCAAATTGCGCAAAGCTAATCCAGACCTTGACGTGCTTGGTGCGCTCGAGCAGCCGCTCGTAGAGCGCTCGCGTGTTGTCGATCTCTTCGTTCTCGATCTCAAAGTCAATGTACGCCTTCCAAATCATCTCGGGCATATCTAGCACCGGCTGCTTGATCGCCAGCTCGTAGATTGCGCGCGCGCGCTCCGTTTCTCCGACCTGCACCTCCAAATTCGCGTACTTTTGCCACGTTTCGCAGTTCTGCTGGTCGAACAGCAAGTACTGGGTGTAAATCTTGCGGCACCGGTCGATCTCGCCCATCATGAGCTCCAGCTCAATGTAGCTGCGAAACAATTTTTTCTTCGGGCACTTGCCAAGACTCTCGCCGAGTGTGAGTCGCGCCGCCTGGACATCGCGCTGCCGGATCAGGAACTTCGCGTACAGGATCCAGATCTTTGCAAACGTGAACTTGTCGTGCGGGATCAGCGAGAGGCACGTCTTGTACACCTGGCGGCACCGCTCGGGCGATTCTTCAGCCGCGAGCAGCTCCTCAAAGAGAGCGTACTTGATCCACAGGTAGATGTATCGTCGCCAGAACTTCTTTTCGGCGATCGGTGGCACGTTCGCGATCGCGCGTTCATAGACTTCGCGCACGAGGCCAAAACTCTGCTTCACGACGGCTTCGTTCTCCTCGAGTTTGATGTACTCGAGCCACGAATCGTAGTCGAGCGGATTTGCGGCGACCTGCTGTTCGTAGACGACGCGGCGCTTCGCGATCACGACTTCCTCGATGCGGTTCTTGTCGCCGTGCTGCTTTTCGAACGTGATGAACGCGCTGTACAACTGCGGCGCATCCTCCTTTGGCAGTTTGTCGAGCGCGTACTTGTAGATCGCACGCGCGCGCTCGGTCTCACGGCAGCGCTCTTCAAAGGACGCAAACGCAATGTAGATCTGTTCAGATTTCTCGTCGTCGCGGAGCTCTTCGAGCGCGCGCTCGTACACGCGGCGCGCATTCGCCAGCTGGTGCTGCTGCCGTTCCTCCCATTTCGCAAACTTCATGTACGATTTCTCGCTTGGATGGCACGCCACGTACCGTTCGTAGAGCGCGCGCGCGCGTTCGATCTCCTTGGCGCGCAGCTCCAGCTTGATGTACGAATACCACGCCTGGTCGTCGGGCTGCCACTCCATCCAGCGCTCAAAGACGCGGCGCGCGCCGTTCAGGTTGCCCACCATCTCCTCCATGAACGCGTACTTGTACCAGAACTGCGCGATGCGCGGCAGCAGCGTCACGGCGCGGTCCCAGACGTTGCGCGCGTGGTTGACAAACTTGTGGCGCATCTCCATCTCGGCGTACTTGAGCCAGACGGTCGGCGTCTTATAGTCAATGTCGATCGCGCGCTCAAAGATCGACCGCGCGCGCGTGAACTCCTGCTGGCTTTCCTCCCACTGCGCGTACTTCATCCACGTGCCCATGTGGTGGCGCTGGCTGCGAATCTCGTCTTCGAACGCCTTGCGCTTGCTCATGCGGTACTCATTGAGCTCTTCGCTGTCGGTGATGCGGCGGCGCGTCGCCTTCACGGCCTCTTCCTTGCGCTCGTGCGCCTCGAGCAAGATCTGCTCGGCCGTGATCTGGATCGGCGCCGGCGCGCGGTTCTTCACCACGCTCTTCTTCATCATCTTGGTGGCAGTCGGGATCGGACAAAAGAGAGCAACAATGCCAACACGGAGTAGCAGACGCTGACGGGGACGTTCGCGTGCGTACTGCTGCAGGAAGAGATCCTCAGCCACAGACAGAGAGAGAGAGAGAGAAAGAGAAGAAGAAGCAGGTGGATGCGTCGGAGCTTTTTTCCTCTGCGGATGCCGCGATTTGGAGACTTGCGCGCCCCCACCCACTCCAATTTCGAGTCCAAAGGAAAGCGGATACGCACTTAAGAGCGAACAACACATCGAACTCAAATGGGTAAAGTACGCTATACATCATAGTGCGGGTAGACGAACTTAACGGCCTAAAGTGCGATGTATGCATATGATTAGAGGGTGGAACCGTACTTTTGCTACAAAGTGGGCATGTTCACTAGGAGCACACGAAAATGGGAGAAGGTCGCATGGCAAGCAGCTACGGTGCGGAGCTTTCGCCTATTTATAATGCGGTAATTTGCGCATGCACGAGGGCCGGAAAGGAAAAAATCTATACAACTTGGCGTTCACCCGACGCAATGCATCCGCGCAGCGCGTCCGACGAGGAGAGTGACAACGATTTGCGCGCGGCGCCTCCGAACAAGAGTGCGTCTTCGTCCTGGTGGGCTCGCCGCGTAGCCGTGGCGCGCACGATCAAGAAGGACCGCGAGCAGCGCGTGCTGCATCTGCACCACACCAAGTCACGTCACATCGTGGACCACGCGTTCTCGTTCGTCATGGGCAACCTGGCGATCGTGTGCTGGGTGCTTGGCGGCATGTACGGCGGCCGCGCATGCGAGAAGCCGCTCTCGGCGTTCCTGGTGATCCTGGGATGCCTGGCGCCCTTTGCGATGTGCACACCCGTGCTCGTGCGGCAGTGGTTCTATCTGCACCTGCGACTCAACGTGGTCACGTGCAGCATCCTGTTCATGACACTGCTCTTTGGCGTGTGGCTCTTTGTGGGACAGCGCTGGGCGTTCGAGTCGTCTCCACGCAACTGCGACGACGAGCTCAGCACCGTGACGAACGCCGTCGTATTCATTGCGTACGCTGCGACGCTGTTGTACATGGCCAAGCTCGTCTGGTACGTGCTGCTGCGCGTGCGCTATAAGTACAGCGCGCTGTGTGTGTCCTGCTGGACGGATCCGTACCCGAACGCGCTGCGCGTCTCGGACGACGACTTTATCCACCTGGAGGCCATCGTCGTGGCCACAGCGGCTCCAACTGGCCCAAGTGCACCCTCCGGCAAATGCAAACACTACAGTCCGTAAGCCAGTGAGGACGACCTGCGTAAACCGAGGGCAAGCGCGTGCATAGAGAGACGTACATAGAAAACCGCCGAACTACGACCGCAGGCAGACTGTCCACAGGCATAAATTAATACTTCAGAGACTCACTGGCGTATGCATATAGGAAGACGAAGCACCATCAGCACTTGTGATTAGTATCGTATACAACTAACTAATATCAATAGATGCCTCATTAGGAGTCAACTGTACCTCACCACGTCTCCATTTTGGCCCTTTAAAGCGAATGCTGCAGTTTGTTTTGTTTGCTTTTATTTTATTTTTGGAATTGTCTACAGTATATGAACCATGAGCAGAAGTGCTTGGGAATTTGCTAAAAATGCGCATAAAGGCAGCAAATTCGGCAGTGCATACGCTGCGGAGGCGCTGATTAGCCACGCTCTC
Source organism: Globisporangium ultimum DAOM BR144 (assembly GCA_000143045.1). Classification (NCBI taxonomy): domain Eukaryota; phylum Oomycota; class Peronosporomycetes; order Pythiales; family Pythiaceae; genus Globisporangium; species Globisporangium ultimum. Next base: position 360,366 of record GL376606.1, on the reverse strand, counting down.
CTGGTGCATTACGGCACTCTTTGGCAACCAGTTCGCCCTTTCCAAACGCATCATTTTTTCAAACGATCGGGTAGGAGCCAAGACTCTGTATTTGCATATTCTCCTTCTCGTTCAATCCGTCATGTGGCATAATATAAGTTTTTGCAATACATAGGAAATCCTTTGTATTTGCATATTGACATTAATGCGGATATCGAGTTGCTCAGTGATTCAACGGGAACAGAAACTAGCCACAGTCCAACGCTGGACTTGGACTGTCGACCACACAGAAAATCGTTTCCCTCAGGGTATGTATTTCTAAAGTACATAACTATATATTGAAACAATTATCAATAACTTCAGATAAAAAATAAACTTAAGGTGCATATAAACTGCTAGGGTATTGTAGGATGGTTTCGGAGCGCTGGACATGCCCCACAACTGGAAGAAGGAAGGCGGGCAGTGGCGGGGTGTCGCGTGCCTAGCGCTGCTGCCTATATTCGTCCCTCGTGCCCATTATCATCATCCGCTGCCTGTGTGCGTACTGCGCCCTTATTACCGGCCATTCCACTTTCCGTAGCGTCCAGCGCGCAGTGCGGCGGCCATTAGTCACTCCGTCTCCGCGGACGTACCTCCCCAGATCCTTCTCCCCGAGATGCAAGCGGCGTGGCTCCTCCTCCTCCTCCTCCTCGCCCTGGGCGCCGGCAGCAACAGCGGTGTCCAGGCCGAGACCTCCAGCTCCAGCGTCGTGCAGCAGAAGCTCTACGGGCTCGCGTCGGGCCTCGCCTACTATATGCAGGTGAATATCGGCCAGCCGCTCTACACCGCGTCTACCGCGAGCACCGCCACCGTACGTAGTACCGCATTGCTCTGCGTGTGCATGGGGAAGCGTGAAGTGACTAACAATGCATTGTAATGCCTTACAGAACCAGTTTAATTTATTAGTGGACACGGGCTCGGCGAACACGGCGGTGGTGACGGCCGACTGCTGCTCGCTCACCAACACGGCGCTCTACTCGTGCTCGGCATCGTCGACGTGCGTGGCCAAGGGCACGTCCGCGAGCGTGAGCTACATCACAGGCGCGTGGAGCGGGGACCTCGTCCAAGACACGTTCTCGGCCAACGGACTCGGCGTCATCGAGAGCATGCCGTTCACGGAGATCACGGACCAGTCCAACTTCATCCAGTCCGGGTACGACGGCATCGTCGGATTGGGGTACAAGTCGATCGCGTCGCCGTCGTCGAACCCACCGACGCCGTATTTCGACATGATTCAGAGTGTGCGCAGCCTCCCGAATGTGTTCAGTCTGCTCATGTGCGGCTCGCTCCAGGCGCTTGCGCTGCCCAACTCGACGCTGGACACGACAGAAGATTTTTATGCGGGAGAACTGATTATGGGCAGCACTGAGGGCACGAGCGGCCAGCGGTATTACAAGGACGATCTCGTGTACACGCCACTGGTACACGACAAGTGGTTCAACGTGGTCGTGACGGACATCAAAGTCTCCGGTACGAGTCTCGGGGTCGACTGCAAGGAGATCAACACGCCGCGCAGCATTGTGGACTCGGGCACGAGCAACATGGCGTTCCCGTCTGCAGTGTACAGCGCGGTCGTCTCGCAACTCAAGACCAACGTGCGCAAGGTCATCCCGTCGGCGCCTGACACATTCTTCAACGACGACGTCCCATGCTGCTCGATGCTTTGCGACCCAACGAACGCCAGCTCCGCGCTGTACATGCTGCCGGCGCTGTCCATCTCGCTCGCAATTGACGGCGAGAAGGAACAGGTTACGATCTCGGTGCCGCCGGAGTACATTTGGCGCCCGCTTCTCGTGAGTACGACCTCGGGCGTGCGTGCGTGCCGCGTCTTTGGGATCTCGGAAAGCGACATCACGCTGCTCGGCGACGTGTTCATGGACGGTCTGTTCACGGTCCACGATCGGAAATCGTCCCAACTTGGGTTTGGCGTCGCCAGTTCGTGCCCCAATGGCGTCACGTCGTCGAAAACGGTGACCAAGGAATCGCTGACTTCGGTCGGCAGTTTCTGTGATTGTGTGTCGTCGAGTGACCAGAAAAGCAGTTTGCTGAGCAGCTACTGGCCTGTGGGCAGTGGCAAGCCGTGCTTTTTCTGGCAATGGTGGATGTACATCGTGATCGTGAGCATTGTGCTGATCATCGTCGCGCTCATCGCCGTGTGCTACATTTCGTGGCGCCGACGAAAGCTGCTGAAGGAGCTGCACCAGATTCGAAGCAACAACCAGCGTGCGGTGGATTGCCAATTGTCAAACGGGCTCGACCAAAACCTGCTCACCCCCAGCTCCAAGGACGAGACCCCGACGACGGCGCTGCCGATCCTGATCCACTCGACGTCTCACGAAAACTTCAACCGGATCGATTCGACCAGCAACCGAAGTATCTCGTCCTCGAACGGCGGCTACGAACCTCCATTGACTCCATTGGTGTTGTCGTCGGGAAAGACGAACGACAGCCATTCATCTTCCTCGGCTTCTCTCTCAGCAAAAGAGATCACGACTCTGGAACCAGCAGCACACCACACTCAAGCTGAAGAGAGCGTGTGAGGCTCGCAACGTGCAAACTATCACGGTAGACTAGAGATAGGTACCCAAATTCCCCCAACTTGAGCAATGCGATCAGTATTATAAACTATGATATAACAACAGTATACCAACAAAGTATCCTCTTTCCAACCTTTTCGGGCTTTCCAAAGGAAACGTCAACTGCTACAATGGGGTATTATTGATAGAATAGTATCTCACAGACCATTGATTAGATGTTCTACGGTACTGTGTTATCTTCATCAATCCATGACCCCATAAATGCATAAACTTGAGGTCTGGATCCGACAGTTGGCGCCGTTAAGATCGGATTCTAGAGGGTTTTGGTTCAGGATGGATCGCGTCTATGGAGACAATTGAATCGGCCAACAATGGTGCGCTTGACGATGCGCTCGAAGCTTCTGGCGGCGGCGACCACGCGCGCTGTATTCCGCTCGCAAGGCCACGCGGCAGCGCTCTGTCGACCTGCTGCGCGCGCGTTCACCACGGTGGGCGCGACGTCCGGCTCGCTGCGCCACAACTTTGCCGACATGAAGATCGGCATCGGGTACTTGCAGGTGTCCCCCGAGGAGATCCAAGCCGAGCAGGAGCTACTGCAGTTCCTGCCCGAGTTCCAGCAGGCAACGACCATTCTGCACGGCGAGAGGGACGAGTACGTAGGGCTGCCAAACTCGAAGAAGGCGGCGCTGGCAATCCCGCAGCTGGAGCGCGCGGTCGAGATCTGCCGCTCATCCATGGGCTACGAGAGCGTGTACCTACTTGCGGGCTTGCGCCATTTGTTTCTCACGTACTTTTTGCAGGGCAACTACGCGATGGCAAACAAAGTGATGCACGAGCGTGGTGAGTTGATGAGCTGGCCGATCACCGAGCAAGAACGCATGCTGCGCATGTTTTTGCGTGAAAACGAACCGGCGTCCGCATTGGAGTGGTGCCAAAAGGATGTGTTCACGTCGCTGTTCCCGAAGGACGATACTATGCCGCTGAAGTGGACGATCTACGAGCTGATCAGCAAGAGTCTGCGCGATGACAACGACGATGTCCTGGACGCAAACGACCCGTTGTTCACGAAGGCAGTCGAGGTGCTGCGCTGCAAGAAGGACATGATCGCGGAGCAACATGGAGCTGCTGATGACTCGTTACTAAGTCGAGATATCCCGTACCTGATGTCTCAGTATGCATCGCTGTGCGTTGTCTCCAGTGGCGCTCTCTCGACCATGCCAGAAGAGCTGAGTGATCAGCAGCTTGTGTCGTTGAACCAGGCCGAAGTGCTCTGGAAAGAAGCGCTGACATGGGTCGAAAAGACAACGTCAGACGAAGGCAAAGACGACATCATGACGGGCGTCGATGCACCGTTTGAAGCGTGGACGGAAACCAATCTGGGTGAGCTCTTGCTTCGCAAGAAGAAACCCGAAGAAGCCATGGAGCACCTTGGGAAGGCGCTTAAGATTCAACAGCGCGAAAAGGGCGGTAATGCGCTGGCATTGAGTCGCATCTTGGGCAAAATCGCTGAGGGCTGCCATGCGGTGGGCCAAGCAGTGTCTGCTGAAGGATTGTTCACGACTGCCGTCGAGTCGTTTGAGAAGGAAATTTTTTTGTCGATCACGGACCAAGTCGAGTACGCGCGTGTGCTGCGCGCCTATGGTGACTTGCTGCGAAACTGGGAGAAGCGCGAAGCCGGGGCGGAGCAAAAGTACAAGCAAGCGAATGACGTCGAGGTGGAGATTGCGCGACGATGCCAAAAACGCGACTGCCGCTCGCCACTACACCCAATGTTCTATTTGCCGCTTTAAGAACGGGAAAACAGCAGAGAGGGTCTGTGTCCGAGAGGCATGTAATGCTTATCAAGTGATTTGCAAATCTGAAGCAATAATGTGGGTTTCAAAAAACGCAACCTTGCGTACTCAAGTCCGTTGTGTGCGAATATACATCCAATGCGTTGCGCTTTTGCTTGCTAGTTCTATGGGTGAGCACTGAGAAATCCAAGTAGAGTACTAAAAGTATGCAGCATCTTTGTTCCAGTCTCACGATTGAACAGCGTGCTTCCATTGTTCACCCAAACGAGGCACTTCAGAGCATCGCCAACCGCTGCAGACGCCCTCACGCTGGATTTTTTTCTTTACTGCAGCATCATGTACGTACGATGTGCCCCTGTCCAGGGCCACTTGTTTCTCGTGTGGTCTCACGAAAATGACTTTCGAAAAGCGCATTCGGCCTCATTTTCTGCCGCAAGTACCGCAGAGGAAGCATCCCCCAGTAACCACAAATTCAGAAACTCGCTAAATGAATAGTTGATAGTTGTGCGCGTCCACACAGAAGAACATGAGGATTATGACTCACAATTTATAAGGAATGGGCAGTTCGTCAATGAGACATCATGCTGCCATACAATAATGGCATTATTCATACCCATTTTGTGAACGACTTGATACAAAACCCATCATATGCATAGTGGCGATGATTACGACCAGCATGTCTTCACAGAGCATCTGGCCAAAGCGCTCAAAAATAGGACTCAACTTTCGCTGGATGCTGGATGGGAACATATCAAGTTAGCCAGTCGCGACAGTAAAAGCGTAGCCATGTTACCACTTTGAGGACCACAATACATTATGTATTACATTTTGCTGTACCTTTTCAACCGAAGCAAATCAGTTTTTCTCTACTGCTGCTTTGTAACTCGGCAAATACACGCCTCTACTTCGTAGTGTATCAACCACTGAGCTTGCAACTTTCACTACAACAGTCCAGTCTCGCTTAACAAGAGCAGGTGAATGTCACAACCACCAAATGCCCCCATCCAGTTCAAATGTACCTGATTCATCTCTTATTCTGTTTAATATATCCTTTTTTCATATCTATTTACAGTACGCCTAATCGTACTTAATCCAGATACAACTGTTACTGCTCCGCTACCATCTTCCCTCCCGTTAAAGTATCGCGGGAACAAACCAGGAAAAGCGGGCGGCACATCCGCCGCCAAACAAGCGAAAAAGCAACCGGCACCTGCTCGTCCACGAGAGGAAGGAGAGCACCGAGAGGCCGCCATGGGCAAGAAGAAGGTCAAGAGCATGGTCTACTACGACCTGCTGGGCATCGATACGGATGCCACGCCAGAACAGATCAAGAAGGCGTACCGCAAGAAGGCGCTGCAGCTTCACCCGGACAAGCGCGGCAACACCAAGGAAGCGCAGGACGAGGTGCGCTCTTATTATATTTAGGACGCGATTATGTGTATGTGGGTGTGCTTATATGGAGATGTTGGCGTGTGTGTCGTGGCAGTTTACGCGCATGAAGCAGGCGTATGATGTGCTCTCAGATCCGCAGAAGAAGGAAGTCTACGACCAGTACGTTTCTCTCTCTTTGTCTATCACTTTGGATGGGAGTATGTGCTTACATCTGGTGTGAATGGAATCATCTTGTTGTCTACAGAGCGGGCGAGGACGGTATCAAGTTGATGGAGAATTACGGCAACATGAGCGCTGAGGTACGCACACCTGCATGTTATGTTTTTTTTATTATCACAATGTGTCTGGGGACTGACCGTGCTCTATTGCAACTCAACAGGAAATGTCGGCGGTGCTCTTCCGGTCGCTCGGCGCGTTCGGTGCCAAGGGCAAGTTGCTACTCATCTCAGCTGTCACGCTGCTCTTCAGCTTCTTCCTCATCATCCCAAGTACGTCCTCTTTATCTCCCCCCTCCCCCCTTGCTCAGGGAAATGAGCTCCAACTCACTGTGTGTATTTGTTTGCCTCTGCAGTCTTTTGGTGCTTGCGCGTGGACGATAAGGTGTCGTGGGACTGGGCGATCGTGTTCCTGCCCATGTGGATCCTCGACGCGATCTACTTTTGCTGCCTGGGCTGCGCGTCCATGTTCTCGGACTCGAACATGGACCCAGAGGACAAGAAACAGCAAAAGACCGGACTTTTCAAGCTCTATCGGTTCCTCAAGCAGGCGCTGCTCTTGGTGCTGCAGATTTTCATCGCGATGAAGCTCAACCACAACGTCAAGTGGAGTGTGATGGAAGTGTTTATCCCGTACTTTGTGTACGACGGACTGTCGTTCGTGGAAGCGATCGTGGGCGGCATCGTCGGCTACAAGGTGCTGACCAAGGAAAGCGAGGGTGCGGGTGTGTCGGCGACCGATGCGATCAAGAAGCAACGCAAACTGCTCGTCGCCGTCGTGCTGCTCAACATGTTCCTGATTGCGTCGCGGCTCGTGCAAGCCGTGCTGCTCGCGCTCAAGATCGATGGCAACCTCGGCGATGCGAGCTGGTGGCTCGTGTTTTTCCCGATCTGGATCTACGTTTTGTACTTCCTTTCGCACCCGATCAAGCGATACATCCACGCGAAGGAGAAAGCGAAGAACCAGTCCAAGCCAAAGGAGCCGACGCTGCCAACCCACGATGCGTACACGCGTGAGTCGGTGCATGAGGAGGACGAGGACGCGGGAGCCAAGTACCCACTGATGGACGTGCTCTGCACGATCGGATTCATCGGTGTCATCACGTCCCCGTACTTCATCCTGACCGCACGCCTCGACGGGGGCTCGTTCTCGGCGTTCTACGTGCTGCTGCCGTGGTTCATCATCGTAAGTACATGGTTGTTGGCGGGCATTGTTACGTCCAGTTGCTGATTATTTGACACTTGTGTATTGCTGCTTGTAGGCGGGTCTGGTGCTGTGCTTTATCTGCTGTGCCATTTCATGCATTGGCGTCGGCGTCGAGGAAGAAGGCACCGATGTGCGCAGTCCAAACGGCGATGAAGGTGCGGGAATCAGCACGGACTACGTGGCCGTGGAGGAGAAGGCGTAAGCAAAGCGTGGAGTTTTTATAAACGCTTTCCATCGTCTCTCTCCGCGCAGCCACGGTTATATTTGCTTTTATTTTTTTATATATATATCGGCATTTCTTTTCAGTTTATTAATGCAGTGTTGCTTTCTTTTCCCAAACCATTTTGCTTGTGTGTGCTTGCTGTTCTATAGTGCCTGTCTAAGACAGCCCCAAGCATACCAACCCTCAAATTGGTCGTCATAGCTAAGTCTTGGTGATGCAAACGCCGCGCTATTAACTCGTTCAATCTCTACTGTTGCTTTACTTGGTCGTTTGGACTCAGGGTTCACGCATTTATGCGTCATCTGCTAACTACAGGAATACTGGAAAACTGACTGACCTGACAGACAACGCTCTTCATTTCGCTTTAGACACCAAGGACGAGATTTGAATCATTTCTGGTGGTGAGTGATGGAAACGGTTAACAGCAATGATTCAGACTGAAGATCCCCATGCAGCATTTTGATCCCATTCGTTCGAGAGAAGCGACTTTCTTAGAGTATGCGAGGCCCCCGGTCAAGTTCGGCATATCCATCTGCCAACGTGATTTGGCGCTAAAGTAAGGCCATTAATTACTTGTATAGTTTGTGTGAACCTAAAGTGCGTTCACGAAACCTCTTGCTGACGATAAAAAAATACCCCAGGGTGTGCGATGACTGTACGAAACGATGAATGCAGAGCAGAAACGATCGACAAGAACGAGCCCTCACAAGTCAAGGAAATGCGGTACAAGACGAGACCAGGGTGATAACCAACGATCGGCTCAGCACAAGCGCATCATCCCAGAGCACGACGTTTCCAGGGCCAATGGCGCTCGTCTAGCCAGATCAAAGAAGAAAGAAATAAAGAACAGAAAAGTGAAACGGAGGCGACGGCTACCTGCGGTTTGAAGATTAAGGGAGGCTGTCTCGATCTGCGGTTAGCACTCCTCCATTGCCGTTCACGTCTCAACATGCGATGATGGTTCCCTCCCTACACGGCGCCGAAAATATCATCTCTATCCCAAGCTCGCTTGCATCGAACGAGCGGTTTCCGTAGCGGTTGATTGTGCGAGACGCCACTCCGCTCCATTTGTGCCACGACCCTATCTGCTGCTACTGCGTCCGCCTATTCGTCAACATTACCCAATTTGGTCTCTTCCGAGTATTATCACCACTTGCGCCAGCAGAATCGGGTGACGGAGTTTGATGAGAATGACACGGTTCGAGCTACCGCTGCTGTTGCTGTGGATCTGCGCAACGATGTTGACACCAATTCAGAGTGCCACTGCCGTTGATGTCGTACCAGAAACGGCTGCTCCAGTTGCGCCATCATGCGGACCTCGTGTCCGTCGCGCCTGGACCGCGCTGACGTCTAACGAGCAAATGCTATACAAGAACGCGATCGCTCTTTCGATGAAGTCTGGTGCGTACATCAAGTTTGTGGAGATCCACACCGAGTACCAGTCGATGATGGAGGCGCACAAGACGTGCATGTTCATCTACTGGCACCGTCTGTTCCTCGTCGCGTTTGAGAACATGCTACGGGCACAAGGACCTGCGTACGCTTGTATCACGGTGCCGTACTGGGACTGGATCAACGACTACAACCGCTTTGTAAATCGCGAATGCACGTCGATGCTCAATTGCTCCATGGCGCTCCAAGGACTCGGCGGCATTGTGGAGGGGAAAAAAGTGAGTCTTTCGATCAACGGCGTTTCAACCGCGGGCGTTTGCCACACAGCGTATCCATTAAATTTTTTCTGCCACGCAAGCAACATCACGGACACCTCGAAATGCTCGGGGTGCATCACTCGTGGCCCATGGGATACAAAGTTTCTCCCAGCGTCTGCAGGCTACGCTTCTGTGCGGAACCAGATTTTTGCGTCCACCAACATCGCGGAGTTTTCATACGCGATCGAGAATGGCGCGCACAACGCGATTCACTCAGTCCTGGACGGCGCGGTAGGCACTTTTGCATCCCCCGCGGATCCGATTTTCTGGTCCCATCATGCCATGGTGGATCTCCTGCACACCATTTTCCATAAGTGCCGTGTGGGCGAGAACATGATGACACTGGCGCAGAAAGCAGCCAATCCCGTTGGCTGGACGACCTGTAGACGTCAGGACAACACAGTGTTTGGCGCCCTTGATCACATCACGATGCGCACGGCGCTCTTTGGTCTCAAGCCGCTGAATTCGACACTAGATCCAGTTATCGGCAAATATTTCAATGGGCTTCCGACTCAACTTGCAGCGCTCATGGACAACAATGACTTTGGATCGAGTAGCTATTTGTACTTGTACCAGGGCTTGCTGGGAGAGATGTACACCAAGTGCGGAAATGCCCCAACGACAGTGCCTTCGTCCCCCACTCCAACTGCCACGCAAACTCCAGTACCAACAGCTACACCAGTTCCTGCGGTTACTACCAAGGCACCACTTCCAACAGTAACACCAACGCCAACCACAAGAATTTCTGACCCTTCACCAACACCAACTACTCCGACTCCAACTACAAGAGTCCCAGTTCCGACACCACCTCCAGTTACACCTACGCCAACGACAAGTGCTCCAAGTCCCGTGCCAACACAAACTCCGACGCCATCGCCGACGCTACCACCAACTACGCCATCTCCAACGAGATATGTCTTCACGAGACTTCCAACACCCGCTCCTAAGGTTGCAAGGGCGAAACGAGAGCGTCACCTCGAGGATACTATTACGCCATTGGACTTGATTCCACCAAAGTTGCAGATCATGGTCGCGGCCGTGAACATCACCTTGGAAGCATCGGCGCTGAAGGTGGATTCCTTTACGAAACACACGAATACGCTACTCGAGGCGGCTTGGGGGCCCTGGATTGACCAGATCGAGGAGCAGGAAAAGATGGCGTGCCTGTTTCAAGACGAGTGCCTGGGCGGCGTCAAGGATTACTCGCCCGAGTTCAAAAAGGCGTTCAACGTCCCGGGCCAACCGCGGTGTAAGCAAATTGTCGACCGGATCCGTTACGGCCACGACTCAATGGCGCTCTGGACGTGGAAAGAGACCATGATGAAAACATTTGGGTGTCCATTCCCGACCACGAAACCAGCAACAGCAGCAACACATAATTAGGCTGTTAGTAATTGCTCACAATATTGACCTCAGTTTTACAAAAAATATTTATTGCCTGCTCCATGTTCAATTCATTGATTGCAATAAATGGTATCAATCTGACAAGCGAAAGTAATCTGCAGAACAACAAAGAGCTTATTCTTGAGGACATACGTAGCCATAGAACGAGTGAAGGACGTTCTCGTACGTGTTGTCTTGCTGCACCGAGTAGCAAATGGTAGCGCTCGGTTCAGCGTCTTCGGTCGGAATCGTCATGTCGGCCGTACCCCAGTAGAACCCGTACGGGATGAGCGAACTCCGGCTGTCGCACACACATTTGCTCATGACGTCGCCGTTGTCGAGCAGGTACAACGCGCTGTACGTACCTTCACCGTTACCCCATGTGCATGCCGTGACGATATTGCCCGCCAAGGGCTCGTAACTAAGGGGAAGGCATTCGCGCACTTCAGATGCATCCACATCGGGGACGTCTGGGGACTCGGGCTTCTTCGTAGATGTCGATGGCTTTTGCGCAGGCGCGGACGTCTTTTGATTCAAACCAGGCGTCTTGTTGCCTAGAGGCGGCTGTGTGGCCTGCACAGGCGGCGCCAACGTCCTGGGTTTGACTGGCTTTGGTGCGACCACCGCCGCATTGTGGACGCGGATGTGGATGGTACGACTCTGAGTAACTTGTTGCGCTTGATCGAGCGCATCCGTGGTGGTTGCGTGAGTGAGCACGAGCGCCGCATAAAGCGCCACTTGCGTGATGGAACTAGCGATGCGCATGGCTCTTGGTCAGATCGTGCGGGTGTTCTTGGTGGCTTGAGTGGTTGCACACCAATTGGAAAGTGAACAGCTAGATATTGAGTGGCGTTGCTCTGGAGAAACACAGCGGTGGGTTGATTTCTCCAAAGTCACAAGTGGATTTTAGTTGGTGGCTTTTTGCTCCACGCTTTGGTCAGGTGCACACTCACTGTAGCCCATCATTCCTCCACATTACGAGCCTTTAAAATGTTATATTTTGGACAAATTAGAATTTGGTGATATTAAACCTGTTTGTAGACAAACATTGTTGTTGGACTGAACTCGTGTACTTTGACTTATTGTACACGCTTGAAATACAAGCCCTGTTGATAACTTGAGGTAGTTCATGATGGGTTCATTTTTTTGTTTTGATTTGAAGCGAGATCAGCCATAGATCAATTTACCCACACGTTTTCAAGGAGACGTTTTTCTTCCGTGGTTTTTTGTCAGATGCGCGTATATACGTTTTTTTGTCCATCATCCCTCTAGTCTAGTGACTCTGCAAAAATAAGTATGGATACAAGTAAATGTGCTAAATAGGCATTTGTACTGGCACAATTTGCGTAGCAGGTTGTGTAATTGCATTTTGTACAAAATAATGCTTTGCCGAAAACTTGAGTGAAATGAGCGATGGGTTCACCATTTTAATTGGATCTCATTTCGATATATGGCTGTATTTTAAGGACAGCACAGGGTAACTGAATGCGCCACACTCCTGCGATAAATGAGTACTGCTGGGTACATTCTCTTCGCTTTGGTGATCCAAAGGCTGGAACCAATTTTGTTTGGCGCCTCGAGCCAACGTGCAAGCCTTGAGTCCAGACAAGGTTATTTTGCTAGCATCAAACCACTTGACTATGCTTTCTCGCCATTCTATTGATATGTTCGCCTACGCTCTTGAAGCGGGCAACACGTATCCAAAGACTTGGCTGCCGAGAAACGTCAAATAAGGTTCCGAACTCGGCGATTTGGGGATGAAGTTCTTCCCGTTCCAGTAATCCTCTCGACACCATGCTGCCATCTGAGTGCAGCGGAGAATGTAGTGACCGTCATCGGCTTGAATCGTTTCAACGCGGCAGAGTACATGCGCAGCACAGCCTAGGATCGCGACGCACTTGCTCGCGGCGTCTGCGATTGCTTGCTTTGCCAGTTCTTGCTTTGAGAGTTTTTGCTTTTTCGTTTTGACGGCTCGCACACCATCACTTGGCGCTGCAGCAGTCAGCGTTCTGCCTCCAGGTGCGCAGGTCGCAATTCCGAGGCGCTCAAACTTGTCGACGTTTGCACCGCTGCAGCCTCCGATCGCAAGCACGAGCTCCTCCATACCACGGACGGGTACATTAAGTACTAACATAACGACCATGAAATCAAGGTCAGCGTCAATAGGTCGCACGCACTAGTTCGACATGCCTGAAGACTCACCAAAGATCGATCCGGGTGTTTGTAAGTACTTTGCAGTATACCGATTGCAGTTCAGGGAGCAAAGAAAACCTCCCTGCATTAATCGACATGTCAGAGCATCCAGGTTATAGCCACTCTCACATACGTGCAGCTCATTACGCGTATATCAGCAAGGTAATGGATAGTGCAAACCACAAACCTGGTTGTTGATCGGCGTCAGCCATGTGATCGTCATGACGTTTGCCTGTCGCTTGCCATGGTCCTCGTCGTTCTCGTCACCATCGGTGAGTCTACGAACGGAGAGCAAGCACACAGGGTTCGGGTACAGCACCCGCGAGAGCATGCTCTTCTCGACTGGTACCCACGCAGCATGTGTCGAGGTCTCTTGCAGCGATACCGCCGCCTGCGTTGTCGCCATTGCTCTTTCACCAGCAACACGACACTGGCAAAAACGGCAATTGACCAACACTCTACTGACTAGAATTGTAAATAACATAGATTTCAACTAGATATTAGAATCCTATTAATAAAACATTAAGCTTTGAGGTAAGCTTTTGCTAATTTTTAATACTGCCCTGGTTTTGCAAGTCTTTTCCGACTCTTTAATCCACACTGTCTTTTTTTTGGCCAGTGTAGGCTCTGTCCACATGGCTATCTGTGTAAATATAAATATCTTAATGTTCATATGCGTATATAATAAAAACATTGAGTCCATACTAGAAGTACTACTTGCGTAGTAAAAACCTTTACTTACGGCTACTTTTGTAGTTATTTCAAACCGTTTTTTTTTGTCTACCCCGACAGGAAAAAATTCTCTCCCTCATTACCACACAGAGAGAGGGTTGAAGAGCAGAGCAGCATGGCGACCAAGATGCGCCGGACCGCGGGCGCCAAGGCGTTCGAGCTCATCATCCAGGACGAGTACCTCATCGTGATGCACCCGGAGCTGCCGCAGCTACTGCTGCTGCCGCGCTCGGCGAGCAACGCGTCGGTGCCGCTCGACGTATCGGTCGAGAACGTGGCGGACTTCCAGCACCTGCACGGCCGCCGCATGGGCTTCGACGCGATCTACGGCGTGTTCACGCTGCTGCGCGGTCCGTACTTGGCCGTCGTGACGCAGTCGAAGAGTGTCGCCAAGGGCGTCGACGACAAGGACATCCGCTTGGTGCAGAAGCTCGAGTTGATGCTCATCCCGACGCAGCACTTGCCCGTACTCACGCCCGCACAGGAGGAAGACGAGGACAAGTACCTCGCGATGCTCACGACCAACATTGAAGCTCAGAAACTACACTTTGCGAGGGAGTATGACCTCACGCACTCGCTGCAACGTACGTGCTACCGCATATGCGCGTAATGCATTGGCAATTAAGTTGCTGACGATGCTTGCATGCTACATAATGACAGGAATCTCTGCGTTTAACGCCAAGTCCCCTAGCATCGCTGAGCGTGCTGATCGCCGCTTTTGCTGGAACTACCCAGCCTGCGCACCGTTTATTGGTGAGTCTGTCATCGTTTCGATAGCTGAAGGTTTCTGAGTACATTCTGACCTTTGCGTTTCTGCTTTGTATTTACAACAGAGAAGAAGCTGTTCGACTGGATCACGCCAATGATGCAGGCTTATGTGGAGGTGACCGAAGACATCAAAGTGAACGACGCAGTGTTCAAGATCCTATACATCTCGAGACGGTCGTGCAAGCGACAGGGGACGCGCTTCACGATGCGCGGCATCGACGACGAAGGCAACGTCGCCAACTTTGTGGAGACGGAGCAGATCTGCCTCTTTACAGACGGGAGGCAGACGTCGTTTGTGCAGATCCGTGGCTCGATCCCAGTGTTCTGGAGCTCACCAGTGACGATGAAGTACGCGCCGAAGGTGTACCAGCGAGGCCAGCCTGAGAAGGACATCGCGGCGTTCAAGCTGCATGCGTACGAGATGATGTCGCTGTACGGCCGAGTGCTGACTGTGAACTTGATCGACAAGAAGAAAGAACAGTTGAAACTGGGCGAAGCGATGGCCAAGACGATCGCAGATGCAGCGACGCAAGATTCGCACATCCTCGCGAGCGTCCGCTATGTCTGGTTCGACTTCCACCATGAGTGCAGCAAGATGAAGTGGTTCAACTTGGAAAAGCTGATCAAACAAGTCGATGACGATTTCCAAGACTATGGGTACGCTTGCATGAATGTTATAGGAAGCTGTCCAGATGTTTGGATTTACTCATTATGCTGATTTTTGTCCACGAAATAGATATTTCTGCAAAAACGCGGACGGCCAAGTCGTGAGTACGCAGTCTGGCGTCGTGCGCACGAATTGCATGGACAATCTTGATCGCACCAATGTCGTTCAAGTAAGTTTGTCTGCATGAGACCAGCTTCAGATAGTGTTAAAATGTGATATTGACGGTTCTCGTATCGATTTGCTGATGTGATGTGTCAGTCGCTCTTTGGACGCCGAAGTTTGTTGCTTCAACTCAACGAGACGGCCGCATTGAAGGGCAACGTTCTCAACTCGCCTTTCGAGTCCCTTGAGCCTGTCTTCAAGGGCGTATGGGGAAACAACGCTGACGCGATCAGTTTCTTCTACGCTGGCACCGGTGCATTGAAAACCGACTTCACGCGGACAGGCAAGCGAACGAAGCGAGGCGCACTCATGGACGGCTACAACTCGTGTATTCGCTACATCATGAACAACTTTATGGACGGATACCGTCAGGATGCCATCGACCTGCTTCTCGGCAAATTCACGGTCTCGCGAAGCAAGTCGTCTCCATTCCGACAGCGAAACGGCGAAAGTGAAACCCTCGAGTCTGTACTCGCCAAGCTCATGGGTGTGGTGATGGTGTTTTTCCTTCTGGAATCCTTTCGCAGTGGTGGGCAAACGTTTGTCGTGGAGCGCTTACTGAAGGCAGTGTTCTGGACGTTTCTGATCTGCTTGGGCGTGTTCAGCCTGCTGCTGAAAAAGGGAAATGCGCTTGGTCAGAAGCTTGTGCAGCTACCGCAATTGCGCCCTCAAGACGGATGCATGACCGCATGGAAGAACTAGACAAGACACGGGCAGAATCGAACATTTTTTTGGTCGGAGTTGACTTTCAGATGCCTTCAACCAGGTTTCCTTGCATCTTTTGCTAGATATGTCAATAATAAATGCGGAAACGAGCCCTTGCGTCATTTTAAATGTTGAGACCAGGTAGGATCTCTGTGCGATAGTCTCATATCACGTGAGTTTGCTTCAACAGGCAATTAATTGTAGATATTTATCTGGTGAATAATATTGGTCGTCCTTGACGATTAACTCTCCACAATAGCAACAAATTGTGAGCAACCGATGTGCTACTTATTGATTTGGGTATCCAAATGATTTCACACAGTAGTTAGAAGAGCCAAACTGTTCCACGTTACAGCAAGTCAAAGTTGGTATCAACTGGCCTACGCGAGCGATTCCTGGACGGTGTTCTTCTCGGCAGCAGCGCTCTGCTCCTCGTCGGCCGACCAACCCATCACGAAGCTCAACGCGAACGTGATCAAGTACATCGCCACGGCCGCGAACGCGAACACCACACCAGTGTCCATGACACCACAACGGAACAACACCGAGTCGTGGTGCTCCTCGAACGTCTTGTTCAGATCGTCGCAGTTCTTGACGCGGGACGACGTCGCGAACGAGATACCCGCGATCACGAGCGCCAACGCGATCACACCGTCGATCACGCGCTCCACCGACACCTTTGGCACGCGGCACACTTGCAACATCTGCACCGCAGTCACGTGCCAGAACGCGTTCAGCATACCCGTGTACGTGATCAAGATCGTGGCGGTGGCCGACACACTCACGTACTGACCGGTGTAGTAGTGCTTGTAGCCGGCGACTGTGGTCGCGAGGGCCGCGACGGAGCACACGAGCTGAAGCATGCGGCCACTGCGACGCGCCATGTGGAGCGAGTGCACACGCTTGGCCGACACGCTCGACTGCTCTTCAATCAATCCAGCCTTGAGCCCTGGGGATCCAGCGACACCAGATGGCTCTTCGTTGGTCAACGTAGCAGTAAAGACGGCGCCACCGAAGAAGCTCCAAGCCAAAGTGATGAGGAACAACCCCGCCGACACAAACGTCAGCGCGATACCCGACGACATGCGGCCACAGCTGAACAAACCCTTGCCGTGGATGCCGATGAACATCGAGTTGATCGACGTGCAGTCACGAACAGCTTCAGACGTGAGGTGCACGATACCGCCGATCACGAGAGCGACCACGAGGAGACCATCCACGAGACGCTGGTGGACCACCGTCGGCGTACGGACGTGGTTCTTGAAAACGCCGAGACCGACGGCGTAAAAGAGACCACAGAGCATGGCCGAGTAGTTGGCGATTTCGGCGTAGATGGCGGCGGCGCTACTCAACTGGCCGTTGCTGAGCTCGAGGTAGCCCCCAGCGGTGGTGATGAGCGCGATGAGCGCGCAGACGGCTTGGACTGTGCGGACGCAGGTCTGGATAGGCGTGATTCCGGCCATGGTGGTCGTTGGTTCTTCGCCTGGCTCTTGGATACTGGTGGTGCGAAAGAAAATTGTGGAATGAGTGCTTTAGGTGGGATAAATCATGCCGGTTCGAGATGCGCCTCGGCACAGTAGGTATCGTGAAGATCGCCGCAACTGATGGACATCGTTGGTCGTCCTGAAGCGCTTCCTCTGGTCCACTTCGCTGATGCTCCGTAATAATGCTTACGACGCTGGTTCCAGAAGAATGAAAATCCGATTTTATCACCCGGAGACGCGTGCCTCGTTCGCGTGCCACGAGCCAACGGCCGCCCAGACTTTGCATTTTCTCAGGCTTGCCAATCACAGGGCACTTCAAGGTCCGTCCACGCGTAGATGACGTGAATGCGAATGATGACGGCCAAGGGAGGCACATCTGACATTCTGGACTGGCGCTGACGCGCTTAAGTCGCTTTTGCAGCTGAGAGGTTGACGTGGTGACGTTCCCGTGCGTGGGTCCGCACCTATCTACTGAAAGTCGAGCGAATGCCTTTTCGCTAGCATCACTGTTTGTCATTCAGCACTGCACGTAGAGAAAGGCTAAACACTGAATCACACGCTACGTCCAAGTGCTTTGCAGGTCCGAGGTGCCCAGAGCCGAGCCTGCCATCTCTAGAATCAGCAGGGTCAAATTTATTGATACTTACAGCTGACCAGTGTCATGCAATATTATTGTGTAAACATCTTCACTCAGCGGTCACAGTTTTGGCACCAGTACAATTTTTGGTTTTGATGGACCGAAAATTCATGAACATCCAGACAGGTCCTCGACAACTGGGTGTCAGTGGCTCCAAACTCCGCCTAACTGCGTGCGAAACTGTCGTTTCCAATAAAAGTCGCGTGGGTTTTGTGTAGTTGCATATCAATCCAACTACAAGACTTCTTCTGCAGTATTTAGTAAAGCATTGATAACATTTTTTTACAAATGTACAATTTTATTGTATTATTATCTGTAATTTAAGAATGACCAAAACAAAATTTATGTTTTTGAAAAATTGGACTCGTGTTGCCACCCCTATCCTCTTAAAATCATCGAGAAATCAAACACTTGCCGACCAAGTAGATTGAAATTGGGAAAAGTTTCGTTAGCGTCTTGTTTGAGTCCTTAAATTGTATCACAACAACTACCAAAACTGACACAAGCCCATCTAATTGTCAACAATCATGTGGCGACGACGCAAAAGAAAAACCTAAGCCTGCGATTCCTGCACGTTGTCCTCGGTCGTGGTGTGCGTGTTGCGCGCCACGTCCGCCGACTTGCCGTACGCGAAGCTCAGCGCGAACGTGATCAGGAACATCGCCACTGCGACGTACGAGAACACGACGCCAGAGTCCATGGCACCACAGCGGAACAAATCCGAGCCGTGGTTGACGGCGAACTTGTCGTTCAACTCGTCACAGTTCTTGACGCGGGACGAAGTCGTGAACACGCTGCCAGCCACAACGAGCGCCACAGCGAGCACACCGTCCACGAAACGTTCGGACGCCACCTTTGGCGCACGGCACAATTGGAACGACTCCACCGCCATCACCTGCCAGAACGAGTACACCACACCCGTGTAGGTGATCAAGATCGTCGTGGTAGCCGACACACTCACGTATTGACCCGTGTAATAGTGGCGGTAACCCGCGACCGTGGTGACCAAGGCGGCCACGGAGGTCACGAGCTGAAGCACACGGCCACTGCGGCGAGCGAGACGAAGAGTGTGGAGACGCTTCGCAGACAGCTCAGTGTGCTCCGAGTCGATCAAATCAGCCTTGAGACCAGGAGTGCCGGCTTCAGCGTAGCCCATGGTAGTAGCAGCAGATGGTTCTTCTTCGTTAGCTGGCGTGGCAGCCGACGCAGCCATGTAGCTCCACACCAGAGTGACGAGGAACAACGCCGCGGTGACGAACGTCAACACGATGCCAGTAGTCATCTTGGAGCAACTGAAGAGACCCTTGCCGTGGATGCCGATGAACATCGAGTTGATCGACGTGCAGTCACGAACAGCTTCAGACGTGAGGTGCACGATACCGCCGATCACGAGAGCGACCACGAGGAGACCATCCACGAGACGCTGGTGGACCACCGTCGGCGTACGGACGTGGTTCTTGAAAACGCCGAGACCGACGGCGTAAAAGAGACCACAGAGCATGGCCGAGTAGTTGGCGATTTCGGCGTAGATGGCGGCGGCGCTACTCAACTGGCCGTTGCTGAGCTCGAGGTAGCCCCCAGCGGTGGTGATGAGCGCGATGAGCGCGCAGACGGCTTGGGCCGTGCGGATGGTCGGGTGGATGGACGAGAACATCATGACTGCTTGGTTCTTCTTGATTTCTTCGATGCTGGTGGTGAGGAAAGCAAATTGAGGAATGAACAAGAGAGTGAGGATGAAAGTTTTTGCTGGTCCAGAGACGACGGACAAGTGTATATACGAGAGGGAAGGATCTTCGCCGTGCTACGTAGTATCGTATCGCTCGAGAGTTGTTGAGTCTCCGTCCTTCTTTTCTCTTTCTTTCTCGACACCACCACAACGGCGATGACGAGACGCGTGCCATCAGCCAACGGCACCGCTGGTGCATTTCTATTACCTGCCTTCCCAGACTTTCCGAGTCAGCTCTTCCCTCCGTACTCCCCTTCCATGCACTTCAACGTGACACCTCCGTCTCCTTCCTGGGTGCAGATTTTAAAAAACCACGGAATAAATGTGTCGAGGATGGACACGTGACGCCGCTGGGACAAGCGACAACCCGCGCACGAGCCATAAACGCTGAGGCTTATGACCTCGGTCGCACCATCGGTTGACTACAGTCAAACGAATCGAGAAAACCGAAAGGATGTGCAACTGGCACGCTGCCATCAAACGTGTGCTGAAACCAAACACGTGCCTCCGAGGATCCCTTTGGAGCAAGCGAGTTACAAATGCATATACCCACCACCACAAAGACACATGCACACATTCACGTTTGATCCCACCTCGAAAGCGACTTATTTGCTCGTGGCAGCAGCGAATCAGCAGGGGCTGACGGCCATCAACACTTTGTGGAGGCACAGCAGTTGATATACTCCTCCTAGCTGAGCCAGAAAGAACACAGCTCCCAGATCAGTCAACAATGGACGAGCTGATGCCCAACGCGAACAGCCGAGCTTAGTTTTATTTCGCAGCTGGCAGGGTGAAAGTGTTGCATCAAACTCCAGGTACACTGTCCGTTGTGATGGTCGCCACGTGCTGATGGGCTGCATGGATCCCGATCGGCACCCACCACGAGCCCGAAAGTCAATTCTTCCGATCCCTCTTCACGTTCATTGGTGTAAGGCGCGCGGCGTGAACCCTCTTTGTCCCTAAAGCATTGACTAACTTTACAGTACCTACACTCTCGTTGCGCAAGAGCTTAGCCAGAGCAACTGAGCCCGAGTCAGATGCCGCACTCTACTCACTCGTACACAGACAGAATGGCATGCACATGCCAGCGAGGAAATCCCAACTCTCTAAAGCGAGAGTGCTAGGTGAGCTTTCACTGTTGATACTCTTGGTGGAAGGCTCTGGGTCACCACGATGTGTGAACACAACAGTTGTACTTCACCCGCTCCAGATGCACCAAACACAGATTATGGCAAAGACGAAGGAACCAGGCGTGCCTTGACCCAATGGCGGCGAAGATTGTCGACGAGATGCGCCCAACGAGGTACATCCGTCGTTCCCAGTAAAAGAGGAAGGCCCGATGAAAAGGAGCTCATTATCAGCCGCGTCCATCTTTGTCACTTGAGCGATCGCTGCTCAAGCCACTCTATGTGCATCAAGGGGCTACTCCGAGGCAGAGACAAACCCCATCGTGGTCTCCTGGTCTCCGAGTCACCTAGGGCCTGTTTCTTGCCATCGCTGGATCCTGAAAAGGTGCCGCGCCGTCAGGATGATGTCCACCTGATCCGCCATTCGTGCAAGCCACGTGTCTCCACGCGTCCTTTAGTAAAGTGCATAAGTGGGACCGGTGATAGGAATGACATATTGCTTAAATTGCATATAACCTGTTTATCTATGGTATCTGGCGTTACAGTACTTCGGAGATCGACTTTCACAACAGACCTGTACGCTATAGCGAAAGATTTCTACTACAGAGGTAGTACACCACTGCTGCACGGACTTGAAAAGGGGGCCGGTTTATCTATTTGTTACTAAAGCTGGCACCATCGGAACCACGTCGCTGCGTACTGTACGAATTCTCAGTCACCGATCGTCGCCTTCCACGCTCTCGTTGTCCTCGTTTGACCTACAAGAGCTGTAGACGACTGCGAACCACCAAACTTGTTCCATTTTGCCAGTCACGAGTGCCCATCAAAAGGACAAGGAGCACGTGGCGTCATGCGAGTTGCATCCTTGTCAGGCGAGACCACTGGACCCCTTTGCTCCGCCCTTTTTGCTGACATGTAAATTACACTGTAATAGCTCCAGGTTGCTCACAAGATCCAGATGCTGCAGAGCATTCCCGGAACTGAGAGAAACATTGAAGCATTGACATCAACAATCATGACATCAACTGAAGCACACTTGATTTCTGCTGATACGCTTCTCCAGTCTACTCACCACTACTGCATCGTCACGTTCGGCGGTGGTGGGAGTGACGACCCGAGCAGACAAGGAATGCTGATTTGCATGCGCTTCGTTCAGTTCTCATGTTTGGCTTGTGATCGACCAAGTCAGTAGCTCCACATTTCATAACCCCTTATACAACTGCTAACGTATTTGATTCATGTCCGACACTCATTATAGCAGGCATTTCGCTACGCTCGTCATCGTTGACTTGCACTGGAGTATTAAAATATGGACCTTGAAGCACGCCGAGAGATCATGAAAAAGAAAAGACGCGCTTCAGCCACACGCTGTTGGTTCGTGGCACGCGAACAGAGCACGCGCCTCGGCGGTATCACAGTCAGTCCGCGGTCGTTGCGCGAAAACGGGAAGCGGAGTAACCAGATTGGCGATTTTATTACCTAAGAAACGTGGAGCCTTGACGCGATAGAATTTCGAAACCTGCACACTCATCCACCGATTTCTCTCTGGTCTCTTCTCTCGAGTAACACACCCATTGGAGGACTGGGGATGCCACTTTTCGCGTCGTTAGGAGTTCCAGCTTCACCGAAGTCATTCTCCAATTTGCCAAGTCTTGCACAGCCAAACGAAGAACCAACGACCACCATGGCCGGAATCACGCCTATCCAGACCTGCGTCCGCACAGTCCAAGCCGTCTGCGCGCTCATCGCGCTCATCACCACCGCTGGGGGCTACCTCGAGCTCAGCAACGGCCAGTTGAGTAGCGCCGCCGCCATCTACGCCGAAATCGCCAACTACTCGGCCATGCTCTGTGGTCTCTTTTACGCCGTCGGTCTCGGCGTTTTCAAGAACCACGTCCGTACGCCGACGGTGGTCCACCAGCGTCTCGTGGATGGTCTCCTCGTGGTCGCTCTCGTGATCGGCGGTATCGTGCACCTCACGTCTGAAGCTGTTCGTGACTGCACGTCGATCAACTCGATGTTCATCGGCATCCACGGCAAGGGTTTGTTCAGCTGTGGCCGCATGTCGTCGGGTATCGCGCTGACGTTTGTGTCGGCGGGGTTGTTCCTCATCACTTTGGCTTGGAGCTTCTTCGGTGGCGCCGTCTTTACTGCTACGTTGACCAACGAAGAGCCATCTGGTGTCGCTGGATCCCCAGGGCTCAAGGCTGGATTGATTGAAGAGCAGTCGAGCGTGTCGGCCAAGCGTGTGCACTCGCTCCACATGGCGCGTCGCAGTGGCCGCATGCTTCAGCTCGTGTGCTCCGTCGCGGCCCTCGCGACCACAGTCGCCGGCTACAAGCACTACTACACCGGTCAGTACGTGAGTGTGTCGGCCACCGCCACGATCTTGATCACGTACACGGGTATGCTGAACGCGTTCTGGCACGTGACTGCGGTGCAGATGTTGCAAGTGTGCCGCGTGCCAAAGGTGTCGGTGGAGCGCGTGATCGACGGTGTGATCGCGTTGGCGCTCGTGATCGCGGGTATCTCGTTCGCGACGTCGTCCCGCGTCAAGAACTGCGACGATCTGAACAAGACGTTCGAGGAGCACCACGACTCGGTGTTGTTCCGTTGTGGTGTCATGGACACTGGTGTGGTGTTCGCGTTCGCGGCCGTGGCGATGTACTTGATCACGTTCGCGTTGAGCTTCGTGATGGGTTGGTCGGCCGACGAGGAGCAGAGCGCTGCTGCCGAGAAGAACACCGTCCAGGAATCGCTCGCGTAAAGCGAGTGGCATGACGTTGAGTGAGCATTTGTGTAGTTGAGATCTTGACTTCGTAATAGGGTGACCACTTATAAAGTATTTTCTCAACAACAATATCAAGTCGGTTCTTTGTGACTTTTCATTCAATTAATTTTTTGTACATCGTTTGCACAGAAGCAATACATAGTGACTGCATTCTTTTTGTCAATATTGTAAATTTATTTTTTGATTCAGAGATCACTAACCGCTCCGTCCACAAAGTTTGTTTCGCTGCGTGATGCTTCCATAATAGTCTCAGAAAAATCGTTTTAAATCACTAACACCATGAATACGCATAGAAAAATTTAACTTTCTTGAATGCTTGCAAGAGATCTCAAGGCAAAACGCAGAAGAGGTGTATGGCAATGACAAGTAACTACATGGTATCATGCAAAAAAATCCTACAAGTGAGAGCAAACGTGAGACGGAAACGCCTATGCTTACGACTTCGTCGGCAGGGGGCACCCGAACGACGCCATCATCGTCTCCTTCCAGTTCGCGAGCGCAATCGTGTCATGGCCACAGCGAATCGCGTCGACAATGACCTTGCAGCGAGGCGGCTGCGTGATGTTGAAGTTCTTCTTGAACGTCGCGGGGTAGTCCTTCACGCCACCAAGGCACTCGTCCTGGAACATACACGACATCTTCTCCTGCTCCGAGATGATACTACCGGCATCTGTGCCGACTTCGGCCACGAGAAGATTGTTTGTAGACACGGTGAACGTGCTCACGGCCTCAGATGACACCTCGAGTGTCGTGTTCACGGCGGCGACAAGCAAGATGGCCGAGCCAGAGGACGTCGCATTCGTCGCAATGGAAATCGCATTCTGACTGCTGCCCGTGGCATTCAACGTCACAAGTACGAGCTCGCCGGACGAGACAGTTGTCACGTTTGAAGTTGAGTCGAGGGTTAGCGCCGACGTGTTCAACGCGTGACTCGTGGCGTCGATCGCGGCGGTGAGCGTATCGTCAAGACGGCGACGCTGCGACGCCGACGTGTTCTCAATGACGCTATCACTCGTGACAACGGCGCCACAGTTTGCGTACAAGTCACTCAGCAATTCTTGGTACACGTACGCATAGCTGCTCGAGCCAAGGTCGTTGTGATCCATCAGCGCTGCAAACTGTGTCGGAACACCCGAGAAGTACTTGCCGATGACTTTGTCAGCTGCTCCTGCCTTTGGATTCACGCCGTTGAGACCCGTTCGCATCGTCACCTTGTCGTAAGGATTGAATTCGCCTCCGTTGCGGCGCTCACACGAAGTCCATCCGATTGTACTGTTCACCTTCTCGGCGAGCGTCATCTTGTTGGTTCCAACCTTGCACTTGTGGAAGATCGTGTGGAGGAGATCGACCATCGCGTGGTGGGACCAGAAAACGGGATCGGCGGGCGACGCGAAAGTCTCCATAGCGCCAGCCAAGTTGGCATGGATGTTGTTGTGCGCTCCTTCCTCGATTGCCTCCGACATTCCCGCGATGTTGGCGGAACTGAAGAGTTGGTTGACCACCGACGCATAGCTAGTTGAACCAGGGAGCGTCGTGTATTTCCACACACCTCGGGTCAGTTTTTTCGCGCACCTGGTGCCAGTCACGCCACTGTTCTGGCAAAAGTGGTCCAGTGGGCTTTTCGCAATGTATACGCCCCACGTGTCTTGACCATTGATCGGCAAGTACCTTTCGCTGGTCCCACTGGATCCGCCGAGCGCGCGGAGCGCGTACGAACAGTCCAGCATGTTGCTGCACTGGCCACTCACAAAGCGGTTGTAGTCGCTGACCCAGTCCCAGTACGGCACCGTCACACACGCGTATTGACTGCCTTGACCACGGAGCATGTTCTCAAACACGACGAGCAACAGGCGGTGCCAGTAGATGAACATGCACTGGCGATGTGCTTCCATCTCCGACATCATCTCCGTGTGCATCTCGACAAACTTGATGTACGCGCCCGAATCCATCGCCGCCGCGATCGCGCCCTTGTACTTCGTCGTCTCTGCTGAAGTCATCGCCGCCCATGATTTACGCAGACGAGGCCCACATGCCGTGACAGTGATCCGGGCACTGGTGAAGCTAGGGCTTGACGGCGAGAGGAACGCAATGAGAGCAGCCCAGAAGAGGAGGCCGTAGGTCTTCATGATTAACCGGAAATAATAAGGTAAACTCGAAAAAATATCCGGGCTGATCGGGTGATGGTTCTTGATACGCGGCGACAAAATGAACAATGAACAGTAGTTCACCGAGTCGCGGTGCTGTGCTTCGGGAACCAATGTCTCCTTCACACTTCTCGTTGTCATCGTGGAGGCATAGAACTTTATTTTTTCCGAAATTTGAAGAGTCCAACCCCGAGGCTCTAGCTATCTGGTCAACTCAAATTCCTATTCTATCGCTTACACACCTTTACATGGTATACCATACCAAAGTCGTGCCATCTGTCTGCCAATGCCTCGAGGACGTCGGCACAAATGCCTACTTTGGGAGCACAACAGCCGAAATACTGCAGCTGCAATCATAGAGAGAGACACGTTTGACTGGTGATCAGTATACGAGCACCAAGCATCTATGATAGCTTTAGCTCAAGATGAATGCGTTTCTGGCTGCTGTGAGAGCCAACCACAAATAAAGATAAAGTTGGTATGAGAAAACATGGAAATTGGAGAAATGACATCAATGGAAAAAGATGAAATTGCGCTGGTTGAGTTTGATCATGAAAATTGAGAGATCGATCTGGATTTCTCCTTTCCAGTCGTGCGTTGATAGTACCATTTCTATATACCTCCACTCTCCTGAGTTCAGCGCATAGAAAATGAACTGAAGCAGCAGGCTCATAAGAGTGCTTGAGGCGCACTGGGGCTGCTCAGGTCAGCTGGATGCAAGAGAGAGGGAGTGCTTGAGCGTGTCCACGCACTGAGATCACGTTAAAGTCCCCAACCAGCGGAAACAGGGAACCAGGTGGACGAGGATGTTCGTTATGAGGCTGACACAGTAAATTGAGCTCACGTAACCGGTTTCAATTAGAAGAAAAACCGGTTGCTCGCATTAAACTGTTTAACTGCTATTAATTGGTTATTAACAAGGGCAAGTACGAGAAATCGGTGCCAACTTTGAGCCACCTGACTTGAAAAGCAGCTGCCCAGTTATCGCAAAACTATTGAGGACGCTGGGAGAGTTGGATGCTTTTGTCTGGTATTGGCTTTATGAAGACAGGTATTAATCTCGAAACTAAGAGTATAACATGTCAAAGTATATCTTACACATAACAACATAATGGATTGTGTGGCCACCACGGCTCAAGAAGAAGTAATTGGAGAATTCTCCAGCAGGTGTCAGAAGTACCAAGGCTTCAAGTGCAGGTATCAGTGATTCGGTATCACCCTGATACCAAATTTCACCTGATCCCGTCCGTATCAGTCTTTGTAGCCATCTCAGAAAAGCCTCTTTAAACCAAATACAAAGAAGAATCTGTTTGCGCCTTTGGCAAAGCAATACTGACTTAAAGAGGTTAATCAGTACCTTGTGACTTCTCTTAGGTACGACATTTTCGAGAACCTTCCCAATATTCCTGCGATTCCAACAAGCGACACCAAAGTTGGCGCCACCTTCTAGCCGCTCACGCGTCCGTCTACTGTGTCCATTGCGCTGCGTGTGTGTATCCCTCAGTCCCCCTCTATCTCCCTACTACTGCAGTGGCGCTACGCTCGACTCGTGCCTTTCGATTTTGTTGCTCCTCTGCGCAGACGATGATGAACGGCGGCATCGCGCAATTCGGACTCGTGATCGCCGGACGACCCGTGCTCACCGACTTTAGGTAAAGCAACGCTCTGTATTATATGCGTTGTATAGCATGGGCGTATGCGCATATGGACACTCTGACATTTGCGCTTGTGTGTGGTGGACAGGGAGATCGGTCCGATGCACTATGTGGTCGAGATCGGCGACCCGACACTCGTGGCCGACCTCACGTTCTTCCTGCTGCCGAACTCACCCGTTCCGCCCGGATATGGGGGTAAAGTGCACGCAGGATCTCGCTGTCTTGATGATACGTATTTGAGGCTTTGAATTGCTCATTCGTGTATGATGTACATGAACATGTAGCGGTGCTGTACTTTGCGGTGCCGTCGCTACAGAACTGGCAGTTGCTGGGCACGGTGTTTGCCGAGAAGCCGAGCGCGATCTTCCGCACGGGGTGGCCGACGCACCCGGACGTTGTGGGGCAGCCGGTGCTACAGCTTGGCGTGTCGATCGAAAGCCTCGACAACGTCAAGAATCTGGGCATCGAGGCGAGCGGCTTTGCGGAGCGCAAGGAGTTCGCGCTCAAGATCGCGATGGACTTATTTAACTACATGAGCTCGTTCTCGACAAGCACGAACCAGGCGTACATGACGATCCCGACAAATCTGCTCGACCGCTGGATCGAGCGCTTCGAGGCCAAGTACAAGCGCGACCCGAACTTCATGCTCAAGAACCAGCAGTAAATAATGCGAACCAAGTAAAGCTAATAAAAAAAGACTGCAGCATGTATGCGACGTAAGAACAAACACAGCTTTTGCAACGTAGCTTCTCAAAGATGGGCATGCCATCTGACTTTAGTAAACGATAAACCCATTCCATTGTAGCTTTGTTTTGGTTTTCTTATTCTTATTGACGCATCAAAGCTTGTACAAGCACATTGTCTCACACTCTTCTTTTCTTGTCTTAGTAGGCAGATTTGCTCTTGTCATCAGAAGAATCGTCCGACTCGACGCGCTGCTTGGCATTGTTCATGGTGGTGGTCGCGGCGGTGACGCTGCTGCCCGAGTAGCTTTGCTTGGGGCTACTGTTGCTCGTCACAGGAGCTTTTGTTGTAGGAGCATTATCTCGCGAAGGGCAGCCGAACTTCTTGCCCATGGCCGTTCGCCAGTCGTCAATGCAAATGGTTTGCTTGCCAGCCTTGATCTCGTCCATGATGATCTTACAGCGGGGCGAGGTCGCACCCCAGGTCTTCTTGAACTCTGGGGTGTAGTCCTTGACGCCGCCGAGACACTCGTCCTGGAAGACACACGCCATTTTCTCAATCTCGTCCATGGACTTCTGCGATTGGCCACCAAGCTGCTGCATCATCTCGTCGTACCACTGTTCAACAACCTTGGTGGACTCGTCGCAGTCTTTGTCCACGAGCACTACGTCCACAGCATCGGGGTTGCTGGACATGCTAGCTGCTGGGTCGGTCGAGTTGCTGGTCTCTTGCTGCACTGGTGATTTGTCGGCATTACTGTTGGAGGTGGTAGTACCCGCTGGGTCAGCGTAGGCGCTGTCAGATTGCTCTGGCGAGTTGTAGTCTGCGGCACGCACTTTACCCGCACTAAGTTCGGCATCATCATTGTTTTCCTGGTCGGCCAGCTTGCGTCCCCATGGCCACCAAGGCCATCTCCAACCTCGTCGCGGTGTCGGCGCTGGGGTTGGCGCTGCAGTCGGGCGGAAAGTAGCAGTTGGAGCTGGTTGGTTATTGTTCGTGGCAGGAGCTGGAGCCGGAGCTTGCTGGCCATCGCAGTTAGTGTACATGGTGGCGAGATAGCCACTGAGCTCGTACGAGTAGCTGTTCGTGCCCAGGTCACGAATGTCCATGAGATCCGCAAAACGGTTCGGCACATTCTGGAAGTACTGACCAATGAGTTGGTCCTGGCCGCCTTGAATTGGGTTTCGGCCGCCTTGGCCCGTGCGCATTGTGATCACATCGGCGGGGTTGAACGGACCGCCGTTGCTTCTTCGGCTGCACGACGTCCACGCCACTGGGTGGGACGCCTTCTGCTCAAACGTCATCCGCGTGGTACCGACGCGGCACTTGTGGAAGATGACGTGCAACGCGTCGATCATCGCGTGGTGCGACCAGAACACTGGATCCGACGGGGACGTGAACGTTGCGATGGCGCCATCAAGAGCCGCGTGTACGTTGTTGTGGACGCCTTGCTCGAGTGTCGGCGAGAACTGACCAATGTTTCTACCCGTGAAGACCTGGTTGCGTACCGACGCGTAACTGGCTGACCCTGGAAGCTGCGTGCTCCCCCATGGACCGCGAGTCAGGCATCGCGAACACGAATTGCCGCGAACGGAACCACTTTCGCAGAAATGGTCGAGTGGGTACGCGTTGACACACGCGCCTGCTGTTTGAATGCCGTTGATCGTGAGTTGCCTACTCCGGGTGCCCGACGGAACGCCGCCGAGCTCACCGATGATCGCGGAGCAATCGGCGATGCTCCTGCACTGGTTGTTGGTCATGCGGTTGTGCGCCGTGATCCAGTCCCAGTACGGGATTGTCACGCACGCGTACTGACTGCCCTGTCCGCGCAGCATGTTCTCAAACACGACGAGCAGCAGGCGGTGCCAGTAGATGAACATGCACTGCTGATGCGCCTCCATCTCGGAGCGCATCTCCGTGTGCATCTCGACAAACTTGATGTACGCGCCCGAGTCCATGGCCGCGGCGAGCGCGCCCTTGTACGTGTCCTTTTCCTGCGTTGAGAGGCTGTCCCAGTTGCGGCGCGTGCGGCTGCCGCACGACGACTGCGCATCCGCGACAGGGTGCCACAGCGCGAGCACTGCGAGCAGCAACAGCGAGCTCCACATCCAGACCTTCATGCTGCGTTGATACTCTCTCTCCCTCTCTCTCTCTTGTTGACGTTCGGCGCGTGCCTCAAAACGTAGAATGAGAGCATCTTGGGCATGGAATCACAGGCGCGTGCTAGAGGTAGAGGCAGATGAGGAGCCACCGCCCGATGAACACCATGCGGCTGAGTATTCTCCCGCCCCGTATGGACGACAACAGCTACAAGTGGCGTAAGGGATCACAGCTGCGGCTGTCTACGCTGTCTTTCCGCGATAGATACCTACAAAGTTGCATACAAACGCCAAGTGAAAATGCTCGAGCGTTCTGGTCATCAAGAGAGAGCCGTTACTTTGGTATTGGGCATATGGGCACGCCATTCTGTGGTTCTGGGTGGGTACTAAACCATACTGCAGTGTCCGTTCCTCTTCGTCTTTAATTTCATACCAAAATTGTATGGTTGTATCCGATCAGTATGGGCACAGAATGGTGGTCAAGCAGTTGCAGTAGTCAGTTCACCCCTCGTCTAATGAATGCTTTGATATATATTTCAAATAGGTATCTAGAGTATTACAACAAAGTCTTTCCGTAAGCCATTATTCTCCATATAGAGGTCTTTTGTGGTAAAAGCCTGCCGTTCGATAGTCAGAGCCGTCGCTACGCACATTGTACCCACGCTTTTACACGACAGACTTGAAGTGTGAGCGCGAGATGAGCTCTTCGCTTCGTTCACGGACAAAAAAAATGTCGCTTTTCTATGGTCGATCCAGGTGGGGCGTCATTTGTTCAAGGCTCGAAGTGTGACATCGGAACGCTTCAACCTTTTTCCACAACAGCAGCAACTCGCTGTGCCAGGATTCGTCCAATGCACGGCCGCCACCTGGAAGAACGGCTTGCTCGACCACCCGCCCATTATCTTTTTTCGTGGTCACAGGAATGTGCACCACCATTTGCTTTGTATTGCGGAGCTCCTGAGGTGGGCGCAGCAGCCACCAAAATAGTAAAGTATCAGGAGCTTATCGTTTCTACCGAGCAGACGTAATACCGGATACCCATGGACACTATACGTATATCGTAACCCGTAGCTTAGTACCTCTCAATACAGTGAATAGCTTTATTAGTACTCCTGTAACCATCACTTACTTGTATCAGTAGATTAGCTATTTTGTTCCCTGGAGCACAGCAAATTAGTGAGCAAACGCCATATTCGACCGAGACGATGGTCAAGATCTTGCTCTGCGGACAGGTGAACGCGCAGTGGGACCTCGTGTTCGAGCGCGTGAAGAAGCTCAATGCAGCCGCCAAGGGCGCGCCCTTCGAGGCGCTGCTCTGCGTCGGCCGCGCGCTCCCGATCCCCGCGGCGTACGTCGACGGGAGCAAGAGCGTACCGATCCCCACGTACTTTGTGACCGCTTTTGAGGACGAAAACGCGCTGGAGAGCGACGCAACGCAAGCAGCACTGTATGCAAAGGTCTCGCAGCCCCAAGCGGACACAAATGGGCCTGTGGAAGTCGGGAAGAATCTGTTCTTCTTGGGCAAACAGGGCGTCACAACGGTACGATTTTTTCGCCATTGTGACTATGCCTGAGTTGTTGCGAGACTCACGTAGTGGCTTCTGCGTGTGGACAATGGTGTAGATTGAAGGTCTAAAGGTTGCCTTCCTCTCTGGTACGGCTGCCAAGGATGAGAATGCGGTATCGAGCTTACCATTGCACTACTCCATGGCGATGGTACGTTGATGAGATGAGTGGCATGTGCTGTAGAGCTACTTACTAAACAAGCTTTATGCGTGATTTGTTGGAAACAGGTGGGTGAGCTTATTGCCAGCATTGAGAAGCAAGGTGCGCATGATATCGACTTTCTACTGACAGCCGAATACGCCGTCAAGTACGTCCTTCGAATTCTCTTTCTCTATGGGTATGAAAGTCGTCATGATGGTGAGCCATTCGTCTTCTCTCTTTGTAGTTTCCAGAAATTGCTTCCAGAGCAGCAAGTGCCGCCGGAACTGCAGACAGTGGAGGCAAGTCCGCATTTGCAGAAGCTGCTGCAAGTGGTGCACCCCAAGTACCACATCACGAGCGCGTCGGCCACTAACGGCGTCTTCTACCAGCGTCTTCCGTACGTAAGTGAGCATGCGTCTAGTGGACGCAAGTCGGTTACGCGCCTGATCGGTCTCTGTGGAGTGAGCACGTCCAAGAACAAAGCGCACAAGTACCTGCACGCGCTCCAAGTGACGCCGAGTGCAAGTGGCGAGGGCACAGTCGACATCCCAGCGGGGACAACGCAGAATCCGTATGCGCAGGCGCCGCCGTCTCCAGATCGGCGGTATCGTGAGGAGCCAAATGCAAAGCGCCAAAGGGTCGATGGTCCTAAAGCAGGTAATGGAGGTCTTTCGGAGGAACAGATCGCGCAACTGACAGCGCAAAGTGCCCAGGGTGCGCAGTTCTTTTACGACCAGAAACTCGCGGCTCGAGGTCAGCGGCAGGCGGCGCTTCGACAAGAGCGAGAGAATCGACGAGGGCCGCCAGTGCCGGAACGCACCGAGTGCTGGTTCTGCCTTGCGACGCCAAGTGTCGAGCGTCACTTGATCGTGAGCATCGGTCAAGAAGCGTACCTTGCGATGCCCAAGGGTGCGATCAACCCGGACCATTTGCTCATCGTGCCGATCGCCCACGAGGCATCATCCATGAAACTTCGCGCCGACACATGGAAAGAAGTTGAGCGCTTCAAGAGCGCGCTCCGCGAGTTCTTTGCGTCGCAGGATAAGGACATGATTGTGTTTGATCGCAACATCCAGACGATCGGTGCAACGCATTGCCACTTGCAAGTGATAGGCATTCCGCGCGCCAAAGCTGCCATCGCGAGACGTGTGTTTGAAGGCGAGGGCGAGAAATACAATGTGCGCTTTGAGGTCCTCGAGAAGGACGCCGATCTGCAGCAAACAACCGATGGGAAGCCGTTTTTCTACGCCGAGGTGCCCGGTGAGGAGGGCAACGTGGTGCGCTTACTCAACTTTGTCGAGGGCAAGCACTACATGCAATTTGGGCGCCACGCGGCTGCATGCGTGCTGGAGATGCCGCGCCGCGCGAACTGGAAGTACTGCGTCGTCCCAAAGCCCGAAGAAGAGCAGATGACGAAGCAGTTCAAGGAGCAGTGGAAGCAGTTTGATTTCACGCTGGAAGACGACGACGAATAGACGATAACGGATACCCTATCGAAGTAAGACAAAGTAATTGCTTTTGGGATTTGAGTTTTTCGTATTATCAATAAAAATACATAAGGGAGGCCAGCGGAGCGCTACTCTTCGATGCCACGATTAAGTTGAATAAATGACAAACAACGACGCTTGGTTTTTTTACGCAGTGGACGCGCCGAACACGACGTTCCAGATGTCGCCCTTGGCGGCCGCGGACGCAGACGTCGCGGTGGTCGCTGCTGCGCTTGGCTTGGCTGCTGCGGCAGTCTTTAGCACCGTGCTTGGGATGGCTGCTCGCGCCATGTTGGAGACCAGCAACGGCGCTTCATCGAGCGCTTCCTGGATCTGCTGCTCGTAGTCGATACCGTATATCTCGCACCACGCGAGTTCGCCGCTTGAGACAACGTGAGGAGCTGGTACCGAGGCGGCGGCTGCCACAGGGACTTGTAACGCCTTGGCGGCAGTTGTAGACGAATGGATGGATCGCGCGGCTTGGAGTGGGGCTGCGCTACGCACGACTCGGGCCAACATGGTGCTGAAGAAGACGAATAAAAGTGAATAGACTTGGGCTGTTGCTGGGAATTTGGAAAGTGAGACCGGCCCAATCCGTTCTCACCGCTCTGGTCCGTAGCGTAAGCAGCTCCCAGCGGCTTACGTAGCTCTTCGTGGATTCTGGTCTATGTGGTCATGTTGAGGTTGCGTGTGTCCACCAATCACAGTGGCGCAAAACGTCAAGGTAGCTATCTGACGTCCGCGGCGTCACGCCCGTCAGCTCCAGTGTGGCGCTTGACGAGAAAAGAACCAGAACGTGGTGCCTACAAAGTCGACAATATGTAGACTTATAAACTATTTGCATTGTAAAGTATACGAGAATGTTGAGTTTGCAACATGTGAAGATGGGTTGACGAGCCAGGAGGCGTGACGCGCCGTGATCCCGAAAGGGTTTTGACGGTGTCGATTCATCAAGCAACCTTTTATAATGAGTATCCATGATGTAATTGCATCAAAGTTGTTCTAGGGAGGTTTACAGTGCTGCTATGTAATTGAGCTATGAATTAATAAATAGTATTAAACATAAATACCTTATCTATGAAGACAATATTAGGAAACGTTGCGTGTTGCGTGTTTGTGCACATCGTCATAGAGAAATGCGCAAGGTTGACGTTGAAGTTGGTCAGTCGACGATGTGACTGATCTAGACACTTTCAGACATTTCCTTCAGAAATTTGCATTGCAGACTGTGAGTTGACGCTACGCCAGTCTCTAAATCGTAGATCTCTTTAGAGTGTTGACGTGATCCGCGCTCGTCTATGGTGCAAAGTTGAAGTGCCACCCGTCGTCTTCAACCTCCTGGTGCAGCTGCAATGGGATAAGCTCGGCAAAGTGCATCTTGTGCCGCAAAGTCTCTCGTGCCCTATGATAGACTTTATGGAGAGACTCTTGAGGAGCTAAGCGGACAAGGCCACGTAACTTGAATGCACACTAAGTCATATGGCTTCACTGTAAATTCAAACTTTTAAGTTGCCGTGGGTCATATAAGTATTACATTCCATCTCTCCAATAGCTACCGCATTGAACTGACTTGACGTTCTAATGTAGAGTGAACGAGAAAACTGAAGTACAGAATCTGCTACGTACAAGCTGAAAATAGTATATACTTCCACAAGGGAATTACTCTGCAATTGTGCTTTGCGAACTAATGCAATCTCATCTCGGTTTGGTGGAAGAGAGTACGATTTCCACCGCTTGGGCAAGAATCCACCTAGAGAAGTGCGCCAGAGGCGTGGGTTTTGGCGAAGCAGGAGGTCGCAAGATGGCCTTGGTGCCCACATCGAAAGCACGCCATCGTGTTGCTGCTTGCTGCGTGCGTTGGCGACTTTGTAGCGTGGGCAGAGATCTTACTACCGCGATCCCCACTTTGAGATCCTTGAGATTGAAACTTGGAGCTCTTGGTTGCTGACTTCGGCACAGAATCGGAGGCAACTCGAGACTTGGCGTAGCAGGATTCGATTTCATGGCCCTCGCGACCGCAATGGAGGCACCAGTTCGCTCCGTTCGCATGTGTCTGCGCAAAACACTGTTCTTCAGCATGGCCCGCTCTCGCACATCGAGAGCACACCTGGGTTGCGCTTGCTGTACTGACGGCGGATTTCGTACCCGTAGTGCGTGGAGAATTTTGCGAACGCCGTGTGGACTTGCTGTTACGGTTATGCGTTTCTGGTACTGGAACCTGATCTCGTGGGGCCTGAGATTTCACAGCCCCACTCACGCTGGTCCTAGCGATTGACTCGATATCCTCACCAGACACATGTGATTTGGTATAGCAAGCCTCTTTGTTGTGGCCCTCGCGTCCGCACCGAAGACACCAAGTTAGACCCTTGCCGTGGACACTCGCAAAGCACGATTCAACCGAGTGTCCGGATCGTGAACATCGGATGCATTCCAAATCAACATCGCGTTCGCCGGGCTGCTCGCCGTCGCCTCCGTTAGACGAGGTTGTCGCTGACGGGCAGCGATTTGCAAAATGGTCCCTGCTCCCGCGCACGAAGCACTGGTCCGTGCTACCGTGTAGCTGCTGGGAAATAGCCTCATACTCAGACAGAAGCAACTTCACGCGAGAATAGCTCCCGCCGCGGACGTTGTCGATCCCGTACTCGAGCATAAACTTCTTTGTGAACTTGTCTTCGTCAAACGGGTCACAGTCCGGGATCATTTGCGCAATGCGCAGTGGCGTGTGCGCCTTTGTCCATGCAGATCCGTTGCCAAAGCAGTGTTCTTGGAATCATTCGTCCACGTTCTTCCGCTTGATTTTCCCGACGTAGTACTTGCCGCCTTCCAGTTCCAGCAGATAAATCGTCACGCGATCGGAGACTGGCACGTCGAGGCTCGTCACTTGCTGAGCGTGGGATACCGTAGGTGCAGGTGGTGCAGGCGCTGACACGTAGATAACTTTGGTTTCTACATGGTGGTGATGGTGCACGATTGGCTTTGCTTCTGACTTGACGTAGCTCTGGATTAGACGCATTCACTTTCCTGAACTTGGCTGAAGAATGCCCCGGAGGACCACTCTTCTTCTGGTGAGCCATCTTGCTGACTACTTGCTAGCTCTGAAATGAGCGGCTGGAAACTCTGGCTGAGTGAGCAATAGGGGAGAGGGAATAGCATAGCGGACTGGTCTGTTCGAATTTGGTTCGTTCGTGACGATGGGCTGCGGATAAGATCTCTGAGCTGTTGCAGTTTGAAAACAGATATATATTGAAACCGGACGGTTGCCCATGTTTCCTAGGATGATCTGAGAAACAACACGGTCGACACTCAACGTAATCGCTCAGGTCTGGGCCGCGCCTCCCCTTCTTGCTTTTCATGCTGTAAGCGACCAAAAGGTAGTGGAATCTTCACAGCCACACACGCATTTCTAAAACCATCAACGACTAAAAATGTCGTTTTTCGTCTCAAAATCGGTATTGTTCAAATATAAAAGTAAAGAAACAGAATAGGATACTGACAGTTTCTCCCGCCAATTCGCAAAAAGTGGATCACTGGTATATACCACCTCACATCACCCGTCAACAACTTCACAGTACGCATGAAGGGGGGGCAGCAGGCACCATCGGCGCTCCGCGTCGTGGTCGCGGACGACCATCACCACGTGCTGCCCGAGATCCACGCCGTACGCTGCAATCTGTCCTCGTTTACAGCTCACCCATGGGCGCTGCCGCTGACGCCAACTGCTGGAACTGTAGGCGATCCGCCGGCGCCTTGTCCCGTTCCAGGGAGTCCACGTGCTGCACTTCGACGCGCACCCGGACCTGTCGTTTCCCCGCTCCGTCGACCCCGCGCTCGTGTTTGAGCCGCACGCGCTCTATGACGCGCTCGACGAGTCCGTCTCCGGTATGTGCCTGTTACTAAACGCGTGTGTGATGTGGCTACGTGCTGATTCGATGCGGTTTGTAGGCATTGCCGAGTTCTTGCTGCCGTTGGTGTACGCAGGGCATGTGAATCAGCTCATGTGGATCAAGCCCCAATGGGCGACGCAGGTACTGGCTGATACCAGCAGCGCGGAGAAGTTCTGCTGGTTTATTCGCTAGACTGACAGTGTCAACACGTCGTAGATGCCCATTGGGTTGTGGAAGCAAGCGTTTGTCGGCAAGCATCAGGATACGAGTGAGCGAACCTAGCTATGGCCACTACAATGGCAATAATGCAAGCAACTAAGGCTTATATGTATGTGAGTGTGGTGCTGTAGAGCGTCTCTGTGTGTCGCTGCCGCTGCTGCATTTCATTGAGGAAGACGCGTACGCGGCCGTCGACGCTATGGCATCCGAGACCATCAAGTACGTTCATGCTGGCTATCGGGTGGCGTGTTGAAGCAAGGAAACTTCACCATATCTTTCTTTTCTCCATGTGTTTATTTGCACTATGGGAAACAAATGTAGGCCATGGGATTTCTTCATCACCGAGCTGCCAGATAGACTCCCGTCAGTGTCTACGCACGCTCCTTCGTCTGCAATCGTTGACGGTCACGACGTCTTGGCACAAGTGCGTTCACAGCTTCAACGAAAGCCCGCCCAAGCGTATATTTTAGACATCGATCTGGATTATTTCTCGACGTGGAATCCATTCCGCAAAGGTGAGAGCATGCGGTCACTTCATTGCGTCAATTTTTCCATTTGCTAAAGAAGAAATGCTGTGCATTTGCCTGTATATTTCCCCTATCAGATCTGGAGCAGCGCGTAGGTGCAGCCACGGCGAACATTGTCGCACAAGTGTTTACTGCACTGCGGTACAGGGATATGGGGAATGGCATGAGCATTGCGGCGCGAAGTCAGGATCGTCGCAGCTTCGTAGCAGCACTCGGGCAGCTGGAGGATCAGAAAGCGACACAAGCCAATGATCCGTCCGTGTTTGATCCATCAAGTCTAGTGTATCAATCGATTCTCAACACGTTGACTCCGTTGTATCGTGACGGCGTTGACGCACCAGACTTGCTCACCAAGTTCATGAACCTCATGGGGACTCTGGACCACGATGCACGCCAACTCGTGTGGTGGGCGGGGCCAAACCTCGATCTGCCGCACCACATGAGCTCCAATGACGAGATTGAGCGCATGGTCGCTGCACTCCGAGACTTCCTAGTTGACATTGCAACAACTAATGGGAAATCCGCGCACCCGCCGTCGCTCGTGACGATCGCGAAATCCACGGGCGACGAGTACTTGCCGCCGCATCAGCTCGAGTTTGTGCAATCGCGGGTCCTGCGTTGCCTCCGAGACGTGTTTGGAGACCTCGACGTCGAATTTGTCGCGTACGAAGACGTTCAAGACGCTGAAGACAACGCAAACGAAGAATAGAAACTCGTAACTTGTGAGTGTTTGCCTTTTAGTATACTTTTTCTGTTTGGATCTAGCGACAGGTGAGTTGGTTCACTTGGATGAATATAAATGGTCCTAGTTTTAGTATTCCTTGAGCGTCAATCGCGGCACGATGTTCATGGCCTGGAGCTCCTGGAAGAGCAACTTGCATGCGTACGGGATGCGGATGCTCACGACCTTCTCCTCCGACTTGCAATACTGGCACCAGCCTTCGTACCCGAGCATGCGGCAGCCCTGGCACACGTCGGCACTGAACGCGTCACTCGAGATCATCAGACGCTCCATGAGCAGCATGCTCGCGCCGTACCCGATTAGACAATCGCGCTCCATCTCTCCCAGACGCAGACCACCGTCGCGCGATCGACCTTCCGTAGGCTGTCGCGTGAGAACAGCACGAGGACCGCGCGCACGCGCGTGCATCTTGTCCATGACCATATGCTTGAGCTTCTGGTAGTAGATCGGACCCATAAAGATGTAGCACAGGATCGGTTCGCCCGTGATGCCCGACGTCAGGTAGTCCTTGCCAGCATAGTTGAACCCGTTCTTCACGAGCTCGCGCGAGCAATCGAGCACGTTGTCCGCCGTGCCGTACTTCTCACCGAACGCCGTGCCGTACGCGCGACGGCCGTTGAGCACGCCAGCCTTGCCCGCAATCAGCTCGATCATCTTGCCGACCGTCATTCGACTCGGGAAACCGTGCGGGTTCATAATCAGGTCGGGACAGATGCCCTGGTCGTTGAACGGCATGTCCTCCTGGTTGCGGATCGTGCCGCAGACGCCCTTCTGTCCGTGTCGCGAGCTGAACTTGTCACCAATCTCCGGACGACGTGTCTGGCGGATCAGCACCTTGACCAA
Source organism: Globisporangium ultimum DAOM BR144 (assembly GCA_000143045.1). Taxonomy (NCBI): domain Eukaryota; phylum Oomycota; class Peronosporomycetes; order Pythiales; family Pythiaceae; genus Globisporangium; species Globisporangium ultimum. Next base: position 320,906 of record GL376606.1, on the reverse strand, counting down.
GAAATGGTTGGCCTCGGAAGACGTGAGCAGTACCTTGTCCACGTACGCCGGGATCGGACCCTTGTACGTCGTCGGCGACGGCGAGTACGTCACGTCCAGCGGATCGCGGCCGTCTACCGAGTCGTTGAACTGCGTCGGCTGCTCCTTATTGATCATGATCGCGCCGTTCTGCACGACACCGCCCACGCGCGCGATACCGTCGGCGTCCAGCGACGCATACTTGGCGTTGCGGAAGCCCATGTTGCCCGCGCCGCCGCCGCCGTTCGACACGAGGCTGTCAAAGTCCGGTGGGCCCACGATGCGGTCGTACGACCCGTTCGCGTACTTCTTGATCATCGTCTGGTACTTTTTGAACACCATGCAGCGACCAAAGCCGCGGTCCAACGACGCCTTGTTGAGCACGATCGCATCTTCAATATCGTAGCCCGAGTAACTCATAACGGCCACCGTCGCGTTCTGACCCGCGGGCACGTGGTCAAAGTTGACGAGGTCCAGCACGCGCGTCTTGACCATCGGCATCTGCGGGTACACCATCGTGTACAACAGCGTGTCGATGCGCTCGTACTGGTTCATCGCGATCGTGCCGATCGCCTGCTTGCCCATGGCGCACTGGTACGTGTTGCGCGGCGACTGGTTGTGGTGCGGGTACGGGATGAGCCCCGAGACCACACCCAGGATCGTCACGGGGTCGATCTCCAAGTGGGTCGTGCGCTCGCCGATCTCGCTCTCGTGAAGCGCCACGAGGCAGTTGTTCTCTTCGTTCACGTCGACGTACTCGACGCAACCTTCGACGATGAGGCTGTGCAGATCGCGAACGCCAGCGCGCAGTTCGTCCAAGTGGCGCTGCGTGAGTCGCGTCTTGTGGGTCACTGGATCAATCAGCAGCAGCGGACGGCACACACGGCCGCCGTCCGACGCGATGTACACGACGCGCTGCACGTCGTGCATCATCACCGACACGAACTCGCCGATGAGGCCTGCACGACGGATGCGGCGCAACCGTGTCACGAACGCGCGCGGGTTCACGTGCGTGCCGATGATCACACCGTTGAGCACGACCAGGTAGTTGGAGCTGTGGTTGATCTCTTCGCCCGATGACAGCGACACGTCCGTCACGCCTAAGTCGAAGCACAACCGCTTGATCGGCGCGGCTTCTTCGTCCGACGTCACGTGGCACAAAAGCGCCAGGTTCTTCACGAGACCACACGCTTCGCCTTCGGGGGTATCCGCAGGGCAGAGCATGCCCCACTGTGACGGCTGCAGCGAACGTGGTCCAGAGACCTTGCGGGTCTTTTCAAACTGCGACGAGATGCGCGTCATCATGCCGAGCGCCGACATGTACGAGAGCCGCGAGAGCACGTGGGTCACACCCGCACGGTCCATGCGGAACCGCTTGAGCGTCCAGTTGCCTGTCGACAGCGCGTGGTAGAAACCCTGCGTGATCGTGTCCGTGCGGATGCACTTGAGGATATCGAACACTGCAGCGCGGTTCGGCTTGCTGAGCACCATGTCTGCCTGGCGCTTCAAGTCGCTGTTGAATCGCTTGAACAGGTCTTCAAAGAGCAGCGAGAGCAACTGACCCGCGAGTTCCAGACGCTTGTTGCCATAGTAATCTTTGTCGTCCAACCGCGTGCGGTCCTTGTCCGTGAAAATGATGCGACGCACGATATGCGCGACGTAAATGCACTTGAGACGGAAGTTGTAGTCCTCGCACGGCACGTGGTTGAGCACGAGGTTCGCCAGCGCCGAGCGCGCGGCATCGGCCAAGCTGCGGTCCTGATGGTGGCCACCACCACCGCCGCCGCCACGATGGCGTCCGCCCGTCGCGCCGACCTTGGTCACAGCATTCATCTTGGAGCCAATGTACTCGAGCGCCTGCAACTGCGTGAACACCTTGAGGTCGGACGCTTCTTCGAAGGACGCCGTGAGCGCGTCGGTCACGTCCGGTTCGCTGCCGATGAGCGACACGATCTCCTGGTCGCTCTCCATGCCCATGCCGCGGAACACGATCACGATCGGGATGTCACTACCAAACGAGTTGGACTTGAGGTACACGCGGTTCTTGTTGATGAAAATGTTGGTGCGCGACTTGCGCTCGTGGGTTGACGACGTGATCGACGCACACACATTCTGCTTGGCGTCTTCTTCGATGATCACGCGGTTTTTCGACAGCTGCTCGTGAATCAGCACGACCTTCTCGACACCCTTGACGATAAAGTAACCACCCGGGTCGTACGGGCACTCCTTGAGCTTTGCGAGCTCGGCTTCGCCCTTCTCTGTGAGCACGCAGTTGGCGCTGCGCAGCATGATCGGGATGCGGCCGATGAGCACTTTGTTGTTGGTCACAATCTTGTTGCCGCGGCGGTAGCGCACGCTCACGTACACGGGCGCAGCGTACGTGCGATCGCGCAAGCGGCACTGATGGGGCGTGACCGACGACGACACAAACGCTTCTTCGTCGATGGACGGCGAGCCGATCTGGATGTCCGTGTACTGCAAGAAGAACTTGGGGTCGGCGTCGCTGCGCACCATGTTGTTGGCCTTGGCGCGCACGATGTTCTTCATGTCGACATTCGTAAAGTAGTTGAACGAGTCGATGTGCTGCTTGACGAGCCCGCGGAGTTGCAAAAAGTACGGCAGCAACTTCCACTTGTCCTTGACGTCTCCCACGGGTTTCTCCAGCTCCGCGAGCTGCGCGGCGTCCATGTTCGCCGCCAGCCCCATGGCCGCGTGTGCATGCTGCTGCTGCTGCGACGGCGCCATCGTTCGCTGCTGCTCCCTTGCGCGCGCGCGGGCCATACACCAACTGAGTGGTTAATGGCGCGAGCGAACGAATGAATGGTGCCACTCGTTGGATTATCGCCAACGGCTGGTGTGGACCACCCAAAGGAGCCCAGAATAAAGGGTACGTAAACAGCAGTGGTTACGGTGTACACGGGTATACTGTTAGTGTATGCGAGAAGGTCATTCTATTTAACTTATGATCTACATATAGTTTAAGAATTCCAGAGTCTTATTAACACTGCTGAGAGTGAGGTGTTTCTAAGTTTTGACGGTGTGGCACCGACGTCATTTTCGAGTAGATCTGCGACTTGGGACATAAGAACTCGGTCATTTCCCCGCGATTCGTCGGTGAGGATCTTCGCACTCTGGGAGTTCATTGCCATGTTGGCGAGAAGATCGGCCATTTTGTTTTGTTCTCGTTTTGTGTGATTCCAGGAGACCCACACAAAGTTGTCGATGATTTGATTTACCCTATCTGCTAGTGGCTGCAACTTGGTCTGGCGTATTGAGGAAAACCCGTTCTGGGCTGCGATAATCATTTGGCTATCTCCGAAGACTTCCAACTTGACTTCATAATGCTTTAGGTAGTGCGCACTGTGTGCCAGGCCTTCTTTCAGTGCGCTGTATTCGCACCAGTTGTTTGTAACTTCTGGTCCCATGTACGCATAGCCGCATGCTTTGAGTTCCCATCGATTGCAGCGTTCATTCAGGAAGGTGAGTACCCATCCACTGCCTCCTGGACCTGGATTGCCGCGTGCACCTCCATCGAAATACAGACGCGCCGTCGCCCATGCTCCCAGTTGGCGCGAGAAATCTTGTCTCTCCAGTACACTGAGCAGTTGGTTCAGGCAAGTTGCATTGATCTTTTCTCCTTTGAGCGTTCTCATCCGATGTGCCACAGCCCGCACTTGCATCACACATGCTGTCCACACGCGCTGGGTGCTTTCTTCGGTAGTGAGGTGTTGTCGTTCATGCACTATTTCCACTCTCGTTCTCCATAGCGATACTGGAATGCTTGATGTGACGATAAACCAAAGTTCCTGTAGTGCTGTCCTATGTTCCGGAGTAATGAAACCGAAGCGCTTTTCCAATTCCCGGAGCAAAGATCGTTGACCTGGCGGGGCTGTGCGGCTAGCAATGTGAGCAGGAAGAGATGAGTGTTTGCTCCGTTAATGTTCGGCCCATCCATCGCCTAGGAAGGCCATCTACACGGCTTGTGCTCGCTTGCAACTCCAGACTATGTGTGAGATAGTTTCTTTTGTCTCTCCACATCCGGCATTACTTGGGCACGCCGACGACTCGACCCTTCCCGGATGGAACAGGTTGAGCTGCATCGTAGAAATCCGGTATGTCGTCCACATTTGGTACGGCGTAAGACATCCTCGTTGCTTCCATAGATCTGCTGGCAGTCGGTACTGCATATGACTGTACCACTGGTCAGTTTTCGCGACTTCGTTGAGCTTGTCTATGAGCCCTCCAAGACCTTGGTACAACTTACTGTGCAACCTCCGTGTTCGCGCTCGGTCGATTGTCTTCTGGATGCTGTTTGGGGGCGTACGTTCATGCACCAGCCACGGACAGTGCGTCGTGAGCGGGTGCGGTTTGAATGTCCACCCTACGGTTTTTATTTCTTCTTCAATCATTGCAACGTCTTGTTGACATATAGCATCCCCGGCCCAGTCAGTCACTGTCCAGAGAACTCCGTTTGCTTGCCGTTGCATCTGAATGTAGTCCATGTGGCTCCTCTCTGATACTGGCACCGCTATGATGGTCCCCATGCCGTTGCTGACCCACTTGTACTCACGTTTTGTGCGTCTCCTGCTCCACGGCTCCTGGTAACTGATGTGCTGGTTGCCTGCTTCAATTTCTGTCTCCGGTGAGCATAGAATGATGCTGGTTACGAGTTTTCGCAGGACGGTCATTCGTTTGAACGAGAGAGCCGCCGTCATGTTTGGTAGCCGCATACTGTTAGTGTATGCATACCTGGTTACACCGAGATGCATCTACGGAATAGTATTCCGTAGGACCAAAGTTTGCAATATATTGCTAACGTATCTTGTTACTTTGCATATTATTTTGCAATATAATGCTAACAGATTTGTGGCTTTACATTTTACAGCCCAAACAAGCGCAGACATGGATATGAGTGATGAGCCTTGCCATTCAACTGTAGGAAGTTACAAGTGGGAGGGAGTACTAGACGAAGAAGAACACGAATAACTACACTGGTCTTTTTGTCTTGTTGCAAGCCGTACGCCAGTCTCTTTCGTGTCTGGTGACGTTCTTGGTATTGTGCGTGAGCAGTTGGCAAGGGATGACAGGGCCATTCGGCAACGTCCATCGATTCTGGTGGTGAAGGCCAATGCGCTGGTATTCGCCACCGAACACGACGGGAGCAATTATGTGTGTCAGTGGATGCCGACGGCGCCTGACGAGGATTGTTGGGGATCGAGAGAACAGACAAACGTGTGGTTGGTGGCCTTGAGAGCCGACGGAGTGGGAGCCGCAGGAAGTGCGCTTCACACACATCAAACACATATTTGCCACCATCAGCATTCGAGGCAAAGAGAAACTAGTAGAACTGCGTGGATTCACCTTTGCTTAAGCGCCGCCGCGAACTCTTTCGAACTTGAGGTTCTTCAGGGCGTCGACTTCGCCTTCCAGATGCTTCTTCACACTGGAGAATGGATTCGGGAACCGACTTTTCTGACACTTCAACTCGAAACAGACGACATCCTTCACCAGCTCGACAAAGCGCTTGGCCGAATCGTTCGAGAGGTACTTGTGCTTCTTTTTTTTTAAAAGAATCAACTGCCACGTGGCCCCCAGACACCGCAAAAGCTGACTCGCGCGTAGCACTTCATCCTCTTGGATCCACTTCGCCACAAAAGCCACCAGAGAAATACTAATCTCGATGGCAATCCCCACGCCTGGCACAATTTCCGTCATCATGGCGGCTCCCACACGAAGAAGCATGACGCAAAGGGTAGCATCGTCGATTCGGGCAGTGCTCATTGTGGATACGCGTTCCTTTGGTTGCAAAAATGCAAATGCGAACAAGAATGAGATGCTCCTGCGGCACAAAACACGACAAGCGTGCACGAACACTTCTGCAAGCTTTGGATTAAGCACTGGAGTGTACTGCCAACGGCCGCGAAAATAACCCAACAGCACACATGTGGTCTGGCCGACCAAATCCAATGGCATACGTACCCCAGCGACTTTCCCCATGCCATGCGTACCTCAACGATTTTTTTCCATGCCATGTTGGGTAAGCCAGCTAGCTATCATTAAAGCTGCACAAGCTGATTGAGCTTCAGTTTCAGCGCAACAAGGTCATGTTCACCCCAAGCCGTACTGCACAGTCCGCTCAACCAGAAGACAACAAACTTTGATGGTTCCTTCCACGGATAGCTCGGCCACGTCGCGCAAGGAACTACAGGAACTCGCTCTTTTTTGCGTGTTGTTATGCATTCACACCTCCAAAAAATCCAGGTGCTGCCTCCGCAAGTGTCCGCAAGTGTCCGCAAGTGGTGGGTCGGCACTCGATAGAAATCAAATATGTCGCATATGTCGCGTGTTTGAACGGGTGGAGCTTTCAGTCGATGTGGTTGATACGAACGACATCTTCAACAGGTATCCGAAGTTTGCTTCTTACGCAATACGACGATATGGCTCAAAGCTGATCGTTTCACGTTGATGATAGTAGCACGAATTGCTTGCGCAGGAGAGGACGACGACTCAATACTGGAGTTGAGTTGCTGCTTGCGGCGCAAATTCAGGAATAAGGCACAGTGAACGAGGGGCGGGGTTGCATAAACCCTCCCCACCCATCAGCATCTAGTTGTCGGCGGTCCTTGCTTGACTTATTGTAATATGTCTGGTGGAAAAGACCTTAATCTCGTCAAAGTGAGTCTAAATCAAGAAAGACGAATATCTTTATCCGATCTGGGTTCATCTGCGGTGGCTTGAAGAAGTTCCGACTACAGTATCAGACCCTTTTATCTTCAATAACAATGCCGTGTAAGGCACGATGGTGCTTTGGGGGTTGAATGCTTTCGCTAAGTGCCAAGTACATACAGATACAGATGCAACGTAAGGTATAGCGATCCCCATACAAATGCTTTATTTCCCTATCATCATCAAAGAAGGAGTGCCTTCGAAAAACGAAAACAGAGACTTTGCAGAAGTATTTTTGACCAATCGTATTTTGAGTCAAAATTAGCTCCATCTGCTTAACTTGAACTTTGAACCTGCCCTGTTCAATTTCTCATTAATCACTGGAGGATTGCGCATAAGTGATATTCTTTATCGGTATTCCTAAAATAGCGGATAAGATGCCTACTTTGCACTCACTTCCGAAATACGAAACCTAGGATAGCCATTTGCTGCAAAAATAGCCAGAATATAAAAAAGGGCAATATTCTGGTTGTTGGACTGCATCAGATTAGGTTATTAGGCTTTGAATGTAACCTAAGCGACTCACAAGCAGTATTCGCTAGATATTTATAAAAAATTTGGAGGTTTTCATTTATTCACCACCCGTTTATCAGCTGAATGGGTTGAGCCTGCTGCAACACACTCATGCGCTACTCACTCACGACTTTTATATACCTTTGCAGGTAATGCCGCGGACTCGTGCCACAACTACTCTGGATCTTAGATCCAGAGAATAAAAAAGGTTGAAATCATAGCGCCATGTGAAGCGTTTTAAGCATGAAAAGACACTTTGACATAGTACAGGGAGGCTCGTCTGCAATAGATCATGTCTCGGTAAATGTATGGGAGCTTGCTTTTCAAGAACAACTTTAGCACTGAGAATATTCTGAAAAGTAGAAGAAAACAAGATCTAGATCGTCCTAGACCTTTGATGCAAATGTGGCGAACGAGATACACGAAATCACGTTATGCAGCACTAGGTAATTAGGAAACTATTGAGTTTCACAGAACAGCAAAAGAGCTCCTCGCTGCGATTTCAATAGCTGATGCCATCAGTTTGCATTCGCGGCTTCAAGTGAATACCCAGCAGAAGCCCGATTCCGTCGTTTCCAGCAGAGTTCTTATCTGCTGCTCGCGAGATTTCATTCTGAATCTGTCAAGGAAACTACAAGTCTGAACCTGCTAATAGATCATGCCCCAGTATTACTAAATGCATGGACGCTTGAGTCGTATTTGTTGGATATTATGATAATCAGCCACTGAAATGTTCAAGGTTTTTCGTGATCTGACAAAAGGTTCATTAAGGGAGTCCGATATGCAAAAACCTGGAAAAAACATGAGCATGAAACCTTCGCCAAAGTAGTACTTATCCTGCCATTACTCATATTTTTCAGGCTGCTTATCTCTTTTTTATATATATATAAAGTAAGCCACCTCCCGTGATAGTTTATTACAAAAATAAGCACTCATTTTACCCACATTTTTGAGGAATGTCCTTTCTCTGCGGTTTTCTTTTTAAAAAGAAGTATTTGTACATATTGTTTTTCAATTTTTCTACGGAATCAGCATTGGTGTGAAATATGGATCATCTTGAGACGAGATTGAGGAGAAACATAAGTGAGGTTTTGGTAATATCTGACTCCCTCTATTATGTCGGATAATACGTATTAACTTTTACGTGTGTTCGTTGGCTCAATGCATATTATCATCCAACAGATACATATTATGTGGACAACGAACACGGCCTTGCTTTTTGGAAAGAACTTTAACACTCAGAATATTCTGAGAAGTAGAAAACAAGATCTAGATAAACCTCAAGAACGGGAGGGCCAATGATAGCACGAGCGCGTACAGCTGTTCATTGCACTGTAAAAGCCTCCACAAATGAATCGCCTGCGTAAATATATGTCATGATAACATAGCAGACAGTGCTTGCATGCAGATATTTAGATCAGCACATGGCTGTCCGTGGATGGCACCACACTGGTGTTACCACTGACGAGCCACATGCAGTCCCTATCGACTGCTAGCTATACATGCGCGTTTCTAAATGTGTAAATACACACGAGGTGCTGAACTTTAACTCCACTTCTTATTTCTGACCTCTTAAAAATGATATATATCAGGTGCTTCTCAAGTGTAAGGGAGGGCAGTTAGGGTCATTCTTGCGTGCTCTGGAGCGGAGTGTATGTATGCATAGGAATGAAATTGGAGTGTGTGCACATTTTTCAGAGTGAATGTAAATGATTTGCCAGGAGAGGAGCGCAGCAGCATCGGCACTGTTTACCAACACTCTCTGTCAAAGCGGGAGTCATCTCTCCTCATATGGCGGGCTCCAAAGATTTTGGAGCAGCCCGCAATAGTTGGCCTTTTTATATCACGCGGGTTATCTCGAGTGCCGAGCCGCTCTTTTAAAAAGTATTTGTTCCTAAGAATGGCCCTTAGGAAACTACTGAGTGAAGTTCAAAAGCGCTCCTCGCTGCGATTCCAACAGCTAATACCATCAATTTTGCTCTCGCGAACACCCGCAAAAGCCTGATTCCGTCCTATCTAGCTCTGCTGCTCGCGAGATCTCGTATTAAGGAATCTACCTCATTGAAAGTTATCGATTGCTCGTTCGTGCCTCAAGAAAATGCCGTCGCCGCCCGCTACTTCGACGCAGGAAGAGCTGCAAGCGAATGTGGTGTTGTATGCGCGCGAGGCCCTTGAGTTCGACCGCCCAACCGCCGTGCCAAAAGACCAGTGGGACGGAAAAGTGGAGTCGCACTTGGTCGGCAGGTTCTTCGACCTGCCGGATTGGTTTACAAGGGAAGTCTCGCAAGTCGAAAGGCGCCACACGGTCACCAAATATCGCGAAGAAACGAGAAACGGATTGAGTAATTTGGATACGGGGCTGCGCGTTTTCGCAGGCATCATGTCACTCGGCACGACGGAGATCGCCGGTGTTGCTGCGACGTCCACGTGAGTGTTCTTCTTAATCGTTGTGCTTGTCTTTTCGAGTTTTGTGATAATCCTGTCGTTCACGTGCTGAACTTAGCGTCCGAGTCCCGTACGAGGAAGAGGAGACGTACACAGAGGATATCATGGAGTACCGGCTGAACAGGGATAAATTCCAGCAATGGGTCTTGAATGCGCGTCAGGATGTCAACGCGTTCTTCCAGCGGTACGACTATGCCTTTGCATTATCAGTGAAGCGCATCAAAGACCTCATCGGTATATTGTGCTGCGATGACTTTTGCGCTCTTTAGGGAGCAGGCGAGCAATCGGGAAGAAGTTCAACAAGTGGAAGCGCTGCTACAGAGGCTTGAAGAAAGAATTGCTCAATTGGAGCAATCAAGCGCTCGACACGAGCAGTTTGAGCATTTGCGCCGTGAGTTTCGCCAGCAAGTGGAGCAGGACCAGCTCACCTTCCAACAAGTGCAACATCTTGCGGCCGAGTTGCGTACACGGATGGACGAGATGGAACGGATGCAACGGGATGGGGTCGACATGAGTGATACTGACTTCCAAAGGTGGGCAGGAACGCCAATGCGATCTGTCTAGCCCTTGTCTGTCCACACATCAGGAGGAGCACGAGTTGAGCACGGCTTTCACCGATTTGATATTAGCTACCAAATATATGTGGATAGTGTCTGCTACAGATGCATATCAAAGGCAATTAACCCATTCAATATAAAAAATGCACTAATTGTTTCGTAACTCACTTTTCTCCACTTTTCCCCTTGTCAAACATGAGTCCCAGCTTCTCAGCGTCTTGCTGCGCCTTCTCCAGTACCGCAATGTCTTGTTGGTCTTTCAGTTGTTTCACCGAGGTATTTCTCACCTTTGCCGACTCCCTTTTCATATCTAGCATAGCATTATGAGATAAGTACCAGGCTCCCAATACGTCGAGATATCGGTATCTGGCTGCATCCTCGGTGCAGACTTCACTGGAACGTTTCAGCTTCAAATCTACTTCCACAACTCGGTGGTTGGCCAGCACCTTGATATTCTGCCTTTTTCCTTGTCCAACGTAGATCCGTGGGTCCTGACGCAAGATCTCCTTCAAATCCTGCTCGCTCATCTTCTTTGGCAACACCACGTCTATGTCAACATCGTATTCGCCAACACAAAACAGTAAACATAAGTACACCCGCAAGCACACTACTAGATAAACATCGAGCAAAATACTTATCTCGGTCATTCGCGACGGATCTAGAACGTGCATGTAAGCACCGCCAGCGATTCCATGCGTGACGTTGTTACGCGCCAGCACTTGTGAGAGATACTTTGAAGCGGCTACTGCAGCTTTCGTTTTTTTGTCTTGCTCCTTGGGTGTATCTTTTTGCGAGTCCTTGGTCTTTTTCACTGGGAGTTGGAAGGGGTTTGTCTGGGCATCCGTATCATCTTTCTCATCTGCGTTTGGCCGAGAAGGATCGGTGGGTGGATGATCGTTTTTCCGTGCACCATTTTTTCCACCAGCAACTGGGTCTTTTCGGTACAGCCAGCATAATAGCTGGTGCCCCGAATTCTGTTCCAGCTCTTGGTGCACAATAGCTCTCATGTCATTGAGCTGGTCGGCCGTTGGATTGGATCCGGTGAGTTCATAATGGAATGCGCGAAACAAGCAACTCAAATCATCTTGGCTGTCGTCGTACGATCGGTCTGTCGTACCACTTTGGGAGACGGATCGCTGGGCAGGCGTGATATGGGAGAGATTTGTGCCACTCGCTGGGAACTTAAGCGACGAAGCCTCTTCCCGCAGCTTTATTTTCACGCCGGTGCCGTCGTCACCTATTTCGACATCCTGACGTTTCTTGTCTCGGAGCAAAACAACTTGCACTTTTAGAGCCTGGCACAAAATACCCAATGCAAGGCGACTCTGCACGGGGCCGCCTCTAATCACCTGGTTGAGAGTACTATACACTTTCGAAGACACGACCTGATCGGACAAGTAGTTGTTGACTTGCCTAAACCATCGGGTAATTTTCACCTCCTTGTCGGCTCCTGGTTGTAATCGGTCGAAGCGGCTCTGTTTCTCCATTAGTCGAGCACCTTTTGCATCAATATAGCGAGTACACAACTCAGCGACAATCTTTTCGGTGGCCTGGTGAAGTCCTCTTGATACTACCATGTTGATTGCTTTGTGCAATTGAGTAGATATCTCTTTCACGCAAACCTTGACGATCTTGCTTTCCAAGAAAGCTCGCTGCATATCAGGAACTTGGTTGTTTGATCGGAAGACAGGATCCTCGAATTGCTTCAGCATTTCCGGCGGGGCTAACGATATCTGGCTCTTGAAGTACTCTTCCACTTCGCGCAAGATCGAGTTGGTGAAGCTGACAGACAGTTGGATGCACTTCCCGAAATCAGCGCCATCCATGGCGTAGCATACCAAATTCGCAAAAGTTGATACTTTCTTGCTATCGGACTCCTTCGCTTTACTAAGGAGGCTTTTCAGGAATTTGTTACCAATTCTTTCCAGCTCGGTGGGCTGGCGCAATACTTGGCTGCAAGCGTGCTGAACAAGCACTTGCTCGTTTAGCGCTTGATTATTGCAGTACCAAAATTGGCTAAGTAGCAAGTTCATCGATTGCACGTGCTGCTTGGTGGTTTGACGCACACTTTGCTCGATATCCCCTTCCAGCTGCTTGAGCAGTGTTTCCAAGCCTTGCTCGACGCCCATTTCGACTCCTTTGACGACAACTTTTGTTGCGACCACTTTGAAGATCTGGTTTTGGTGTTTCAGCCAACCGTTCTTGAACGCTTCTCTCATCGTTTGAGCTGCGCGATGCCGCAGCTGACTATTTATCAGAATGCGGCCATGAAGCTTCCACATCATTTGCTTCGCTTTTGTTACACCGTTGCTGACCCCTGTCTTTAGCGAAGCCCAGGGTCTTGTAATACATTTCCACGCTGCACGCTTCGCTGATTGAAATCCTCTATAACCAGCTTCTTTCAATTTGACGAGGCTTTGCCGAAATCCTTCACGCGCAACAGACTTGCAGCATTTCGCAATTCCGCCACATACCAGTGAGATCGCTACGGAAATGGCTTTGTTTGTGAAGTAATCTCGCAAGTTGAAATTCCCCGTAACTAGACCTTCTATCCCAGCAGCAAGGTCACTGACAGCTTCTGCGATGAGGCCGATCCCGACATTAGCAAACCCAAAGCACATGAGGCCGATGCCACCGAGAAGTTGAAGAGTACCAAGTATTGTTACAAACAGTGCGCTCCACGAAAGCTTCCATTTTTTCTCTTCCGTGACGTCGAGCAAGCCTTGAAAGGCGAGTGGGTCGAAGAACTCGAAAAACACGTCACGAGCAAATGGATCGTCCTGTAGAAACGGCCGGAATTTCACTCGAATTGTGCTGTCATCTTCAAAAGATTTCAGCTTTTCTATGAGCTCCTTGCAGTTACTTTCAAGCATCTGGTAGATGCCCAGCACGTTGTTAATCTGCCGGATCAACTGGTTGTCACTTTTCGAAGTGTCCGTGGCAAGCACTGCAAAGGACATGAATCGTTTTGAGTCTCGACCCAGTGCTGTAATAGAAGCGTCAAGGTGTTTGATGATCGTATCACGATACTTTGCCACAACAAGTTCCTTCCCATGCTTGAGCGATAGTACGTGGACCATATTAATATTCGCAGATGCTGCAATAGCGGCTTCGTCCATTTTCAGAGCGTTCTCGATATCCACTAGCGCGAAGTCTAGCAATTTTCTTTGGTTGGGCTTGTACGCCAACTTGACATAATCGATGGATCGTTGCATCAAGTGGAAGGGGTTGTTGATGACTCGTTCATGCTTGCGATCTTCGCCGATCTCGTCAACAAACGACTCCCATTTTTTCTGGATTGTTTCGTAGGTTGAATCGTACTCTTTCCCCTTCGAAAGAGCATCCATTCGCTCACTGCTTACTTGATCCACGAAAAGAGCGAATCTTGCTCGCAAGCAGGCCAAGTCTTGAATGCCTTTCGCATACATGAGCGCTTTTTTTGGGTCGCTGCAGATTTCGCGGGCAAAGGTGCCATGGAATTGAACAAAGTCCAAAAAAAGCAAATCTTTTGTTCTCGCCCACTCAATATCCTTCGTTGCTGCAAATGATTCTTCTTCTGCTGCTTTCTGTTGCAGCTCACGCAGCATGGCGCTTCGTATCCAGAAATCCGATTCCTTCGCCGAGTAGAGTCCAAGAATCATTGCAGACCCAGGTTCCCCCGCACGTCCCGCTCGCCCATCGCCTTGAATTCGAACTCGTTCGTTCGTGGGGATTGTCACTCGAACACAAAAAAGACCGCCATTGCGCACCACAATAGGGTGATTCTTATAGTCTGTTCCTCTGGATCCAAAGTTAGTCGTAATCACAACGTCTCCGGGTTGCAACTCGTGTGCTACTTGATCCGCCACGTTAGGCTTGTCGTTTGTGAGGTACAGAACAAGCCTCCGCACGCCCTCGATCTTTAAAGCAGATAGTTTTTTGTGCCACTCCTTTCCGCTGTTGACATCTTCACACAAGAGCAGCACTGTTCGTCCTTTTCTAATAGCGTAAAGCACGTAGTGCTGAACCAGCGCCTCAAATTCGACTGTGGAGTTGTGGAGAACTGCAGGAATATTTGTGAACTTTCTTGGTTTATGGCGCGGGAGAAACAAAAAACTGGGTTGCAGTTTTTCGCGTAGGGCCAGGCAAGCGCGCTCCCGATCTGCTGCGTCGCCAACGGTTCCCGATAATCCGATGATCTTACTGTACATGTTGATCATGCCCATGTTCGACAAGAATGTCGCTGGCAGCCCTTCGGCGCTTAACCTCGATTGGTTCACGATTTGCAGAAACTGCTGAGTGCCATCCGAATAAGTCGATGAAAACATTACTTCACCAGAATGTGTCGAGTCGAGCGGGATTATCTCGTTCGAGTGATTCAAGTAATGACGGCCTTCTTTTAAATCGGACTGCACCGATGCGCAGTTCTCCAAGTAACGAGGCAGTTTCCAACCCACCATGTCTCTGAAAAATTGTGGGATCTCGTTGTTTTCAAGCAGATACTCGTTTGGCTCGGGATCCATTTCTGCAGGGGACGCGCCAACATTATATCATTCCAAAGCGTTAGTCGATATATAACGGAATCCAAATCGAGAAAACAATTAGTGCACTTTCACTCACCATGAGATTTTGATTCAACTGCTTTGCTTTCGAGAGATCTGTCGACTTCACACTGGGAGGCACATGGTAACCGCATCATTCGTCGCATGTCGTTGACGTCAGGAAGAATATTCTCGCCGTGTTGGCCATAAGATTTGACCATTTGGTGAACGATCCCATAAACTTTAAAAAGTGAGGTAGACCCGACAATCGGCGCCGACAGCATGTTGCTATCAGTTGCGCGATCAATAACGATACTGTCGACTTCATCAATTATCAGCAAACTTCGCGAGCGGTTACCCGTAACCTTCCGAAAGGATAGCGACTCACGCAAGTGATCCGCAGCAAAGCTCAGCAATGTCCCATATACAATGTTCGCTTCATACACTGCGACTGTTTCCTTGTTGTTGTGAGATGTGGTCAAAAGTGCTCTGCACGAGGATCTGAACGTAGAGTAGAGATACCCGTACTCACGGACGGCATCCAGGGCAAGCTGATCGCTATTCGTGACAATGTCGACGTGGTAACCACGGCCACTGAAATACATGGCTATAATGACGATCACCAAAGCCTTTCCTTCACCCGTGTGCATTTGAATGAATCGAGACGCACGTATCCCTGTCTGGCTTGCCAAGCCACCTTCCATGAGTTCGCCGTGCTTGGACAAGCATTCTTTCACAGCAAACAACACGGCGAACCACTGCGTCGCCCTAGCCTTGATTGGCTTGCCTCTTCGTTTCGAGGCGAAGTATATCACACTGCCAATATACGAGAGCTGGGCTTTTAAGTCGCTATTCCGCGGAAACTCGCGTTCACACCGGTTCTGCTCGTCAAACGACGGTGCTTCTTGTTCGATGAGTAGCTCCAAAGCGCTTCCCAAACCCTTCACATCTCGTGCCACTGCCTCGATATCCTCATCGGCCAGTTGATTTTTTTGTTCGACGCAAGCGTTTTCTCCGGCAACAAGACGAGTGATTTCAGCTAACTCTAGTTCTTGCAGCTCATCGGCATTGTGATCATCGAGTATCAACCCCTCTTGGTTTAGAAGCCGAGCCAAATATGCTGTCACCTCTTGCTGAAAGGACTCGAAGCGCTCGTTCATCGTTCTGGAAGAGGTTTCCGACGTTCGAAGCAGTAGCCCCATCAGTGCGTCTTCCAGATCTGAAATCGTCCAGCAAACCTCTGTAAGTACGCGTAGAACGTTCGTCCCCCATTGAATACCAACTTTGCCCCAGCATCGGTCTTCAATGCACTCCAAATAGTACACAAATAATTGCTCCAACTGAAGCACTGCGGCTTTGTCATTCGGGTCGATTCCATAGCGGGTGCAAATTATATCTTGGCGAGTAACACTTGCCGCAAGCCGTCGGATATCTTGAAGGCATATTGGCTGGACGCCGGTACGGACAAAAGGAAAGCAAGCCAACAATTCCTCAACACTGAAAAGAGGTGCTGACTCTTGGGGTATCGATGATGTCACTGACGCATCACTACGCTCCTTCGCTTGAGTTTGCTGAGTGTGCAGATATATCACAAGTTCCAGACGTTCCACTAGCAACAGCAGGACATCAGCATACTCGTGCAGAACTTCTTCCCAGAATCCCAAGCTCTCTTCACGTCCCAAGATCACCTGCTCGTGCGTGAGACGGAAAACAACAGCGCAAAGCCGCGCAAAAAGCAGCCAAGATGGCGGTGGCGCGCGAACAACAACCGCAGCTACTAGATCCGTCAACTGTGTTGCTTCTTCTGCGCGCACCATATCCGACACGATCCCTGCTGTGTCGAGCACTTCCGACGCCGTTGAAAGGGACTCAAGCCCGTCCACTACGTGATCAAATGAAAACTGGGCTTCTGTCTGCGTGTAGTCCCAAATGACTTGCAGGTCGCTGGCAAGCTGCTGGCAGTAGGCTTCAGTATCTTCATCGTCTGCATCCTCGTCTTCTTCTGCATCCTCACCAGCCAAAGCGCGTTTGCTCAACGCACAGTAGTGCGCAAGCATTCGCTCGAAAGTAGCCGTTCTTGTCGCCGACCCATTGCTTGTAGCCACGTGAGTGTGACGCGCATCGTCCGCAGCAGCCATGCTGCTGCGTGGACTTGTCATCGTCGTACTGCCACCAACGTCGCCATCAGGGACTTCCACGAGCATGTATTCTTCAAACGCGGGGTCTATCTCGAGCGCCACGACGTCGAGTACATCCACTTGCAGCTCGTTCTCCACAAACGCTTTCCACTCGTCGAACGGAGACGCGTCGTCGTCATGGTCGCTTTCCGTTTCTTCGTGCTGCACAGAGACCGTCATGCGGCGATCTTCGCTCTTCCGCTCTCTTCACTCTTTGCTTCAGAAGGTGTACTGAGATTTTCCGTTGCACTCGTTTTGATTTGGAATTTTGATTTCCGTTGCATTCGTATCTTTGATCTTTTGGGTGGATTGTACCGGTAATACCGTACGTTCATTTCCTGTCTGACTGATACTGCAGTTTGCTATCGGTAATCGAAGATTTTCAAATCAGCTTTGCGACGGTGTATGGAGCAGAAACAATCTGTAAATGTGTCGCGTCGGGATCATGCTGTTTTTGACGTCCGTAATGCATTCTTTATACAATGCGGGCATACCGGTAGGCTTGTATTATGTATGATACACGTCATGAGTATAGTCAGAAGGAATGATACTACTTACTTGTTAAATGACGCACTTTATTGCACAATGATGTGGCCACGAAAGACGTGATGGCAGTTAGGAAACCACCTTTTTGATTGAGGAAACCACGAGTATACCTCTCGAGACCCATTCAAAGGAAATGAAATCCATCAATCTCACTTTCGCTTTTGCGCTCTCTAGTGACAACCCTTTCGGTCCCCATCACAGGCAGCAGTTCCCAACCCACTATCTACATACTTGACACAGATGCCGGAGGCAGGCCCAAGTGCGACACACGAGGAGCTGCAAGCGAGTGTGGCATCGTATGCCCATGCAAGATGCAAACCCACCGCCCCTGCAGTGCCGCAAGACCAGTAGCACCAAAAAGTTGAGGAGCTTTTGAGGAGCAATTTTTTCGCCCTTCAAGACTGGTGCGTGAGCGAAGACACAGTCTGGGATTTTACGTGTTAACGGGCGTCGTGACGCTGACCGCGTCGAAATGAATAGGTCACTACTACCTGAGCCCGCGAGTGTCTTTCTCGCTCTGTCATACCTTGCGCAATGATTCTGATTGCTGATGTTATTGTACTGCATTTAGTGAACAGGTTCCGTATGAGAAGGAGGAGTCGTACATGGAAGACGTAACAACGTATGGGCTTAATAGCGAGAAATTTGAAGACTGGTTCGAGAATACTTGTCGCGCAGCTAACGACTCCACCCCGCGGTCAAACGTTTGCCTTTGATTTTGTCGATGAAGCACGCCTAACCTTCATGGGTGGTGTTACTGTTGCTGTGCACAATAGTGACAAAGGGAGCAATCCAGAAGAGACTCAGCAAGCGGAAGCGCCGCCGCCGAAAACTGAGGCACGATCGACTGCGCCGCAATCGGAGCAAAACAGCGATCACCACGATACCAATCAAACGCTAATCACGGGTGAAATTGGTCTAAATCCGATCCAAATCACCGGCAACATCGGAGAGAGAGAGAAGGTCATTCTATTTAACTTATGATCTACATATAGTTTAAGAATTCCGGAGTCTTATTAACACTGCTGAGAGTCTGGCCAGCTTCAATGTGAGACGGGAAGAAGAGCGAGTGTTCTCCCTGCGGCTACCAAACATAACGGCGACTCTCTCGTTCAAACGAATGACCGTCCTGCGAAAACTCGTAACCAGCATCATTCTATGCTCACCGGAGACAGAAATTGAAGCAGGCAACCAGCACATCAGTTACCAGGAGCCGTGGAGCAGGAGACGCACAAAACGTGAGTACAAGTGGGTCAGCAACGGCATGGGGACCATCATAGCGGTGCCAGTATCAGAGAGGAGCCACATGGACTACATTCAGATGCAACGGCAAGCAAACGGAGTTCTCTGGACAGTGACTGACTGGGCCGGGGATGCTATATGTCAACAAGACGTTGCAATGATTGAAGAAGAAATAAAAACCGTAGGGTGGACATTCAAACCGCACCCGCTCACGACGCACTGTCCGTGGCTGGTGCATGAACGTACGCCCCCAAACAGCATCCAGAAGACAATCGACCGAGCGCGAACACGGAGGTTGCACAGTAAGTTGTACCAAGGTCTTGGAGGGCTCATAGACAAGCTCAACGAAGTCGCGAAAACTGACCAGTGGTACAGTCATATGCAGTACCGACTGCCAGCAGATCTATGGAAGCAACGAGGATGTCTTACGCCGTACCAAATGTGGACGACATACCGGATTTCTACGATGCAGCTCAACCTGTTCCATCCGGGAAGGGTCGAGTCGTCGGCGTGCCCAAGTAATGCCGGATGTGGAGAGACAAAAGAAACTATCTCACACATAGTCTGGAGTTGCAAGCGAGCACAAGCCGTGTAGATGGCCTTCCTAGGGCGATGGATGGGCCGAACATTAACGGAGCAAACACTCAATCTCTTCCTGCCTCACATTGCTAGCCGCACAGCCCCGCCAGGTCAACGATCTTTGCTCCGGGAATTGGAAAAGCGCTTCGGTTTCATTACTCCGGAACATAGGACAGCACTACAGGAACTTTGGTTTATCGTCACATCAAGCATTCCAGTATCGCTATGGAGAACGAGAGTGGAAATAGTGCATGAACGACAACACCTCACTACCGAAGAAAGCACCCAGCGCGTGTGGACAGCATGTGTGATGCAAGTGCGGGCTGTGGCACATCGGATGAGAACGCTCAAAGGAGAAAAGATCAATGCAACTTGCCTGAACCAACTGCTCAGTGTACTGGAGAGACAAGATTTCTCGCGCCAACTGGAAGCATGGGCGACGGCGCGTCTGTATTTCGATGGAGGTGCACGCGGCAATCCAGGTCCAGGAGGCAGCGGATGGGCACTCACCTTCCTGAATGAACGCTGCAATCGATGGGA
>GL376606.1:171722-300842 GCA_000143045.1 Globisporangium ultimum DAOM BR144 | reverse complement strand
ACACTGCTGAGAGTGAGGTGTTTCTAAGTTTTGACGGTGTGGCACCGACGTCATTTTCGAGTAGATCTGCGACTTGGGACATAAGAACTCGGTCATTTCCCCGCGATTCGTCGGTGAGGATCTTCGCACTCTGGGAGTTCATTGCCATGTTGGCGAGAAGATCGGCCATTTTGTTTTGTTCTCGTTTTGTGTGATTCCAGGAGACCCACACAAAGTTGTCGATGATTTGATTTACCCTATCTGCTAGTGGCTGCAACTTGGTCTGGCGTATTGAGGAAAACCCGTTCTGGGCTGCGATAATCATTTGGCTATCTCCGAAGACTTCCAACTTGACTTCATAATGCTTTAGGTAGTGCGCACTGTGTGCCAGGCCTTCTTTCAGTGCGCTGTATTCGCACCAGTTGTTTGTAACTTCTGGTCCCATGTACGCATAGCCGCATGCTTTGAGTTCCCATCGATTGCAGCGTTCATTCAGGAAGGTGAGTACCCATCCACTGCCTCCTGGACCTGGATTGCCGCGTGCACCTCCATCGAAATACAGACGCGCCGTCGCCCATGCTTCCAGTTGGCGCGAGAAATCTTGTCTCTCCAGTACACTGAGCAGTTGGTTCAGGCAAGTTGCATTGATCTTTTCTCCTTTGAGCGTTCTCATCCGATGTGCCACAGCCCGCACTTGCATCACACATGCTGTCCACACGCGCTGGGTGCTTTCTTCGGTAGTGAGGTGTTGTCGTTCATGCACTATTTCCACTCTCGTTCTCCATAGCGATACTGGAATGCTTGATGTGACGATAAACCAAAGTTCCTGTAGTGCTGTCCTATGTTCCGGAGTAATGAAACCGAAGCGCTTTTCCAATTCCCGGAGCAAAGATCGTTGACCTGGCGGGGCTGTGCGGCTAGCAATGTGAGGCAGGAAGAGATTGAGTGTTTGCTCCGTTAATGTTCGGCCCATCCATCGCCCTAGGAAGGCCATCTACACGGCTTGTGCTCGCTTGCAACTCCAGACTATGTGTGAGATAGTTTCTTTTGTCTCTCCACATCCGGCATTACTTGGGCACGCCGACGACTCGACCCTTCCCGGATGGAACAGGTTGAGCTGCATCGTAGAAATCCGGTATGTCGTCCACATTTGGTACGGCGTAAGACATCCTCGTTGCTTCCATAGATCTGCTGGCAGTCGGTACTGCATATGACTGTACCACTGGTCAGTTTTCGCGACTTCGTTGAGCTTGTCTATGAGCCCTCCAAGACCTTGGTACAACTTACTGTGCAACCTCCGTGTTCGCGCTCGGTCGATTGTCTTCTGGATGCTGTTTGGGGGCGTACGTTCATGCACCAGCCACGGACAGTGCGTCGTGAGCGGGTGCGGTTTGAATGTCCACCCTACGGTTTTTATTTCTTCTTCAATCATTGCAACGTCTTGTTGACATATAGCATCCCCGGCCCAGTCAGTCACTGTCCAGAGAACTCCGTTTGCTTGCCGTTGCATCTGAATGTAGTCCATGTGGCTCCTCTCTGATACTGGCACCGCTATGATGGTCCCCATGCCGTTGCTGACCCACTTGTACTCACGTTTTGTGCGTCTCCTGCTCCACGGCTCCTGGTAACTGATGTGCTGGTTGCCTGCTTCAATTTCTGTCTCCGGTGAGCATAGAATGATGCTGGTTACGAGTTTTCGCAGGACGGTCATTCGTTTGAACGAGAGAGTCGCCGTTATGTTTGGTAGCCGCAAATCACCGGCAACATCAAATAGCATTAGCTGACAGATGCTATACAGTAGTTATCACAAAACCTACTCAACAAAACAGAGTCGCGCTCCACGTAAATCAAGGGATGCGTTTTCAGATTAGCCTTTTCAACTCTTTAATATTATAGTTAATACTGGCTTTGCATCCGTCACTATTAATATTCCGCATTTTCCCCTTTGACTCTGAAATGCAAACCGCTGCTCGTCATTGCCGCAGTGTCCACCGCCGTGCTTCGCGGACACCTCCTTCTCCCTTCCGCTGCGCGATGAGCTCCAGCGCGGCGTCGTTGACGCATAAAGAGCCGAAGAAAGGGTACGAGGCGTTCGGCTCGTTCCACACGGAGGCGCCCGACGCGCTCTTCGCGGGCGCCGCCGCTGCCTTTCCGCTGCCCACTGGCGCCAAGTTCCCCGCACTGTCGTCCACGCGCCTCGTGTTGAAGCAATTGGAGTCAGCGGGCAATGCTACAGCCAACCGTGCGCAGTTCACGGTGGATACCGAGGCGTGGACGTACTTGAACCACGGCGCGTTCGGTGGCGCGACCAAATTCGCGTCGCAAGTCGCATCGTCGTGGCGCGAGGTGAGCGACCGACAGCCGCTGCTCTTCAACGACCGACTGCTGTTCCCGTATATCGTGCAGGCGATTCAAGCGCTCGCGAAGTTTGCGAATGTGCACGACGCACAGGAACTTGTACTGCTCCCGAATGCGACGTCGGGGCTGCATGCCGTGCTGCAGTCTGTTGTCCACAGTGCTGTCAACGATGATGGTAATGCGAGAGACCCGATCGTGTTTTGTTTTAGTACCCGCTACGGTGCAGTGCGCAAGATGTTGCAAGCCATTGGTGATGAAATGGGGTCGCGCTCGCAGCAACTAAGGATCCATGAGGAGCCATTGTCACTGGAAGAATCCTACGACGACGAGAAAGTGCAACACAAGCTTCGTCTTACGCTCGAAAAATTGCAGCAGGAGGAGAATGGACGCTGTGTGCTTGTGGTTGTGGACCACATTACATCCAACACGGGCGTCAAGTTCCCCGTGGAAGAGATTGTGGCGCTGTGTCACGCGTACAACGTTCCTGTTCTCGTGGATGGCGCGCATGGACTTCTCAATTTACCGCTCGACATTACCGCGATCAACGCGGATTACTACGTTGGCAACTGCCACAAATGGTTTTGCTCTCCCAAAGGCGCTGGGTTCCTGCATCTCAATCGCACGAATGGCCTCGACGTCACGCGCCGCATTCCTATTTCGCCTCGCATCGTCTCGCATGGCTTTTTCGACGGGTTCCAGAGTGCGTTCATGTGGATCGGACTCCAGGACTACAGTTCGTGGCTCTCGTTGCCTAAATGCATCGAGTTCTGGGAGTACCACGGTGTGGAAGAGTGCCGAGAATACATGCACTCGTTGGCGCAGGACGCGACCGAGCTGCTGTACACAGCATGGGAGATGCCAGAGGAACTCGCCCAGGCCAAGATATTCCCTGTGGAAAAGCGCCACGCAATGCGACTTGTGAAGCTCCCGCCTGGCCAAGTGTTTGGCATTGATACATCCCAGAGCACGAAAAATACGTCGATGGATGCGAAGTTCATTCAAGATACGCTTCACCATGAGCACCACATCGAAGTCCCGATTAAATGTGTTGACGAAACATTGTACGTTCGCATTTCGGCCCATTTGTACAACACGCTCGACGACTACAAGCAATTAGCCAAAGCCATCATGCAGAAATGAAGCACAAGGACAAACAAAGACAAAGAATCAATAATGTTGAAGCATCGCCACCATGAATAGAAAATTTGGAGTCATCGGCAGGGAAGTTTTGATACCGACCAACGATTATTTTCTGGGTTTTGCGAAGAGCCGCTCGCCTACAAGGTCACCAAGGCGGATGACCCAGCGAAAAATGCCGCACTGTTGTCATTGTTTGGCGATGCCCGATGCATGTGTACTTATCCTCTTCCTGCTCGCTGCTCTATTTGCGCACCTCAGTGACGCCGCGCAGCAGTACCGAGTCTCGCTATACAACACAGAGCGTCGCGTGAACGCCGAACTGGTTCGAGTGCTGCCTGGGAATCCAGGATCGGCGGAAGTCACACTCTCGTGGCGATCGTTTCATAATGGCTTGTATGGTGATAGCGACCTGGGGCATACAGACGCCGTTGGGAACAAGGATCCTGTGATCGCGTACGAAGCACAGTATGCCGTGTCTGGAAGTGGAAACTGGGTTTCACTGTCGCAGACGATCACGGGTACTGGCACGGAGAAACAACCCGATCTCCACGAAAAGCAGCGGATTTGGACACGAGCAGATGCTGGACAGACTATCTCGGACGGGTTCTTTCGACTCACTTTGGCGCATGTAGGTTTCAGCGCACTCGATGTGCATCAACGCATTATCACACCGGAGATTCCATTTGATGCAAATGAGGCGCAGATGAAAGCGGCGCTTGAAAGTCTCGACGTGATTTCCAACGTCCAAGTATTTCGTCGCGGTCTTGGCGCAGGCGCGTACGAATGGATCGTGCTGTTTGATCCTCCAATGTCAACGCGTATCGACCACGGCGATCTCCCACTTTTGATACTCTACACGGAGACTATTTCAGCAACCTGGAGCGGCCCTGACGATCAGGTCGCGATTCAATCTTTGCGGGAGGCCGAACTCGAGCAGATTGTATGTGCGGATCTTTGCAGCTACAACGTGAAGAATGCATCAACTGGAGGAGCATTTTCGTTTCGAGTTCGTGCGCATTTCACTCGCATGGGCTGGAGCGAGTGGAGCATCGCCAGCGCTCCACTTCAGATACCGACAACACGTACGTAATATCGTAAATGCACTGAGTACTCAACTATTCGTTATTGACGGACATTTTTTTCTATCCATCGTAGGACTTCCGCGTTCGCCAGCGCGGCCTGAGTTCGTTTCTGCGACGACAAGTCGTATCGTATTCAAATGGCAGGGTGAGCTAGCACCAGCAACAACAGCGGCCTCACTCGTCATCCTCTTCCCCATTCTCTCGTACCATGTCCAGCAAAAATGCGACCAGGATCTGGGGTGGAATTCGGTCGCGGAACATCTCGAGCCTGGACATACCAGCTTTACATTTGCGTCATCCTTGGCGCGTCCACCCAACTCGTCGTGCATGTTCCGTGTGTCTGCAACGAATGCGAATGGCATTGGACCGTTCAGTGTACCGTCCTTGAACTTTCAAACGCTTCCTTCTGTGCCAGATATCCCGAAATCTCCGTCCATGATGCGGCATCCTTTACAATTCTCCTGGAAACCTCCAAGTTCAGATGGTGGCGCGGCGATCGTGAGATACGACGTTCAGTATCGACTTGTGGATTCGTCAACATGGATTCAAGTGGCACCATACAGCGTCGACTCGGTGAATTGCACGTTTGCTTTCGAAGACGTCACACAGTTGCTATCGTACAGCCGATATGCAGTTCGCGTGAAAGCAGTGAATGCGATCGGGAACAGCGCGTTTACCACGCCCGAGGAATTTCTGACCGAGTATCGAGTCGAACACATCGAAAGCTCGCCTGCTGTATCACCGTCAAGTGTCGTGATCTTCCGAAATGCTACCCGAGCGCTCGCTGCAAATACCATGGATCGGTACTATGCCAATGGTATTGGTACCGGTGGTGTGCGTCAAATGGATGGAGGTCATGGGCTTGTCGTGCTGTTCCCAATAAACCAACGTGGGGAGAAGCAGGGAGAGCTGACATTTTTCTTCACCAGCGGAAAGCAAGTGTACCAAGTCCCAGAGAAACGAACAACGGATCCGATGACTCGCATCGTCGCGATTGACGCTTATGGATGGGGAGCAGGAGGTGGCAGCGGTGGGAAGACATCGAATGACGACCTAAGCAATGGAGGTGGCGGTGCGTTTGCACGTGGCGTGTTCCGTGTCTCGCCGGCCGACCGATTCGAAGTGTACGTTGGCGGAGGAGGTCGAGGAAGTGGAGCAAGTCGACTTGGAGCGGCAGGCAAAGGTGGCTTCCACGGCGGAGGTGATGCTGGGAAGGGAGATTTCTCGGGTGGAGGTGGTGGTGGCGCGTCCGAAGTTCGTATCAATGGGAAAACGATCGTTGTAGCTGCTGGTGGTGGTGGTGGAGGATCGACGGATTATTGTTGTGCCCATGGTGGTGGCGGAGGCGCGGGTTCTGGTGTAGCCGAAGAAGGCAATGCTCCGAATATCTCGAGTATCCCGCTTGGTCTGATTGAGTTCCAACACACAATGCGTGACGAGTACCATTTTGAAAATATCCTTGGTGATGTGCTTGATTTCACCTATGCGCGAGCGCGCCACGCTCACTTGGATTTTGGCTTCGCTGGACCCGATGCTGACTATTCGGTTCTAGCAACGGGTGGTGCCGGTGCGTCGACGACTCAAGGTGGACGCGCGGGACGAGCAAGCTCTTTTCAATTCTCACGTGCAGGAAAGTACGTGATGAACGAAGTGAATTCAATAATGGAGATCTCTGCGCCCTTCATCGCATCGTCAGCTTCCAGCGGCCGAAGAATGTATGGCGGTAAAGGAGAAGACGGGAAAGATGGAGGAGGTGGGGGAGGCGGTGGGTATTTTGGTGGTGGTGGCGGAGGCGCTGGCGTTGATGGCGGTGGCGGAGGCGGCGGTAGCAGCTTTATATCGTTTGCTAACCTGTATGATCCAAGTGAACAGGCAAAGTCGAGAATCACGTCGGCGTGGACTCAAGCTGGTGATCGCGCCGAGTCGTTTCAAGTCAAGGCTATCAGCTCGACAGCTGTAGAACTGAGTTGGATGCC
The DNA here is from genome assembly GCA_000143045.1 of Globisporangium ultimum DAOM BR144. Taxonomy (NCBI): domain Eukaryota; phylum Oomycota; class Peronosporomycetes; order Pythiales; family Pythiaceae; genus Globisporangium; species Globisporangium ultimum. The sequence continues at coordinate 294,307 of GL376606.1, read as the reverse complement.
GCCTCGTTACGGATACTCTCATGGAGCCGATGGCTTTGTGATCGAGATGGCGAATCGAAGCATGAATGAAGATTTCCGGATAGTGCGACTCGAAACGAATGCAGCTGATATTGCGTGTATGACCATGAGAAAAAGCGTTGTCCGTGATCTCGCTCCGTCGAGTTGGTATCGGTTCCGAGTCAAAGTGCTTTTTCGAGACGACAGTGGCAAATACAGCGAGATCCAAACTATTCAGACCCGCGCGATACCACGAAATGTCTGGCGACGTGTAACAGGAGGCGTACGAGGATTTTCAGCCGAGACGACTGGTGCAGGGCTTTGGTTTAGTGACCCCGCTCCACTTCGGCGGCTTCCATCGGCACGACGAGGACACTCGCTTCTATTTTTCGACAAATTTCTGTATCTCTTTGGCGGATATGGCCGCGGGTATCTTTGCAACAGAGCCCACCAGAGTACATGCATCTTGAACCCTGGAGTAAACAACGAGCTCTGGCGCTTTGATCTTCAGACACGGATATGGATGGAGGTTCTGCCCGAGTCACCCAACACGGTGGTCCTGCCACCAGCGCGAGAAAAGCATAGTGCAGTCGTTGTGGGCGATCGAGTGCTTGTCTTCGGTGGACGAAATGCCGACACGGACGAGACCAAAGCGTCTTTTAATGATCTATGGGAGCTCTCGATTTCGTCGACGACTGCGAGAACTACAACCTCACTTCGCGATTTGGAGACAAACGTGGCGTTGAACGATGGCAAAGAGGCGTTTACGATGGGCAATGTTGGGAGTGCGCCCGATATGTGTGTGACGAACATGACGGTGCAGCTCCGCATCACACATTCGTGCTCGCAGACGCTGCATATCCAGTTATTTGGACCGGGTCCGTCGACATTCCCACAGCGACAACAAACGATGACTTTCCCTATTAATGGACAAGCAGCAGCACGAGTGTGGAGTGATTCGACTGGATTCACAGGCGGTAGTAAACGTGAAACAGCGGCAACCGTCAGCGCACGTTCGTTTCCAGCCACCTTGCAAAGCCCATCGATGTGGTCGGCGAATGCGCCATGTGTATCTGGAAGTCAAGTGTTCGTGTATGAATCAAGCAAGGGCAATTTTGTTTCAGGTGGTACCCAAGCATCTGGAAAAAACACACGCTCGATGGAGGCGCTCTCGGTTTTTCACCAGTTCTCAGTATCGGGAGGCTGGACACTTAGTGTGTCAGATACCTCGGTGGATGGCTACACGGGCACGCTTGACGCATGGGACATTTCGTTTGCATTGGCGCCATGCGTTCCAAAGTTCACATGGAGAAACCTAAGTGCTCTGGCAACTGGAACGCCGCCGTCTCCGCGCTACCAGCATGCTGCTATCGTGTACAAACGCAGCATATTCGTATATGGTGGTCGCAATGGCGCGAATGGGAAGGAGCTGAACGACTTTTATCGTTTGGACTATCCCTCTACCACGGCAAGCGGTTCTATTCAATGGACCCAGTTAGTATCGTTGACGACTGAAGCTACGCTGTCAGAGCGACGTTTTTACAACGGACGAGTTACACTTGTGACGCCCTACGACTTGCTGGCCATTGGACACGGATTGCGAAGTCCACGACGGATCGCTGGGGTGACTCACCATTTCGCCTCCTTGGGTCAATTTGTGGGACGAAAGAGTGTGACGGATCCGAGAAAAGGCTGGCGACGTGTTTCGATTTCTACTGTGGATGAAGACTCGGTGATTGTAGCGTCGCGGTACTGGTCAGCGAATGCGTTCGTTGCTGACGATGACACCAGCAATGTGGGCTCCCGGCCTATTGTGTACATGTTTGGTGGCCAGGATGACACAACACTATTTGACGACTTTTGGCAATTGGATCTAGATTTTCTTGCCGAAGAAGCGTCTGCAGAAAGCATTCGAGGTCGCCGTAGTGCAGTTTGCAACTGGCGGTTGTCGAATGCCATGTACCAGGCCCAGTGGAGCCAATCCTGCGGCGCGACTGCTGCTTTGATCACCCAAAGCCAAGCAAAGGAGTGTTCATTAGAGACGCTACTGCTGTACGTCTGGTGCGAGCAGCAGTACCAGTCAATCTCGTTGTGATTGGAGTGAACGCTGCCTAAAGTACATTTTTCGTACAAGCAAACGCCATGGACTCCAATGTTACTGTTGAATGCTGTGATATTACGATGAGCTACGGCGAAACCCCACGGTACGTTTTCCAGACGTGGGAGTGAATGACCAATTGTTTCTTTTCGAGCGTGATGTCAGAGTATGGAACTAAGTGGCCAAACAGAGCCAGACACTTTGTTGGATCCCGCCAAAGCGCCGCTGGGAAATGGTGTAACCGGCAGAGAGAAATGGGGAGTTTTGTCGATGGATTCCTCGCATTTGTTGTCGGCTTGCGGAATCATGCTGACTTATTTTTTTTACCAAGAACTGTTCGCGATTTTTTTCATTCGTGGTCAATAGCTGTGACGGTCGACCACGTTGCTGGAACGTGGCGCTCAAAGCAGTTGACGGAGTCAATATCGACACGCAAGGGGTTTACGAAGCGCATATTTTTTCAGCGAGAGGTCCCAGGGACTTCCAGATATTGCTGCATGATCGCACATCAGAAGAGTTTTACAATAGCCGCGCGAAGAAACACATCAAGGCCTATGGCTCGAACAAGACCCCATCCATTGGCAGCCCCTGTGTTCTTGAGGGCATCTGTTTTCATCGCCACCTCGTGAAGCTTTTAGTCGGTTGATGTCATGTGAAGTATCGAGAATTCGGACCATCCTCCCATTTGCCGATGCACGTTTTCCACAATGCAGAAAAGAAGGAGCTGTGAGCAACACATGGTTCTTTCTAGAATCTAGAGACGTGATAGAGGTGATATGCGTGGTGGATCTGTGTGTGCATGGGTACAAGGATACATAGACACCGCTCCCTATGGCGTCGCAAGTTATGATCTGACATTTGACCAAAGGTGTTTTTGCGTGTGTGAACAGTAGAGCTATGAAAAGCTCTCGAGCCTGTGATTGGCCACGTTAACGGATCCAAACGTGCGATGCGTCCGCCAGTCGATTAAAACTGGCCACAACAGATCTGAAACGGACTTTGGGGCCATGGAGATCCGGAGCCAAGGTGCTGAGAACCACGTGACACACCTTTCAGCTCGCTTGCCGCACTTGTTCGCTCAACATTCTGCCACCAAGGCTTATGTGAAATCGTGACAACAATTGGAATGGAGAACAAGTGCGAGAGCCAAGATAATGAAGGAAGGAGGGGAGAAACACATCAGTTCCCATCGCTTTCGCCATGTCTGTTTGATTGTTCAAAAATAGCGAACAAAATCGTCGCCGTGGCGTGAACGGAAAGGAAGGTCATTCCAATTTACGCTCTCCATCCCCGAAAGCGTCCCGGAGGGAAGTCATTTTCTTTGTCACGTGTGTCAGCACACTTACTCTCCTCCTCACCGATTGTCTCCGTCCGGTTCTCTTTTTCGTTATCGCCAAAAATCTTTGCAACTCAAAAAATTCTTTGGTCGTTGTCTTCAAGTGCCGTATTCAGTGACAGCATCCATTTGAATAACCTACGATGACTCGCTTCAGGCTACTGTTCGCTCTTTGGTGTATCTGCTTGATAAACGGGGCAGGCCAAGCATTTGCGCAAGAGGGAACTCAAACTCCGTCCCCAGACACATCAATTCCAGAGACGCCTGCTCCAACACCAGAAGCATCAGCTCCTGCTACCCTGGTTCTATCTTCAAGTATACCGGCTCCATCAACGTCAGCTCCAGTGACATCAGCTCCGGTTACCTCAAGTCCAAGTCCAACGATGACTATAGCCCCAACACCTACTCCAAGCCCAGCATGCGGCCCTCGAGTGCGTCGCGCATGGGGTGTGCTCTCCACAGTGGAAAAACAACTCTACCTGGATGCCGTCATGGCGGCGATGGCCACGGGCTATCACGCCTTGTTTACCGAAATCCATGGTGATGCTGCTTCGGGTAACGAAGGCCACCGAACGTGCGGTATGCTGTTCTGGCACCGCCGCTTCATCTTGGCGTATGAAAACATGCTGCGCAGTCTCGAGCCTCGCTTTGCGTGCCTCACGATCCCGTACTGGGATTACTTTTCGGACTTTGCAAAGAAAACGGCCGGCTTTTGCACGACATTTGAAGGCTGCTCGAAGTTCTCGAGTGAGCTTGGTGGCTCTACTGGCCCTGCTGTGACGACGCAATCCATGAACGGGATTTCGTTGACTGGCAATTGTGTGTCGAGCGGATTTGCGCTTGGAACCAACATCACGTTCACGAACACGACGGTGACGATGAATTATACGATCGCGACCAACTTTTCCCTCTCCAACTTATGTCAGAGCTCTTCCGTGCATGGGAGTGATTGCTGGAAGTGCATGCCACGCGACAATTGGGCCACAAAGGCGTTCCCATCGGGCTTTGGGTACGCTTCCTTGGCCCGTCTCATCAGCATCGTGACTGCGCCAACGCAGCCATTCGCGAATTTCGCGCAAAATCTGCACTATGGTGTGCACAACTCAATCCACAATACGGCAGGGTCTACGATGGCGACACTGTCAACGTCGGCAGATCCGATTTTCTACAACCATCAGTACGTTGCCTTTCCTATCTACTCACTCGATATTGTACATGCAGTGGTTGGCAAAAATCTTTCTAATCTGATGACATCTTGCTCTTTTCCTCTAAAACCATAGCTCTACGATGGACATGATCCACCAGATGTGGTACGATTGCCAGGTACAGCGCCCCATGACGGAAACCGAGAAAAAGACGTCGATCTACGCTTTCCAGAAATGCTCACTGACGGCGGCAGACGTGTGCCCGAGTGCTACATCCACGATCACCCAGTACTGGTCGAACGGGACCTCACGGATTCGTGCCGAGGAGCATACGTTGCTCGCCCCCTTCTTCAGCCCATTACCAACGGACTATTGGCAGTATGTAAGTGGCACAGACCTCGGAAACTACTCGTACTCGTACGAGAGCGACCCGCTTCTGCAATCGTTTGCGGAGTCCAAGATCGCCTTCACGTGCCCTACCGTGGGCAAAGTTCGTCGCCTTGACGAGATTTTTAGCACAGACGAGCAAAGAATTCCAACTACTGATAACCTTCCAGCAACCGAGGTGGCGCTCTCGGAGAATGCTGGCGAATTACTCGAGCAGTTGACGTCGCGACGTCATCGCCATAGACAGTTTGCGCATGCTGATCCGATTCGCGACAACGCGCTGAGTCTCACGAGCATCTTGGTTGTCACGATTCAAGATAAGATGAAGGACACGGATTTGGATCCAACTGAGACGATCGATGTCATGGAAGCTGCCGAGTGTTCATGGTACATTGAGCGTGAGGGAGACGGCAAGCTGGATGATTGGAGCTCCTTCTTTTTGCAAAACCTCGGGAAAGGTACACCAGTGCACTTGCAAACGTCTTGTCATGAGCGGCTCAAGAAACTTCAGAAGAGCAAGGACAACGTGGCTATTGTCGAGGATCTATTGGATGTGTACCGCGATATTCTTCCTGATAAAGGCACCGTAGTTGTGGCGGCGGCGGCGAGCAGCGTCGTCGTGCCACCACTCACGCAGGACCGATTGCTGCTGTCTGAAGAAGCCGGAGTGTTACTGTAAGCTTGCAAACACAACACGAGAACGAGAACAGAAAAAATAGAAGAGAGAGAGTTACTACATACTACATGTTGTGTGCAAGAACACACGAAAGAGCAGTTCTGAGTGAGTGAATAATTCTACGGAACTATCAATTAACAATCAAACGGTAAAAACTGCAACCACAAAGAGAAACAACAGCAACCAAGTCGATGTCAAGTATGCCAGTCTGATTCGATCCTACCTACCACCTTCGCACAAACTTTCAAGAAAGGGTGCATGTAGCATGCCTACCTACCTAATCTTCGGTAAGACATTTATATCTGTAAGTGTAAGCAGTTTCCTTTCAGTTGGCCCACTTTGACAGTGTCTGCGTGCTGCTGTAGCTTACTACCTCGGACACTTTCCCGTGGATACGGAAGGTAACCCCAGCTGAGCCCCGACACAGACATACCTAGATTACTAGTCGCAGAGAACCTATGGGGTATCATATCATCTGTTCGGCGACTGATGATTGCCGCGCTGCCTAATCGTCAGTCACTATAGAGCAATCCAAGGTATGGAAACTTTGGGCTGTTTTTCTGCAGATTATCCGAATGCGCGATGCGTTAATGAGAAGCATCTATTAGGTTTACGTCGCTACAAATTGAGTTGCAAAGCTCAGTGAATCTATCACGACGATGGCATGTACGATTCTTCGTTCTTCTTTATGGTTTCGAGTTGTCGAGATCGTCCAGTACTTGGCTTGCGCTAGCCACTCAACAAAGTGCCTAGCTATTATCTGCAAATGGTCACAGCAAACAAACAAGCAAGCAGTCCGATGCTGCACGTGCACTTAAGTTCTACCTGTACTGAGCTCTCACATACTCTGCTTCTGCACCCTAGTTATACAGTGACCAGTGTGCTCATTCGCGGGTAGTATGGGCACCTCAACTCTTGCTTGCTTCCAGTGGCACTTGTCAGCGTCGGGAAATCTAAGGAAAATCGCAATCTCGAGTCCACAGGATACGAAATCTGAATAAATGGATATACATGTAACGCTAGTGGCAGCCACTTTGCGTCCGAAAATAAATACAATCCAGCGCAAGACTTAACTTCGCCACTTAATGATGGATTACAAGAAGCTCACTTCAAGGACTTGGCCCTGTTATCCCTGAAAATGACGTGGTCTCCTCTCGTTCGCTGATGGCAATTGCATACGTGCTTGTGCCCCTGTCGACTCTGCTCGCTCCATTCCATTACACATCCTTATAGCTGTAGTACCATTGATACAATGCATCTTTATCAACCTGACCCGTAAAAGCACGCCCCGAGTGAAGCGAAATTGAACTAACGAGAGTGTTCTCAGCTATTTCACTGCTGGGATCAGCAGTTTCTCCCCGCGTTCTTTTACAAAGTCAGTTTTTCTTTCGTTGCGTGCTGGCTCCTTTGTAAAACGACTAGCTCCTCGATTGGCCATCAGCAAAAGTGTACATTCCACTTCAGCGGATCCAGGAATAACCAGCCAGCGCCAAATGGACCCAAGTAGTGATTGTTCGCCACAGCGACATGCAGCCCACTTTCTTCTTGGCTTTCTTTCTGATTCTCCGGGTTTCTTACTATGCAGGCGGCTTATGACAGACTGGGGCTTAGTGCATGACAAACAATAGCCCATCAAGCTTGTAATGCGCACGACTTGTCTTGAATATTGAACGTTACATGAAATAGAACCAAGGTCAGCCTGAACACATCCAGAAAATAGGAAATCGTGTAAAAGTCCCGATGGTGGAAGAAAGCTTCGAAGGAAACCTGGGTTTTTGATTGGCTGATGCCCATCGAGCCTGAGTACCTGATTGGCTGACACCATATGCGTGCCGGTTGGGGTGCGCTTGGCACCATGGACATCCAGTTTGTCAATTCCTTCCACAGTCTGCAGCGCATTTTCGAAAAACGTTCTGCGCGCGCACACACGATCGTTTCGCTTTCTTGACGAGGTTGCGGGTGGAAGCAAGCGCACTCGGTGGATGTGGGCAGATACATCGATCTATTTTTGCGGTCTTCTGTTCTCTTTCTCTTGCTCAATAACAGGAGAGGAAACCGCAGAAAAAAGCCAGTAAATACCAGAAGAAAAACGCGCAATGCGCTATGATAGCCTGGCCTTAGAGCCTCAACGTGGGAATGATGGGAATACTGGGCAGACAGGGAGGCAACCTCCACCTCGTCAGTTAGTATGTCACGTCCATTTTCACATTTACCTTTTCTCCCATACTCGCTCGTGCTGCGCTGAGAGAGAAAGTCGCGCTCACTGATAAAGAAGAGCTTCACGGCTTCTTTCTTTACCTGCGCCGGTCGATTCGTCGTGGCATCTACAGTGTGTTTCAAGAAAACTGCCCACTCTCGTGTTTGCTTTGCCCGAGTCCTCACCGCATCGACACGAAGAAATAATCCAGGTGCCAGAGTCCAGTCCAACGTTGATGATGGTGGCGTTGCGTCGTAAAACTACGGTGTATTCGTTTGTGCGTTTGATTGTCATCGTGTGCATTTGCATGCTCCATGGCTATAAGCCAGCCCATGCGCAAAATATGACCACGGCTTGTGCTTCTCCTCGTGTTCGCCGTGCTTGGGGTACGCTCAGTACGACCGAGAAACAGCTCTATCTCGACGCAGTCATGGCCGCCATGTCTTCTGGGAACCACGCGCTCTTTCTCGACATCCACTCTGACTCTGCATCCGGGAACGAAGGCCATCGCACGTGCGGTATGCTGTACTGGCACCGACGCTTCATACTGGCGTACGAAAACATGCTTCGGAGTCTCGAGCCGAGATTCGCGTGCTTGACGATCCCATACTGGGACTACTACACCGATTATGCGAAAAAGACAACATCGTTATGCAGCACGTTTGAGAACTGCAGCATGATCCTGAGCGAGTTTGGAGGCTCTGCTGGACCAGTGTCGACCAAATCCATCGGCGGTACCAGCCTTACTGGCAACTGCGTCGACGGTTCCCAAGTGTCCCCGTCGCTGAACTTGACGACCAGCTTTTCGCTTTCCAGCTTTTGCCAAAACTCGTCAGTTAGTGGCACCGATTGCTGGAAGTGCGTGCCGCGCGATAACTGGGCATTGAAGATATTTCCGTCTGGATTTTCCTTGGCGTCCTTGGCGCGGCTCATCAGTGTCGTCACTGCGCCAGCACAGCCGTTCTCCAATTTTGCGCAAAACTTGCACTACGGCGCGCACAACACGATCCACAACTCTGCCGGCTCCATGATGGCCACACTTTGGGCGTCTGCAGATCCGATTTTCTACAACCACCAGTAAGTGTTTCGCTTTTTTGCCTGCCAATGGCTGCTGTCCCGTGAGTCCTACTAACTTGGTCCTTCCATCTCTGATCACATTTAAGCTCCACGACTGATCTCATCCATCAGATGTGGTACGATTGCCAAGTGAAGCGGACAATGACCGAGTACGAGAAGCGCAACTCGATTTACGCGTTTCAGCAGTGCGGACTGACTAGTGCAGATGTATGCCCGACGGTGAATGCGACCATCACACAGTACCTGACGATCACGAACTCGACGGGGAGCTTTCGCGTGCGCGCCGACGATCACCCACTACTCGCGCCGTTTTTTAGCCCACTACCGACCGAGTATTGGCAATATGTGAGCGGCCGCGACCTCGGTGGGTACTCGTACACGTATGAGGAAGACTCGCTTTTGCAGTCCTTCAGCCTGGCAAACATCCCACTCAATTGTCCAGCCAACAGCACTATTGGGTCGGCGAGCCGTCGCCTCTCAGATAAAAGCACAGCCCAAAGTGTCAAAGCAGTCGTCAGCCTGGACCAGATTCTCTACCCAGCTGCGAAAGCCACGGTTGAGAGCAGTAGCCTTACGCTGCGTCAGATTGCGGACCTGACCCTCGAGCAAATGGAGCTCATGTACTGCTCATGGTACGGACTGGATAACTACATCGACGACTACACGGATTATTTCCGCACGAATATGCGGATTCCTGCCGATAAACATACCTTGTGCTACAACCGTATGAAAGACCTGCAGTCTGGTCGCAAGCACATCAAGCTGGCCGACTGGGCCGATACCTTTGAAGACCATCTGGATCTACGCGCTTCAAATGGAGCAGTCGCGGCGGGTAATGCGCGGTTCTTGGCAAGCGGCGACGCAGAAGCAGGGGTTGTTTGATGGCAACACGATCACCTTGACCAATCCACGGTGGTAATTATCTGCTGTTTATAGCGCCTCGTTTGACTTGCCACGACTTTTCCCCGTCTTTCTACTCGAACGCACACCCTCGCCCATACTAACAGTAGTATATTGCTGGTTTGACCCCAGCGCAGCTCTTCAACCTTATTTTTTGGATTGCAGTTAATGAACTATATAATACCTCGTTCTTCTCTCATTGCGCGCATTGCATCAAACGCTGCCCGTGGTTTCGCTCATAGGCTCACGCTTTCTCTTGCGTGCATACAGAAATACTGGGGTAGCAAAGCCTGGCCAAAACTCGCCATCGCCATGCATCTTATAAGTCGTTTGAATCTCCTCACCTTCGGCAGCAAGGCTGTGCCTGTTGACTCGAGGTCGAGTCCGTTCAGACTGGGATCGTTCGTGTTCAATAGTCGGACCCATTTCAGGACTCGTGCACATAACCCACTACAAGAATAACCCAGAAAATTGTATATCCCACACGTGGATCTTTCCATAACTACGTGACTTTTCTTTTGTTACCAACAGTTTATACGTAATTGAAAGATGAACTCGTTTCGTCAACGGATCCGACGACTGCATCGTCCTCTTCTCTATCAGTATCTTCAGACGTGCTGTGAGTAGCCGCTTGTTTTGTCAGTGAACAAATAGATGTACTGGGTTACCAGCCATCAAATGACCCAGTTTTAAATGCAAAATAACCTGTGTTTATGGGATAACCCGGTTTTAGCTGGTAGGGTCTTCTAAAAGAGTAGTTTGGGTATTCTTATGGGGCTATTTTTCCGATAACCCACTTCAAAAATGCCCCGCTTTTAGTCGACCGCAAGGGTCCTCTACAATGAGTGTTAGCGTATAGTACCGTTCTTTCGTTATCAAAAACCCTGACGTAATTACAAGATTGAGCCATTTCGTCAGCACACGGCAGCAGCGGTTATCAATATCCTTAAATCAGTACACTGCGCATCTACATGCTTTTCTCCCTTGATATGTACATCAACTTGAAGAAGCGCAAGTTCAGGCCAAAACATAAACACACGCGCGTTTTCTATCAGCACGATGTTGCATTTAGGATGCATTTAGGATGCATTTAGGATCACTAGCGAAGAAAAAGCAGGTCGTTCGCACTGACTAATCTGTCAGCTCTGTTCAAGTATCAGAGTGCTGGTGTAGCGCTCTATTAGTACGTACTGGGATGAGTTTAGTTGCGTTTTACGCATCCAGCATCCATTTTAGAAAAGTTTTTGCGATGTGTGAAGGCGCTTGACCACGCCACGCGTTAGAGTTGTGTGTGCTGTAGTAAAAATAGGAGCTGCTTCGTTTTTTCTCCTGATTTCACCGGACTCAAGCACACATCTCATCCACACTACAACATGCAGTTGCTTTTGTGGTGACATGTACGGAATACAGACAAGCAAAACCAAATCAACAACGAGCATCTTATCGGATAGTCAAGCCAAGTGTAATCGCGCCTCTCTTTTTCTCGACGTTTACGGTCACTTTCTGGCCAGAGAAAGGATGCCAGTCGTGTGATCGCCATGCAGGACTCGTCGTGGTTACGCCAAGTACCTAGGGTTACTGAAACTAATACACCACCTACTGATTCAAACGTTTGCCCAACTCACGAACTTGTGTAAAGAGATTGGTGGTTGGGACAGCAGCGTCTATTAGAATAGCAATCTTTCAGCGCCTCCGAGTCGCATTTGTTCTATTTCGTCAGCCATGCGGCCTCATTTTACGATGGGTGTGCCTGTGTTGGATTAGATTCCATATCAGTAGAATCGGGATATCTTGTTCGCTCTCAACGCAACATAATATGCCCCATTATAAAACTAAACATGCGGTCTCGGAGGGCCACTAAAATTCTCGCTACCTGAGCGTCAAATCTAATTCAAACTCAAAAAAAGGTGTCAAGTCCAAAATTATCAAGGGCTGCTGTTCAGCAGCTGGTACGTCTTCTCTTGTACACCATTCTATACTCAAGATGGCATTCCCCTCGGCCAAGCACACAAACCTCCATACCCAAAATCACAAACCCTTATGAAATGATATTTTTGAGACATAAATTGTTGGGGGGGGTTGTTTAATGGTTGCAAACAAGGAGCTACACCATTTCCAGGTCAAACCAGGACGGCCTGGGTTTCAACCCGTGAACTCGTCGATTCAAAACGTTAAATGTAATAAATTTATTTAAATTCAATGTAAGAGGTTTATACTCTATTGAAAACGTCTTTTCGGCTGTCAAGTCAAGCATTAAACGATTCCTCACGCAACAACGCGAGCTGATTTTTTGCTTTTCCGACGAACAGCACTATCAAGGCGCATTGAGCCCGATTTTTGGAAATGGCGGCGGATGAATGTGTCCCAAGCGTCGCATTGCTGACCTTTGTGCTCGCTGCTTCCAGCACACAGTACAATTTTACCGTCGAGTTTTTGGCTAATAAATTCTGCTTTTATTAGCATAGAAGATAGGTATTAAGTTTGAGTTATATTAATTATGTCAATTTTACCGATATGAATTATAAAGTTCACGGGTTGAAACCCAGGTCATCCTGGAAATGGTGTGCATCACCCATCTGCATAAAGTGCGGCATGTTACATTTTGCTTCTCGAAGGCGGAGAAGAAGCACAGCCTCGAGGTGGTGCAGCAGGTTCTGAATACCGCGCGGACAGTAGAAAAATTGGCGCCAGGTGGCCCTCTACAACACCGTCAGCATGCGTATCGCATAGAAATCGATTCATCCACTCATTAACTGCGCAAGGGCTGCCCCATTGTGGATTTTGACACCACAAATAACGGAACAGCATTTGTACTAGCAGATTTTATCAAGTTGAAAGATGTGATGAATGTCTTTGGTGCTCCAGACATGGGGCTCCGCTTCATGCGAAGGCGCTTGATGACAATAACTGAATTGAAAAATGTAAAAGAAAAACATTCTGTATGATGTTTGAAAATTATGCTTTATCATAGTCTTGTGACTCTGACTTGGGCGAATTTGCACTTGACCGAGAGGAATGTCATCTCGAGTGTGGAATGGTGTAGTATACATTATATTTGTATACTCATAAAGTGTTGGTTCTTTTCGGCTCTCTCGTTTGCTGTCGGCGCTGGCCTGATTTTTTGACTGTATGCGTGTACGCTGTGCAAAGTGATCGACCTGACCTGTTCAATCCTCGGATTTTTTATTTCGTTTCTCAGCCTTCCCTCTGGTGACGTCATGCGATTGGACAGTGCGACATCCAGGACCCGACCTCGGAAGCGATGGGTGCAGAAGACCGCGCCAGCCAGTATACAATCGCAGCAATAAAAAATCTCTTTAGGTCGGCTTGTGCGCACAAAGTCAGCATTTTTAGTATCCGCATGTGCACCACGTGCGTCAATAGCCCTACTAGTATGGTCCCCTCCTCATGCAACAACCAACAAGGCTGAGCGCGTCCGTGTGGCGGGCAGCAAAGACACGCGCACTCGTTCTCGTCTCCCCTTGCCCTATGTACAATCCCTCCTCGGCCTCTTTGCCCCTCTGCACGCACTCGTCATATACAGTACCGCAGTGTAACAGCCACCTGCTCGAGGCCCTCACCGTTCAAGACAGCAGCAATCCCACTCCACTCGCTCGCTTGCCTGTTGGTTTGTTTGCCTTGTGCGTGTGTGTATTTTCCTCAGTGCATTCTCGCTCGTGCCCGGCTGCCCGACAACCCAGACGAGCACGTGTTGTGTGCAGCAATCTGCACAAGCCACGTGGTTACGACCTGACCGGCGGGGGGTGAGTCAACAAGGCGGCCATACAAACCACAAGTGTGCGACATGCAACCGCTGCACACACACACCAATAACCCGCACAGCATGGTGCTGCAAGAGAGCAAGAGTCACAACAACAACAACAGGCTCGTGCTGCCGTCCGTGCGCATGCTGCAGCAACCCTCGCCGCGCGCTAACGGCGCTCCGGTGCCGGTACCGACACAGCAGCAGTTCCAGCAAGTACAGGACTATAACGAGCAACGAGCGAGAACGACCAACAGCCGCCGCGACTTGCAAGTCACACTTGCAGTCGATGAGTCCCGCGTGGCGTATGGCAACGTGGCGAGTGATAGTCGTCACGTGCAAAATGCGCACGTGCCTAACAACCTGCGAGAGAATGCCCAAGGCGTTCCCCAATATGGCCATGATCGCGGTACAAGACCAGAAGAACCAGAGCGGCAGGACGACGAGCATGCGCCCCACGCGCGGCGCGTTGTCCGCGACGACGTGGCGCAGGACATGGTGGAGCGCCACTACGCGCAGTTGCGCTCCATGGCGCGCCATTTCCGCCCCGACGACCGCAGCAGCGGCGAGCAGGAGGGCAGAATGTCTGGGTACGTGCCGGACAGCAGCCACAGACCTTCCTACCAACGTGCCTACTTGGACGAGGAAGAATATGTGGATTTGGAAGAACGACGACGTAGTGGCCAGGACCGCGAGCTGCCCTATGCTCACGACCAGAGCCGCGTGAACGCCATGCGCGACGAGCGCGAGCGGTTTTTCCGCATGGACCAGGTGACGCTCGAGTTCAGTCGATCGAGCAACTCCAGTGACGCGTTCAGCGACGCGATGCTGGATTCTAGCAGCACGAGCAGTGACCCGATGGTCTCAAAGAAAGCGCGCCGCAAGGAACAGTGCCGCGTGAACCAGGCCAACTACAGGAAGCGTAAGCGCATGTACGAGACGAAGCTCAGCGGCCAAATCAAAATCCTGGAAGACGAGATCCAGGAGCTCCAGGCGCGCAAAGTGGCTCTCGGCACGACAGCTCCTACTCTACTACCAGTTACAGCAGCAGCACAGACGCCGACGGCGGTGAGCAGCAACGATCCGATTGCGTCCATCGGCGACTTTTACCATGCACTCGAGTCAGCGCCATGGGAAGTGTTCCCTTTGAATGAGCACCGAGGTCAAGGCGGTCATCAGCAGCGACTGCAGTACCCGGCGCTGCGAACGCTGTTTGATCGCCAGCAGCAGGAGTTTGAGTCCATGGAGAGCTTCCAGTGGCAGTGGCTCTGGTACCGCGAGCACTTTGACGTGTTCCATCTTTTGGTGACGTCATCGGAGCGGCTCGATGCCGGAGACCAAGTGATCATCCGCATCTCGGCGCAGCTCCACCTTCAAATCCAGCAATCGAGCATGAAAATCGAAAGAGAAGAGGAGAAAGAGGAGTTGTGGAGGGGACGTAGCGGTCGATCCTTTAACGGCAAAGGACGAAGAGGTTGGGACGCCAAGACGCTCGTGTGCCCCGTGCTGCAGCAGTTTGAGTTTCACTTTATGGAGCGCGAAATGACGCGTATCACGTCCGAGATCGACTGGATCGCCGGCGTCACGGCGCTCGTGAACTGCCCGCCAGAGTACACGCTGGCGTTCCTGGACGAGTTCATCGATCGCACTGTCGACCGCGTCGTCGCCTAAAGCAGCGGCGCCAACTATTTGGAGCTCTTTGAGGGCGGACACGTCTCCACCGCACACAAAGCCAAGAGAGAGGGGGAGGGGGTGAGGTCAAAAAGTGTCCATCGTACCGTATATAAATATAAAGAGAATACTAATTATGTTAACGAACTTTAAATAGAGCAACACATTGACGACTACTCATAATAGATATCAGATTAACGAATATATCAGGTAAAAAGGTGGTAGAAAAGACCATTCGACGACTGTGTTCGCTGAGAATGCGACCGCTAACTCTTCTCCGCGCAACGCATATGGACGCTCAAGGAATGCGCGGCCGACAACGTCATGGCTTCCTGCCCAAGCGTGTCGCTGGCGCCGATCTATGGAAGCTTCTGTGCATTTAACGTGGCTTAACCAAAGTTTATTGAATGGTATTGACAAGTTTGGATTGCGTGCAGTGGACGAATTGTTAAGAGCAACGTTGGACTTTTTGCGGACAACCCGTGACAAGAAAGAGTGAGAGCTCAAATACGTGTGTGTGTGTGTGTGTGTATATATATATGTGTGTGTTGTTGTTGCTGGAAGCGGTAGATGGAGCCAATGGAAGCGATGGTCGAAAGATGCAACTGCGCGAAGCTGCACAGACGACCGTGGCATCCAACCACTTAACCTGGCGATGTTGTCATTTTACGCGGCGACAAGAATGCGCGTCGCCGCGATTACCGAAAACTCGTGTTTACGACAATGGACTTCACGCCTTTCTCACTCTCCTTGGCATGTTTGCTGTCCAAGTGGCTGGGTTGTCGACGGCGAATGCCACCAGTCAAATCGCAGTTGCAATCACGCGTATCGTATCGGCTCGCGCGAATTGAAAATGTGCATTTTTTTCCCAAGAGCGAGCGATGCATCCAATGTGAGAGTTGTATCGTTTTTTTCCTGTTGGGCATTTGAGCTGCCTACGCCTCGTCTGAAGCAAACAATGCGCATTCGGCGAGGAACTCGAGGTGCGGAGGATACAGCCCATTTTATTTCTACTGATGGCTGGCCCACTTTTGGTTGTGCTTGTGGGATGCTTGGTGCACAAACCTTCTCCGTAGATTGTTTTCGGGCACCCCCAGTCGGAATCTTCTATGCGTGTCAGCCGTGCGTTCGCTACAATATCAAGTGTTTTAATACCTTCATCACGTGCATTATCCGCGAGCAGAGCATGGGCAGCATTTTTGCAAGAGCGAGCGACATTGGTATCATGCGTGCTTGATTGCTGCCACAATACATTCTCCCAAAGTAGTATTTTTTGGTTGCTGGTGCAGACGCCTCACCTGAA
This sequence comes from Globisporangium ultimum DAOM BR144, assembly GCA_000143045.1. Classification (NCBI taxonomy): domain Eukaryota; phylum Oomycota; class Peronosporomycetes; order Pythiales; family Pythiaceae; genus Globisporangium; species Globisporangium ultimum. The sequence continues at coordinate 277,757 of GL376606.1, read as the reverse complement.
GAGCAAAGGCGTGGAACACGGTTGAAGCTGCGAAATATTAAAGGTTTGTTGGAATGCGATTTTTGTGATGATTCACATTTTTGTATGTTATGGACTTTGCTGCGTCCATAGCTTTAGTTTCGAGCACTCCAGTCAGCATACGTGTTGCTTTGCGCATTGGAAATATATATGTCCGTCAGCCTGCGAGCAATGATCCTTATTGCAGCATGCATCCTCAGTGGACTCGGATCCACGCCGATGTTCAAGTTCTTATGTGGTGGACACCAGATTAAGTACGTTGCACTTGTACAAGTTTGAAAAAAACCGCCGAAAGATACCGTTCAGCAAGTTGCCTTTTGTTTCCATTCGCCGCCGATTTACGGACTCTTGGTTCATGTTACTAGTTTGCGTTTTGTCATGATTGTTCAGTTTGCTAATATGCAATATACTGCGGTCATTGAAAGGATGGACTGCTTCAACGGTGCGAAGTCGGCATTCTTTCTGTTTCGAGACGTAGGAATGTTGCACTGATTCGTTTTCTTTTCGCCAATAACAGACTGTTGGACTGATTGTGAGCGGTAAATGACCCCCTGTATTCCAGCTATTCCAGCGAAAAGAAGCACGAAACCCTGGGGATAAGGGTGTCTCCTTGCGAGGTATCTGAGAAAGACACAATGCCTAATTTCCATGCTGAATGAACCCAACGTCCATTTCTCGCAAGCCGATTCCCATCGCGGTGTGTTTGTTTATCAACCCAAGCATACTTGAAGAATGGTGCTAGCTCGTCGATACAAGCAGGGCTCGAGCTGGGCAACAGAAGGCGTTCACTGTAACATTCTCTTGCACGATTTCGAATGTGTAAAAAGGATCTCCATTTCCTCTGTTGTACTACTTTGACATTCGAAATGGGGGATGAGTACCAGTTTTGTTAGACCCAAACAGTAACAGGTACACTGAGCACCATTCATTCCTGTTTCGATCGCAAGCGAGCTAAAGGTACGAATCATTTGAACTAGGGCTTTGATGCAACGCTTTAGTGACAACACACCTTTTTCTGTACAAAGTGGATCTTTGATACAGTTGCACTGTCCGCCCGTGTTTTTTTTCGAGCACTCCCAGTCAACTGACCTTGTGGCGTCTTCTCCTCACAAAAGTGTTGCTCACGTGTGTCAAGTCGTAACGACTGTCGTTGACTTCCAAGGATGCCCTCCAGGGTGAGAAAGAAACGATCCATTTTTGCTACTTGCGCTTAAGAAATTCGCGGATTACTACTCGTCTGAGACCATTTTAAGCATGGTCCGTGAGCAGAGCTTAGAGGTCTGTTGGTCCTTGACAGCACGCGAAGCTAGGGACCGACGCGCATCGATCTACTCCGTTCAAGAGCTGTTTAAAGCGAGGTAAGAAGAGTCCAATCACTCACCATGCGTAATGCAAGAGAGGAGCTCGATGGACGCTGCAGTTCAAGTGGTTGCGCTACGCGCCAGCGAGATTCCTGTGCGTGCTGCCAAATCACTAAGGCACGTCATACGAGTATTCCCAACTTTCGACAACTCGCGCGAGGACTCACAAGCTACTTCTGTCTGACACGATGTACTTTCGCCTGCTTTCTCACATTATTGAGGTGCGAGAAATGGTGACACTATTAAGTTGATTATCTTTTGTAGATGTTTGTCCAGTCGCAGTCGCCTACATCTTTTCAGATCTGCGCTGAATAAAAATCTGCCTGATGCAAGCGGTGTGCGAGTACTTGCTCGCTTGAGTGAAAGTGCGCTGAAAGGTAATGTCAAACTATATCATGTTCTCTGACGTCGGGCTGCTAACTCTCCACATGAAGCAGTTAGTATGAGATTACAACTTCATGGAGATCCTCTCAACCCAGGCAGTCTGGATCGCGTCATAATCTCCAGGTCTCACGCCAATCATGGCCACGCTGGCCAACCTGGGATAGCGAGAAATTCGCTAAGGTTACAAAAGCAACACTCAGAACTTCGCCCCGATCCTCGTCGTGTGCCTCATAATCCAGCCATACTAGAAATAGTTGCGTGGAGATTGACGCTGGTTGTTGAGGCAATCAGGACTGCTGCATCGCGCGCTGGGCACTGGCATAACTAATTAAATAATAACTGCGACGGAGCTCAGGATAATCGCGATTTCGTTGAAGCGGGTGTCAATGTGATGGAGACACCTGCTTCAACAAAATCGCACGCAGAGTGACGGACACTTGTGGCACATTTCGAAGAAGGGTCATGGATACCAACTTGGAGAGATTTCAAACTAAATGAACACGATGCACATCGACGTTCTATGCGTGGTGGATATCATATTAGACAAAACTATAGAATAAAGAGATGAGAGAACACCACAAAGCGGCTCTTCGCGACAGGCAAAAAGAACGACCATCGAGTCGCTCGAGTCGCTCGAGTCGCTCGTCGTGTCCCACATGACGCTCGGACCGCAGCAGCAGCCCAATGCATCGCACTATTAGAACGAGCAGAGACAGGTGCGTTGCTCCCGCCAGTACCATAAGTCATTACTGTGACTTCACTGCGTTTAGTGAATGGTCGTGGTATGTTAATACGCTGTAGACGAATGAAGTGCTACTCTGAACGAGGTGAAATGGACGGTGAAGAAGAACTATGCTTGCGTGTCTGAGAGGAAGAGAGGCGCCTCAGCAAGCAATGATATCGCTACAACGCGTAGATCATGAGCGGCTTGACGAGTTTCTCATCCAGGTATCCAGCATTTAAGCGTGCGGCTCAAGCCCGTCATCGTGCGAGACCGAACGGTGATGAACAACCCTTTGCGGTAAGTTTTGCTTGTGCAGCCTATGTGTGTGAAGCTGTTGCTGCCTGCTCGCTGCACTCGTGATTGGAATTTTTTTCCTTACCATTGTAAGCTGTTTGTGATCCTCAGATCATGGTAGTTTGCGACGTTCTTCGATCGCGCCGACCCACTCAACCAGCACTGAGCTACAAAAAGGCGCATTTATTTTTCTTTGAGTAAGCGCAAAGTCGATGATGCGCCTGCGCGGAAAGAGAGACGTGCTGTTGTTCGATCGTTCGTGATTCGTGCGGCGCCTTTTGAGCTCGTGGATCGTATGTTGCAAGCATCCATCCACCCAAACGCGAAAAAGGTGCTGTGCCAATATGTACATGTGTGTATAAACTTGTGTCACTTTCTTGACGTGATCATCCTAGTTCTTTATCGCATTTGTGGATCATCTGCTAGATTTGATTTGCTCTGGAGACGCCTCGTCTGTAAAGATTGTTGTGTCAGGATTCTACTTATCTTGAGGTGCGCATCCTGAAACCTTTGGTTTGATGCAACCTCGTTAGTGACGACTCAAGCTGTAATGCCTTTTTGCTTTTGTTGTTTTACATGGCCACGGTTGATTCAGCTGCATTGCCTTTCTGCTTTTCCAAGCACCCTTTTTTCTCACAAACTTGTTGCTCAGATCTATGCCCAGAAACGTGTTGAGGTACGTCCCTCAGGTGCAATCCTTTTTTGCTGCGGATTCGTGCCTACTGTGTCGTTCACTTGGTTTAACTGCGTTTAGTGAATGATGCCGAGCCCAGAATGTGCGCCAGATGAATGTGAAGCTTAAGAGTGATACCGAATGCTGTGGATGCAATAGGCGATAAAAGAACAAACGTATGCAGGTGAGATACACCATTTCGCAATGATGCGACGGATGGGTTATAGTACTCGACGAGTTTTCCGCCAAGCATAACGTTACACACGTATTAATTGCACTTTTAGAGGTGTGACGTCCGACATCGCGACTACCAAGAGCTCTTGAGAACCCATTATTTATTTATGGCAGTGTTCCTGCGCGCACCCTCAGGTACGTGCATACCTGTTCGTGGCGCAGCAAGTATAAATTCCGCGTCGACTCTGCTTTTGCTGATGAGTCTCGAAATGCATTTTGCAGCTACCTGCGCTAACTCAAGCCGGCCGAGTTGAAACGCTCATTCCTCAGCGATGTATCCGCTGAAGCCAATGCTGTGCTCCACCAAGAAAAAGGAAAAGAGCCACTCTACAGAAGGTCGAATTCTTTGACTGATGCGATCTTTTTTTAGTGGTGACTCGCACTTTTTTGTATATGAAGGGCATTATTATTATTATGCAACTGTTTCTGCTACAGATTTCTCGAGCACCCCCAGTCAGCAATCCCCAAGTGTCCTTCAGATGCGTGTCAGATCTGGGTCGATGCTCAAGTAGGTGATGATGGCAGTGAGATATATTATGTTACGAAGAACGAACTAGAATATCCATTCTCCCAGTTACGCCACTATAGTAGTTTCAGCGGGGAGTGATGTCAAGGTGGAGACGCCTTCAGCGTCTTCACCATGACCTTTACAAATATTGACGCATAAGGTGTCCCATGGAGACAGCCAAATCGTTACGAGAGACTGGGTCGTTGCCATCTTCGCGTAAGCGATGGCCGAACCAGTGCTGGACGTCGCCTTCCATTCGTTCGTTGAGTTCTGCTCCCGTGCGTCGTGAGGTCGGGAAAGCGTACTGCGTCGATGTCGAGGAGTCCATAGCGTGGTTGGCCGCAAGGTCGGCCATTTTGTTGTATGCTCGATAGTGATGTGTCCAACTGGAGATCACCATTGTGTCAGCAAGGCGTTTGGATTGAAAGTATAGTGCTGCAAGCCTCTTGTTGTTTGGTGAGTGATATCTCAGCTGCTGCCTAATGATCATTGCGCTGTCCCCCATTATGTGTAAGGGTTCGCAACTGTGTTGCTTCGCGTAGCGTAGCCCGTGAATCAACCCCATGTACTCGGCGACATTGTTGGTGGTACGTGGATTTTCGTAAGCCATGCTTGCCGCCCAAATGATATGGGCTTGCCTCAGGTGTATGTGAACCTTTAGGAGGGCCGATCCTGATCCGCCCGGGCCAGGGTTTCCGCGCGAGCCTCCGTCAAAGAAGAGAAGGTATTCCCCTTGACGGGGGATCAGCCTTTCAATCCGTGGTGAGGTAGCCTGTCCGAGCAGCAATGTAATCAGTAGTCGAAGTACCGTCGCCGCAGCATTTCCGCTCTGTCTACTTGAGTTGGTAGATAGCATAAAGCGTATATTATTCAGGCCAGAACGGAGGCGTGCCTGACATCCCGCCAGAAAGGCCGCTCTCGATGGAGCATCTTCATTCATGAGCAAGTTTCGAAGCATCCAGATATTCGTGATAGTGGAGCCGCAGTATTGCCAGAGTACTTCGGCCATCGGGAAAACAAGATCTTGATGTTGCTCGTGCAGTTGGACGTCCTTGGCTACCTCCGTCATCAATTTCCATGCCATCTTAGGTGCGTCCAGCAACCTGAGGCCGAAGATTGCCTGTTCCGCGTGACCAGACGATGCCCAAGTACCTCTCCAAGTGTTCGAACATAAATCGACTGGGACCTCATGCGAAAAGCGCAAAGTGTTATCATTGCGAGCAAGCCCTGATTTGCATCCAGTGCAGTGTCAATGTGTTTGATATACCATAACGCAAGCTGAACCTGATCGCTCGATGAGGTCGCGTCGGAGGAAATACCCCACATCTTTACTGTTGTTCTCGCTCTGACAAAACTACAAGGCCATGATTTTTGTTACTTTTGTGTGTGAAAGGCCTTGCAACGTACTCAAAGCACTAATACCAAATGCTCCGAGATGATGAAGAAATGATTGCCACAGATGATGGATTGCGTTTCATTATCTGCATGTGTAAGAATTTGCGTCGATCATGCAATTCCAAGCCCACTTGCTTCAAAAGAATTTCTGCAAAGCAAAGTTGTTAATCGCAATTCGGTCCTCTGATGTCGTGTCTCGTGCTCCGGCCATTCCAAGAAAGTGAACCACTCGATGGAGAATGTTGGCAGTCACAAAAAGTTAGGCGCCTTGGTGGAAGTGGAGAGCAATAAAGGTTTTGTAAAAGCTAAGCACATGAGTGAGCCCTCTGCGGTACTGCTTGTTGCAAAAAAGCAAAACAAAAAATTAAGTTTGTTTGCTTCCACTCAGAGTTCACGGTTCCAAGTGAGCGACTCCTGCCACCACCATGTTCAGGTTATTACGCTCAATCCGCGTCATGTAATCCCATGTTCAATGTCGCTCTCCTGGCTAACTTGCACTTTTTCAGCAGCAACGATCGTGATAAAATAGTTTAGAATGGCTAGATAGACTAGGAATTCACATAGTGCTTAGCGTTCTCCATTGACCCTTGGGATCGTGGGATTTCAGCTATCCTACAATGAGTTTAGCCCATCGATTTCCATATTTTGGGTTGTACTCAATAGGGTCAATCTGAAAAATGGGATAAAGACTTAGAGGTGGGGAAAAATCATGCGTCTCGTCTTTGTGAACCATCTGGTAAATACGACCATCACTCTTGGATCTCCTCAATGTGGCAAACATGGCATTTCGTTGGCAGCAGCACCTGCACCACACACTCAGACTCATTCGCGCAATCACCAGGTAGCTTCAGCATTCGCACGTCGTCCACGCCTCCAGTCCGCATGGCGTCCACCCCAGCAGCTAGAACCACTAAAACCGCCGTCGATCTGGTGATCTACGCGTCCCACGTGATCCCTGTAGTCCCACGTGACGCGGTGCTGCGTGACCATGCCGTCGTTGTGCAGCACGGATGCATCATCAATGTGCTACCACGCGAGCAAGCGCTTGAGATATACAAACCAGAAAGAGTACAAGACTTGAAGGACCACATCCTGATCCCTGGTCTCGTGAATGCGCACACGCACGCTCCGTTGTCTCTACTGCGCGGTCTCGCTGATGACCTGCCAGTCTGTGACTGGCAGACCAAGTGGATCTGGCCAGCCGAGGGTGAATTCCTGAGCGAGGAGTTTGTTTCTGATGGCGTCGTGCATGCTACAGCCGAGATGATCCGCGGTGGCACTACGTGCATGAATGATATGTTCCATTTTGGTAAGGAATCGTGTGATGTCGTCGAGCGCGTTGGTATCCGCGCTGTGATCGGTCCGATGATCATGGAGTTCCCGTCTGCCTCCGCGAAAGACACAGACGACTACTTTGAGAAAACGCGCGTATTGCTGGAGAAGTACAAGAACCACGAGATCATTCGTATCGGCATGGCCCCGCACAACACTTCGGTCGCGGGTGACGCAACGCTGCAAAAGGTGAACGAATGGTCAGAAAAGTACAACGTCCCTTTCAACATCCACTTACACGAGAGTGCGAGCGAGTGCGACGACAGCGAGAGTTTAAACCGTGAGTCGCTGAACTGCCATCGAAGCGACCAGAAACTCCGTCCACTGGCGAATCTCAAGCGCTTGGGCTTGCTTTCCGAGCGATTGGTGTGCGTCCACATGGCCCAGCTCACGGGTCAAGAGATTCAAGATGTTGCGGATGCACAAGCTCACGTCGTGCACTGTCCGACTTCTGACCTAAAGTTGGCTGGAGGTGTCTGTCGCGTCACGGACTTGCTGAAAAGTGGTGTTAATGTCGCCATTGGCACGGAAGGCGCGTTCTGCAACAATTCGCTCAACATGTTTGCCGAAATGAAGCTCGCTGCGATCCTGGCCAAGGCCGAGTCGAAGGAACCAACGAGCGTGCCTGCCGCCACGGCGCTCCAGATGGCGACCTTGAACGGTGCGCGCGCCATCGGTTTGGGCAACGAGATCGGGTCCATTGAAGTCGGCAAGCGCGCCGACTTGGTCGCTGTCGAGTGCGACAACATCGAGATGCTCCCGATGTACAACGCGATCAGCCACGTCGTGTACGTTGCTGGACGTGAAAAGTAAGTGGATTGTACTGTGTTTTGTCATGATTATTTGTATTTACGATGTGGTGCTAACGATTGTGTTTTTGCTGTGGTTGTAGTGTGTCGGACGTGTGGATCAACGGCAAGCACGTGCTCGCGGACCGCAAGATGACGACGATCGACGAAGCTCAGGTGAAGGCGGACGTGCGCAAATGGAATAAGCGAATCCGCGAGCACTTTTTCTCGAGATAGTAAAAGTTCTGATGAAATGTGCATCAACTTTGCCATGTCATAGTGTCGCAATTGTCAATAGTGAAAGATCGATAAAAGGTAAAAGTGAGCGCAGCCGCATGATTTAGCGATCATTTTGATTTCGACAAAGTGCGTGTACATACACGACACGAGCCTTATATGGCGTTTTTATGACTAATTAACTATACATGCAAGAAGTACTGAGCTCGTAGAATTGGGCTGCACCTTCGAGCCCACACGTGAGAACGTGTGCATAGAACACATGCAATCTGTTCATTTCCGAATAAAGACTTTATGGTTTTGGCGTAAAGCTGCTTATTTAAATACGCAGGTATTCGCTGACCAAATTGGCGCCCGCCACCCATCCCGCGCGCCAATATTGGCGCGCAGTGCAGCTCGAGCGCGGGCTTTTGGCGCGAAAAAGAGCGAGCCATTTTCAATGTTTTCAGCTGAGCCTCCGCCAGTGCGTCTGAGATTTTCGAAGTGAGTGAATGCGAAGTGGAACACGATTCGAGCTGCCAGATGCCCGGTGAAAGAAGGGGCAAACGAGTTAACCCACTTTTAGATGAGATGGTTTATACCTACCCCGACTCTTGCTGGGGTCAAAAAGCTTGTGTGCTTGCTCAGGAAAAACCCATTTTAACGCTGATAACTTATCAAATAGAATATTGGTTATGATGTGTTGCTGTCAAAGGCAGCCTGCCTTGAACAATCCAGCTCTATTACTCGCCAGCCTATCCACACTCCATATGTTTCGAATACGTGAAAGGTATGACTACCATCCTAGAGATATACTTGTAGGCAACCTGATTGATGGGATACAGTACCAGCAATGACACAGGTTGAATCGCCCAGGCTCAATGTGAGACAACCTGATACTACAGTCACACATTCACTGAGAATCGGAGTAAAGGACGAGCCCATCCCATCATGATTTGCAACGTGCCAAAAGCCTATCAAACAGAATATTTCACGCTTCACTTTTATTACCTGTAGTAGATGCATATCTAGTTTATTCCTCTAAAAATATAAATTTAATGCTACCATACAGTTACCTAATATACCTCTCTATGTGCTATAAGACCAATTTTAGTCGATAAACGAGGCAAAGCAAACCGTTAATGCGTCTCATCAAATTGGCAGCCAACCAACCAATCGCAAGTGCAACGACGAACAAGCAGCCAGTCTCACTCGAGTGAATGCGAGCAGCGATGTTGCTGCGCCGCCTCTGCCGTCAGTCACCACGCGGCACATTGCCCTCCGTTACCACTACCCGACCTGCGCTCTCCCCCACACGTCCGCTCCGCACTATGGCCTCCTCCATCTCCTCCGCCGCGCTCAAAGCTGACCTCGTGATCTTCGCCAACCAGATCATCCCCGTGGTGCCGCACAACGTGGTGCTCGAGAACCACGCTGTGGTCGTGCGCGACATGCGCATCGTCGACGTGCTCCCACGCGACGAGGCTGCGGCCAAGTACGACGCCACGCAGGTGCAGGACCTGAAGGACCACATTCTCATCCCGGGGCTCGTCAACTCACACACGCACTCGGCCATGACGCTGCTGCGCGGGCTCTCAGACGACAAGGCACTGTGCGACTGGCTCGCGCAGGATATCTGGCCCACTGAGGGCAAATTCGTCGGCCCAGAGTTTGTGCGTGACGGCATGACCCACGCCGCGGCCGAGATGATCCGCGGCGGCACGACGTGCTCCAATGACATGTACTTTTACCCGCAGCAGGCGATCGAAGTGCTCGAGCGCGTGGGCATGCGTGGCGCGGTCGGCCAGACCGTGATGGAGTTCCCTACGGCGTACGCGTCGGGTCCTGCTGAGTACTTTGAGAAAGCACTCCCGTTCTTGAAGCAATACAAGAACCACGACCTCGTGACGGCAACGATGGCGCCGCATGCGCCGTACACGGTCGGCGAAGCCAGTCTGCTCAAGGTCGAGGAGCTGTCCAAGGAACACAACGTGCACATCAATATCCACTTGCACGAGACCCAGGCCGAGTGCCACGACAGCGAGCACCAGATCAAGGCGTCGATGAGCTGCCACCAGAGCGACCAGAAGTTGCGCCCGATCGCCAACTTCAAGCGCCTCGGCTTGCTCTCAGAGCGTCTGATCTGCGTGCACATGACCGCGCTCACGGACGAGGAGATCAAGGACATCGCGGAAGCCAAGTCTCATGTCGTGCACTGCCCTTCGTCCAACTTGAAGCTCGCGTCGGGTATCTGCCGCGTCACGGATTTGCTCAAGAACGGCGTCAACGTCGCCATTGGTACGGACGGTGCCGCGAGCAACAATTCGCTCAACATGTTTGCCGAAATGAAGCTCGCTGCGATCCTGGCCAAGGCCGAGTCGAAGGAACCAACGAGCGTGCCTGCCGCCACGGCGCTCCAGATGGCGACCTTGAACGGTGCGCGCGCCATCGGTTTGGGCAACGAGATCGGGTCCATTGAAGTCGGCAAGCGCGCCGACTTGGTCGCTGTCGAGTGCGACAACATCGAGATGCTCCCGATGTACAACGCGATCAGCCACGTCGTGTACGTTGCTGGACGTGAAAAGTAAGTGGATTGTACTGTGTTTTGTCATGATTATTTGTATTTACGATGTGGTGCTAACGATTGTGTTTTTGCTGTGGTTGTAGTGTGTCGGACGTGTGGATCAACGGCAAGCACGTGCTCGCGGACCGCAAGATGACGACGATCGACGAAGCTCAGGTGAAGGCGGACGTGCGCAAATGGTACAGCAACATCCGTGAATTCCACGCCTCCCTTCAGCAAAACAAGAACTAGAGGGCCGCAAATAAAGAGAACTTGTTGCCTTACTACTTCCGAGCTCCCTTTGTCCATCCATCCATCCAATACAGACGCTCCATTGCTTGCTGCGTGTTTGTTTTGTTTGCCACTCATTTTTTGTTATTTGACCTCAGTGTTTTGCCGCTTCATTCTTCGTCGCTGCTGAGCAGCATGTCGTGCGCCAAGAGCTTCTCAAAGAGCTCGTAATCGTCAAAGCGTAGCACGCGCCACTCCAATTTCTGAGATTCTGGTGCCACTGCGTCACCATTCGCGATTGAACATGCTGCAGAGGCTGTCGCTAGCGGTCTCTCGCCAGGCATCTCACTTAAGTTGACGCTTGGTTCTCTGGGAACTGAACCGATGGATGCTGGCGAAGGTGCAGGCGCACCCGCCACCAGACTGGCGTCGAGACTCAATCCTTCTTCCTCAAATTCGGCCAACTCGGGAGGAAACAACAGTGCAGATCGTGCTTCGTTCTTCTCGGTCCTAAGCTTCAGCCACTCGCTTCCAAGGCCTTCGCTCTGGTTACCCGTGTAACTATTGCTACTGCTGCGACGCCTCTCTGTCTTCTTGAGGTTCGACGCGCGGGGCACGACTCGCTGACTCGCTCGCGCTCGTGCATCCGCTGCGATCTCGGACCGCACTTTCTCGTCGTCCATCATGCGATTCCATTCCTCAGTGCGCAATTGCGCTTTCAGTTGACGCTCGGCGTCTTTTTGCCGTTGCGCACGCTCTTTGCGGCTCGTTTCCTCGAGCTGCACCCGCTGCAACCGCGACGCGCTCAGTTCCTGAGAAACGTCCTGCAATTCTTTCTCAAGCGCAGATTTCATAGCCGTGAGACTTTGGACTCGCTTCTGCTTGCCTGCAGTTCGCGCCTGCAACTTGTCGATTTCGCATTGCATGCGCGCGAGTTGCTGTCCCTGCTCGAGGTGCTTGTCCACGCTTTTCTCTCGGATCCGTAGGTCGATCACCATCTACTCATTCACACAGCGAGAAGTCGGTTCATCATGTTTTGATTTGCAACAAGGGTTCATTTCTCTCTTTCGTACCTTATCACGTAATTGCCTTTCAAGATTGTCCAGGAAGCTTTCAGCGCCCATGACCTTCGTGTTTGTGTATGATGCAATTGCAGTCTCGGTAGAACTCTTTTCGGTAATAAAGTCCTCATGGCTCTTGTGAGCATCGTCGTCTTGTACCATTTCGGCATTTTGAGGCGAGCTGCTGGAATATGTAGCTGACAACGACTCAGATAGAGCAATGGGTGTTGTGGGCGCCGAACTCGGTCGAAGTCGAAGCGCAAACTGTTTGCTTTTCCTGCGAATCGCCTCAATTTTGTTCATCTCGTCTTGCACGCGGAGCTGCTCTTCGACTCGTGCTAGCTCCTGGTCTCGTAAACGCTGCTCTCTCTTTAGCTGGATTCGCTTGGCGCGTTCTTGCGCAAGTGAAAGCGCAGCAGCGACTTTCTGTTCTTTTTCACGTTGGAGCTGTTCTGGATCTGGTTCGTTGTTACTAGTTTTCGACGATGAGGGACGCCGCTTTTTTCTGATTGACGACCTCCTCCGAAGGAGCTTTCCAGGTTTGCCACTGTCTTTAGGTGCTTCAGTCGCGCTTGATTTATGAAGGCGGCTTTCATCCGTGTTGTCATCGTCTTCCTCGCTGCCGTCGCTGGATTCAACCTCAGGGTGAGCAGGGATCCCAATTGTCCGTGGCGTCTCCGCGGCATCATCTCGTGGTCGAGGTGACCGCCACGAGGCGAATCCGTCTTCATCAAGGTCACTCCATGCGTCATCTATCATTTCCATTGCAGGTCGCCGCACAAATGTCATTGACGCCAACGGTGGAACAGATGCTATGGCTCTAGGAGCAATCGACCTCGGTACCTCGGCTTGCCGCTCCGACACAATGTCATCAACTCCGCTCTTTCTGCTACCATTCGATTGCAGTGAGAGTCGTCTTCGGAGTAAAGATGGAGGCCGTTGCTCTCTTGCAGTGCATCTCCCAGGCGACTGCTCTGTCTGACCAAGTGGATTTGCTACCGCCGCTGACGATGACGGCAGTTGCGCACGATACGCGGTCAGTCTTGAAGCGCCAGGGTAGAGGGATTGCTGCTGCTGCTGGACGGGAGTAGCACTCGCAGCAGCCTGTACGTACACGCGGCACAATTGCACCTCCTGCTCGGAAAAGTACTTGCCGATCTTGTCGATGATGTCGGCCATGCTGCCTGCGCAATAGGAGGTAAAATGGAGGTTGCCTTTCTCAACAAAGCTGATCCCGACGTCGTTTCGGGTCCGATTGCCCAAAATAATGTATTCAGAAGCACCCAAAGTGAAAATCTTTCCGTGTGGTCCACTTGATTATCACCCACTGTTTTCGCGTCTTCCACACTTGGACTATACAGTGTAAGGACACCTTCCCAACACCTCGTCAGGGTTCAATATCTGCAATTTTCAACAATATCAACTATTACAAACTACTAACTTCATATCAAGTTTTATTCATACAAACCATTTTTTTCCCATGATCTACCAATTATTAAATGCTACAGCTCTCCAACATCAAGGGGAAACCCTCGTCCTACTCTTCCGATCGACAGGAAGCTATTCTTGGGCGTAAAGGCCGGTCGCAACGCGCATCTCTGAGAGCGAGTGAGTGCCTCGCGCATCCGCGTCCCCCTCTTCCTGACTCCTCTTCCTGACTCCAGACGAGTCCGCGCAGACGCGCCATCCGTCGTCGTCTTCAGCACAGCAACAGCCGCGGGCCATGAGCGACGTCTCGGCGTCGACCACGAGCTCCTTCTCGGAGGTACACAAGCAAGCGCATTGGTGACTGACTGACTGACTTTCTGTGTAGATGGATGCATACATATCAGCTCTCTGTATTCGCTCTGTCTTGTCTGCCGCGTCTAATGATGGGGAGATGGAGAGATGCACACAGAGATGCGGATGGAACACGTACATTATGGAAAGAAACGCAGAGGCGAGCCAAGACTGACTTGATGATGCGCATGTGTGTGTATCTTATGCTGTGGTGGCTCGTCATTATTTGTCTTTTGTGATGGGGCTGAAGGACGCGAACGCCATGAGCGGCAGAGTCAGTAGCACGATGCCGCCGTCTGCGCCTGCAACCAGCGGCTGGGGCTCGAGCGCGTTTGTGGTGATGAAGGACCGCGCGACGATCGCCAAGAATCACCTGACGCCGCAGATCCTGAGCATGCGCGAGAAAACATCCAAGCGGTAGGAGAATGCGCTCTCCGGGAGGATCATGTGAGGGCGTCGCTGACTTGTATGTGACCGCATTATATAGCATGGAAAAATACCAGCCGTCGATTGACAAAGTCAAGTCGTCGGCGTCGGCCGCAGCGATCTTGGGGCGAGAGAAGATGACGCCGGCGCTCAACCGCGTCAAAGAGGGATCCACCCAAGGTTCGTATGTACTCTTTCTTGACCGACATGCATGCACTCTCTTGCTAATATCAACGCTTGCGATTCCGATAGGATGGTCGATACTGAAGACCAAATTGGCATCGGCCGCGCCCGTGGCCGAGAAGATCCAGACCATGGGGCTCAGCGTCGTCACGGACATGTGGGTCGGCGACCTGAGCGTCGACGTCGCGTTTGTCGAGCACCCGAGTCGCGCCAATTGCCGCTTCCTGAACGAGTACAAAGCGTCGCCGACATCCTCATCTTCCGCCGCTGTGACGCCGTCCGAGACGCGACTGAGCAAACTGCGCTTGAGTGAGTGTCCGCCACACGTTTGCCCCGGTTTGTTATGGAGCAATGAGGCTGACTGCGTCTTGTTCTTTTTCATCGCAGCACGAACGTCGAGCAGCACGAGCACTGCGAGCAGCTACAGCACAGGCGGCGACGGCGGGAGCGCGCCAGGCGAACAGTGCTTCGCGAACCGCTTCATCGTCGGCACGATCGTGCTGTTCTGCGGCGACGTGCAAGTGCTTGCGCGCATGACGTGCGTGAACCGCGCATGCCGCGCATTTATTGCGTCCGAGAAGCGGCTCTGGCGGTTCTGCGTGCGCTATGGAGACATCCCGCAGAGCATCCGCGTGAGCTTCTGGGAACACGCTGCCTCGTACGTACTTCACTGCATTATTGTCATTTAGTGATTGAAAGCGGTGACTAAATCCACATGCTTGTAATTGTTTGCTGTGGATGTGCAGGGTCCAGGCTATCCGGAAGGCATCAGAACTCGATTTTGATACGTATCTGCACATGGCGCTGTCCAAGGGTGAATGCACGGAGCTCATCATGACGGACGTGCGACGGACGTACGGCCGCGTCGCGCCTCACAAGCATGCGCCGAACGCCAAGGGCGAGGTCGTGACGGACACGGACCAGGAGCTGATCGACCAACTGAGTGAGATCCTGCACGCGCTCTCCTGTCGCTTCCCGGACGTCGGGTACTGCCAGGGCATGGACTACATCGCGGCCTACGTGTTGGACAACGTCAAGAAGAGCAGCGAAGCGCGGGAGCAAGCGCGCAGCAGTTTCGCCAAGCACATCGATCCTTCGTCTACGTCGGATACGGAAAGCGACTCGGTGCCGCTGAGTCCAAGCCGAAGCCCCCAGTCCGCCGCGACTCGCGCCGAGGTCGAGAGCGCGTTCTGGATCCTCGTGTGTCTCTTTGAGAACTACGGACTACGCCAGATGTTCTCGCCGGGGCTGCATCGACTGCAAGTGCACTGCTTCCAGGCCCAGCGGCTGTTCGAACTGGGGCTGCCGGAGCTCGCAGCGCACTTCGAAACGGAAAAAGTCGTCGCCGAGATGTTCACGGTCGGCTGGTTCCAGACGCTGTTTCTCTATTTAAACGTGCTGCCGCGCGAGTCGCTGGATCGCGTATGGGATATCTTTTTGTTCGAGAAGAACTGGAAGATCATGCTGCGCGTGGCTGTGGCGCTGCTGCAAATCTCGGAGCCGCACGTGATCGGCAAACCGATCGACGAAGTCATGCAGTTCCTGAATACGTTTGCGGGCAAATCCACGGAGCTGCTCGCGCGCGAGGAGCTCATCTTAAACAAGGCGTTAGGAGTCAAAGTCACCAACAGCATACTGACGAAACTGCAGCGGCAGCACGCCAAGCGCAAGAAAGCCACGCCCGAGCGCAAGTAGTAGAGAGACAACCGAATATGAACACAGGTATCTATCGATTATATATAACTTACTTTTGGTTCTTGTAGCCTTTTTGGCACGAGTCGCACAACCGCCAGCTTTCGCTCCTTTACAGCTGGTTAAGGTCGAGCCGCTGCTCGATCGCGCGCACTTCGTCGAGGATCTTCTTTTGCGCGCTGAGCGTCTCCTGCGCGAACCGGAGCATCATGTCGAGCTTATCCCTCGAGATCAGCACGTCGTCCGTCGTCATCGTGTGGCCCTGGGTGAGCGTAACCCCAGGTCCGCCTACAAGATGCATGGCCGATGAGGATACCAATGCGCTGGAGGGCGACACGCCTTGCTGAGGGTGGTGATGGTGGCCCACGACGGATCCGGTCTGCACGCTGAGCATCGACGCCGAGGACGATGCTCCGAGCCCCTCGCTGCCCGTGTCGAGCGCCTCGTAGTCCAGAGGACTGCGCACTTGGCTCTGCCGCACGCGCTCGAGCTCGTCAATCAGCGTGCGGATCTCCAGCTGCTCCTTCTGATTCCGCCGACTGCCGCGACTGCATGCATCAGGACAACAGCACACAGGCATCAGCTAGTACACACAGTAGCAAATAGACGCATACATGCACACATGACGTACGCGTGCGACAGCGTCTGCAGATCGCGCGTCTGCCGCATGACCTCGCCGCGGCGGTTGCGCACGAGCTTGAGGAACGCCGTGTACCCGAGGCGCGGCTCGTTCAGACTGCCGCCCTGGAAGTAGAACTCGTCGTAGCCCTCGTCGAGGAGCTGCTCGGTCATGGCGCGGCTCGGCAGGCGGTCCAGCTGCTTGGCACACTGCACGTACTTGCGCAACAGGGTGAGCTGTAGTGCCTTGCCGATCTTGCGGCGCTTGCTGCTACTACTGCCTCCACGCAGCGCCCCGAGTTGCCGCAGCGACGCGTCGTCGTCGCAGTCATCGGGCAGCGCGACGCCGCTGTCCTCGCCCTCCTCGTCGTCCACGTCGTCACCGGCACCCCGGAGAGACGCGGGTGCGTCCGCAAGCGCCGTGGCCGAGTCTAACAGCGCCTGGTGGTCGTCGTCGTCGTGGCGCAGGTCCACGTCCAGGATGTCCATGCCCTCCTCGTGCATTATGCTTGTGAGCGTGCCGTCAGTAGGAGAATGTTTATAGTTGCCGGATAATATGCAGCAGCAACATCAGGTTGGAATACAAGGTCTATTGCCACAGTTTCGATACTGTCAATAGCTGGTTGAGGACGTATACACTCCACCAACTGGATACATTCTACAATTACCTCTAATAACAACTATGACGTTATTCACTTAATACTTTGAAGCACAACTTGCAATACAGTTATACTCCGTAATGCCTGCATAGAGGTTTCAGATACTGTTAAAAGGATACTAGCCTTTTATACGCGCGGGTATACATATCCAGCTTTTCAGTATACGCCTCCTCTACCCGTCTGCCACCTCATCATGCACACAGCTCGAAAAGCTCCAGCAAGAAGGAAGGAAGGAAGGAAGGAAGGAAGGAAGGAAGGAAGGGGGCTCATAGCTCTATATTACAGCAGCATGAGCCGGATGAACTGCGTCAAGGGCGAGATCCACAATGTGCTGTCGATGATGCGCGTGAACGCGCGCTGGGCATCGTTGGACCGCTTCACGCAGGAGATCCCGGCGGCCACGCAGTCGCCCATGATGCGCGCGTTCAAGCAGCTGCACTACGAGCTGCAGACGGTGCCGGACCTCTCGGACGTGGACACGGTCACGTACCTGCTGCCCTTCGTCATGGTCATCGAGTCGGACAAGACGAGCGGCTACATCACGGGCGCTGCCATCTCGAGCCTCAACAAGTTTTTGCTCTACGGGCTCATCACGAACGAGTCGCTGCGCGCCGACGTCGCGATCAACCGCATCGCCGTGTGCGTCTCGCGCTGCCGCTTTGAAGAGACGCATCGCGCCGACGACGAGGCCGTGCTTATGAAGCTCTTGGAGCTCGTCGAGTACTGCGTGCGTTGCGAGGTCGGGCCGCTAATCACGGGCGAGAATTTGTGGAAGATGGTGCAGCTCTGCTACAGCATCAGCGTGCAGCCGCGCTCGTCGCTGCATCTCAGCCGCGCCGCCGAGAACACGCTCGCGCACTTGGTGCTGACGGTGTTTGACCGCATCGACGAGCTCGAGCCGAAGAAATCCATCGCGACGGATCCACGGAACTCCCAGCACAATGATGGCAACGAAGAAGATGAAGAAGACGCAGAGCACGTAGTCAGTGAATATCAGCACCGAGATGTGGCAGACAAAGAAGCGCGCAACCGCGTGGGGCCCTACGGCATCCCGCTGCTCGAAAAGATTCTCCAGTTCCTCGCGAGTCTGATCTCGCCGACGACCAACGACGAGGCCACGTGCGTGCTCGGACTGCGGCTGATCAACATTGTGCTGGAGACGGCCGGCACGGGGCTGGGCAACCACTTGGGGCTCGTGTCAGTACTGCAGGGCGATTTGTCCAAATTCCTGCTGCAGAACTCGGAGACCGACGAGCTCGCGATCCTCTCGCTCACGCTGCGCGTCGTGTTTAACCTCTTCAACTCGATCAAGGATCACCTGAAGGTGCAGCTCGAGGTATTTTTCACGAGCGTGCACATGCGCATCATCGACTCGCGATCGTGCTCCGACGAGCAGAAGGAGCTCGCGCTTGAGTCACTGCTCGAGTTTTGTCGCGAACCCGCGCTCATGCTGGATCTATACGTGAACTACGACTGCGACGTGCACTGCACGAATCTGTTTGAAGTGCTCTGCAAATCGCTAGCGCGGAACTGCCAGGCCATGGAAAGCGACGATGGTAGTCTGAACGCACTCAGTCTGCTCTGTCTGGAAGGACTACTCGCAGTCATTGACTCGATCGCGCGCCGCTGTCCATTGACGTCGGTCCCCACGAAGACCAACCAAGGCGGTGTTGTGGACATCTCGTCGCTCCAGGGCTCGGACTTGGCGCGCTTCACGTCTGGCCCCAATGGACCGCCGCAGGCAAAGCACCGCAGCACGAGCGAGATCTCGCTCGATGAGATCTCGCCCATGTCGTCGGTACGCGACCTGATGCAGCTCGTGATGTCTGGAAGCGACAGCGAAACCGATTCGGATCCAGGTGATGAAGCTGGACCAGACCAACTTGCGTGGCTGCACACGGCACGCGAGCGTACGGCCGAAGTGCTTCAGCAGCGCAAGAAGGCGAAGAAACGGTATGCGCTTGCGGCTGACAAGTTCAACACGGACCAGAAGAACTGGATCGCGTTTTCGCAGCAAATCGGATTGTTGCCGGAGAAGCTCACGCCAGAATCCGTTGCGTCGTTCTTGCTGCACACGCCCGGACTCAATAAGACGCTGATTGGCGATTACATTGGCGATGGACCTGTCGACAAGTACCCGTTCAATGCCGCAGTCCGCGATGCGTACATTGCGATGTTTGACTTCCGCGAGACGCCGACGTTGGACGAAGCGCTGCGGCTGTTTCTCGCGCGATTCCGACTACCTGGAGAAGCGCAGAAGATCGACCGCATGATGGAGGCGTTCTCGAAGCAGTACTACCTGCAGACCGGCGCGAATAGTCCGTTGGCCGACGCCGATGCCGCGTACGTGCTGTCGTTCAGCATCATCATGCTGAACACGGACTTGCACTCGGACCACATCGCCAAGAAAATGACGGTCGATGAGTTTGTGCGCAACAACCGCGGCATCAATGGTGGCAACGACCTGCCGCGTGAGTACCTGACCGAATTGTACCAGAACATCGGCAACCACCAGATCCAGATGCAGCACGACGTGTCAGACTTCATGGACGCCAACAACTCGGCGATCGATCGGTACTCGACGCAGTGGGACGGCGTGCTCAAGCGCTCGGAGAACGTAGTCGGCGCGAGTTTCACGTCCAATTCGAGTATCCTCAAGCTGCGCGCAGGTCTGTACGAGAAGGAGATGTTCAACCTTATCTCGGAGACCACGATCACGAGCATCCTGCTCGCGTACGAGAAGACGTGCGACGTGAACAACATGGAACGCGCGCTCGAGGGGCTCCGGAATTGCGCGAAGATCGCACTGTACTACGACATTGGCGACGTGTTTAACCGTGTCATGGGCTCGTTGGCGTCCTATTTCTTGACGTTTGCGCATGGTATCCTGAGTGGCGAGAAAGTGTACCTCCCACCAAGTTCTAGTGGCGGCGTGAAGCGAGTAAGCTCGACGAGCTCGATGAGCCATGGCCACCAACAGCAGCGGAAGCTGAGTGGAGGTGGTGGCAATGATGACAAAGTAGACGCCCGCCACAGTGGGGACGGACATGATTCTGAGTCGTCGTCGTCGGGATCGCTTGTGCGCATAGAAGAAGACCACTTGCAAGGTGCGAAAACGCGCCGCGCACTGCTGTCGCTCAAGTTGTTGTTCCAGTTTGTGCAGAACCGCTCTGAGTATTTCCGCAAAGCCTGGTCGAGCGTCGTCGAATGCGTGCTGATGTTCAACGAACTGGACGTCGTGCCGATTTCGCTCGTTGAGATTGACGACTTTGTGGATTCGCGTGGCGTGCCGCTTCCGCCAATTCAAGGCGGCAGTGGCGCGTCTAGCGGAGCGCACTCGCCAAAAAGTGGGGCCTCCGCAGGTGCACCTGGTTCTTCAAGTGGCCAAGCAGGAACGGGGTTGTCAGGCAAGACTCGCGAGCGCTCGCGGCGCCTCGCAGAACGGCAGGCGGCGATCCGTAGCCGGATGAAGAGTATGAGCCACGGCAACCAGGGTACAGCATACGGAACCAGCGGCAGTGGTGGCCACAGCAATACGAGCAGCGGCTCGATCTGGGATTCGCTGTCGTCGTACCTGTGGGCTGAAGAGGAGAAGATCGACGACAGCTTTTCACAGGTCAACAAGATGCTCCGTGATGCCGTCGTGAAGCTCGGCGGCGGCATCCTCGAGAAAGAGAATTGGCTGCGCATGGTGCGCAAGCTGCACGAGAAATCGCTGATCAGTCTGTTAGAGACGCTGCTCGCGTGCCGCGATCCGTTCAAGTGCATTTTACAGCCATCGAACTCGGGCATCGACGCGATGATGCAGGAGAATGCGATCTTGGTGCTGGAGCTCAGTGTCGACATCATCCTCGTCAACTCGCATCGCATCCTGCCGCTGAACCTGTGGGATCCGTTCCACATGTACGCCAAGCGGATCCTGTCGACGCCGCTGAACGAGCTCAACATGCAGGGACTCGTCGAGCGCGTCGTCGTGCATATCCTGCGTGTCTGTATCCGTCTCTTCCACGACGAGAAAGTGCGTCCGAAACTGGTCGCGACGCTCGAAATGCTCTTCAACATGGACGACGACATGTACAAGGCGCTGAGCGATCGTCTCGCGTCAGGTATCAACATGTTGCTGAAGGCGAATCTCGTGTACATGCACGATTTTCACGACTGGAGCATCCTGTTGGGTATTTTGGAGAATGTTGTCGAGTATAAGAACGGGCGTGCACCTTGCTGGGAGAGCGTCAAGCTGCTGGCTGAGGGCGGACACCTGAACGACGAAAACGTGACGTTGTGGATCGCGATCTGTCTCAAGTTTGTGCGCCACCGTACGCCGTACTCGGTGGATGCGCTACGACTTCTGCAAGGATTGGCGAACAACGATAGTGCGTACAAGATGGACGGCAAAACGTGGCTCGAAGTGATGCGCGTGATGTTGAGCTATCTCAATGATGATCGCGCACCGATCGCCAAGACGGCGTGGGAGTGTCTGTACAACTCGCTCTTGCAACCGGGCGCCCCTGTATCTAAGGACACGTGGCAGCAGTGCTTTGAGGACGTGATCTTTGCGTTTGATGATCAAGTGAACGAAGGCATCTGGAAACACTCGAAAGAGGCGTCGCTGTACAGCGTCACGCTGCTCTCCAAGACATTCTTACACAACCTCAATGTCCTGATGGAATTACCGCAATTTCGAGACCTCTGGTTGAATGTACTGCGTCGTCTTGCCAATAAACTGGTCGTCGCCGGTTCCAATGCCGCGTCGTCCTCAAATGCAGTCGTCGTGTTTGAAACTACGCTGCAGTCGCTGTACAATCTGCTGTTGGTGCTGAAGGCCGAAGAAATTCTCGAAAAGGTGAGCAACGAGGAGACCCAGCAGACGCTCTTTGACGAAAGTTGCGCCGTGATCGACGAAGTGTGTCCTCATGTGAAAGACCAACTGGGTCTCGTACCACCACAAGTGAATCTCGCTGTTGATATTGCTACAAATGATGACACTGACACAAGTGCGCAAGGCGAGGCAGAGTTGACCCAGGTTCAGGTTGATGTGGATGAAACGCAACCAGAACTTATTGAGCAACAGGTCCAGGCAGACAGCAACGAGTCTACAGTAACCCCAATCAAGCAAGAGAGCGAGGTTGCGCAGCACTACGAAGGTCACGGCATCAGTGAAGAGGTCGTTGTCAACGAGTCCACCACAACCGTTTCGACGAGCTCCACTGAAACGAGCAGCCACACTACAATGACAGTGACAACCAGCCAGACCACCACGACGAGCGAGACCGTCACAGTCACGGAAGAGCGCACAGCGTATGGTATGAAAGCGGACGGCATCCTGTTCGATGAGGTCACCGAAGCCGTGTGAATGTGAAAGTGTGAGCCAACAGAAAAAAATGTATCCATGTCAATCGAAGATTCCAAGATTGATTGAGCTCAACGGGTTGCAAACGTGAAATCCCGTATGCTAGGATCTAATTACGGTAAACGTGGGAGAGGTGCGATCTTTTGCTTTCGGTACCACAAGTTCGCCCATCCTCTTCCCAAGAAATCTTTTTCTAAATCGCCCTATGATTGGCTAATTTACTGCATACATCAATTCAATTGGTTGAAAACGATTTGCTGTCACAGTTTTACCGGTAATACCGTTGCAAAACCGGTATGCGCTGCAACGGTAGAGACAAGAAACGATAGAAAAAAAGGAAAGGAGCGCGAGGAGTGTGGGTCACTCGCTCGCCCCCCGCCCCCAAGTGCAATCCGCATTTCATTTCCGCATTCGCCCCCGCCCGCGCAGTAGTCTCTACGTTTGTAGAGAGAAGCGCGTTCCTTCGCACACACACACGCACGCATCACCTGAAGATGTCGGCAACCTCTGAGATCGAAGCGCAGGTGCAAGTCCACGAAACCACGATGGTGGCGACCGAATCCGTCGTGATTGGGACCTCGAGCACCACCACAACGACGACGACGACTGAGACGGAATCTACTGTCGCTGCAACTAATGGAACTGCCGCGGTGGAAACCATGACGGTCTCGAAACGCACCGCAAAGAAGATGAAGAAGGCGCTGTACGCTGCGCAGGACGCGGGGGTGCGCGAAGACGAGCAGGATAATGCGAACAACATGGCTACGATCGACCACCCGTATTTGAGCTTCTTGCACAAACGCATCCGTTCGTACAAGAAGAAGTTGGAAAAGATCAAGAGCCTGGAGACCGCGCGGTCCGAGGAAGGAAAGGTAAGGAAGAGCGCAATTACTGAAAGGCAAAATGAGTAGATGGAGAGGAGAGGTGACTGACGTTAAGTGTGTCTTTGCTCTTTTTGTGCTGCTAGGTGTTGAATGTGCAACAATTGGAACTTGTTGGTACCAAGTTTGCGATGGAGAAGCTCGTTTCAGAATTCGAGTCTTTGCGCGAGCAATTTATTGAAGTGTACCTTCAGGTATGTCTGCAAGATAGCTGCTGATGACGCTGTTGCATCTTGCCAGTATCTAACTGCTGCTTGAATATTTCCGTGTAGGAGGAAGCAACGAAGAAGGCTGAACAGGAACAACGTATTGCCGCTGCAGCTGCAGCAGCTCAGGTCTCTGAAGTTGCTGCTTCTGAGCCTGCTGAGGAAGAAGTTGCCGCCCCGGTTGATACCAAAACTGAAGAAGCGAATGCGATTGATACGACACAAGATGCCTTTGTGTATGTTCAAGATTTGCTGAAGACCCTGCACGTTGTGAACCTCCACCAAGCGCTGGGAAAGGAAATTCCAATGGTCTTGGACTATTTCTCGAAGGTCCTGTTGGGAAACACCCGACCTGTCGCCGAAATTTCGTTTGCCGACAACCTGGAAGAGTCGCTCGATGAAGCAAAGAAGTATTTGCAAAGAAGTGACAAGGTTGCCGCGTGCGATATGACGTACAAAGATTTGCGAGAAATCGTGGACAAGCTCTCACAGCTCGATGTGCTGGCTGAAGTGGTCGCTCCTCAAGAAGAAGCTCCTGTCGCTGAAGAGTTGCCCCAGATCAATTTCTTCACGGACTCGCTCCTCGAAGAGGAGCTCGAGGAGGTTGCTGATGAAGTCTATGTGGAAGTGACGGATGATAAGGAAGAGGAAGTGCATGCTGAAGCACTGGAGCTGATTGAGGAACCTGCTGTCGAACAATTCAATTTTGTGGAAGAAACGTCGACGGAAGTTGTCGTCGAGACTGTTGTAGTAAGTGCACCAGTTGCACCTCCACCAATGTCGTTTGCTGCCGCTGCCGCGTCAACTCCAGTGAATGCCCCAACTACGATCCAGTCCGCATGGAACCGTGAGCAGCCACAATCGGCACCTGCCACAGCTGAAGAGAAAAACAACCAGCGTCGTCGCCCTCAAGGTAACCGATGGAAAAACAACAACCAAAGCAACAATAGTAGTAGTAACGACGACAGCAACGAGGGAACGAAGAAGGAAGGCGACAAGTCCCGTCGCTCTCGTTACCCACGCAACGATGAAAACTCGGGAGCGCGCAGCAATTACCGCGGCGGCGCAAAGGACGACCGTCGCCCTCGCGTTGACAGAGGTTTCCGAAAGCAAGGCTCCTCGCTTCATCAGCCACAACACGCCCATGCCAGTCCTCAGGCATAAATAGCGTCTCACATGTGATAGCGTCTTGGGCTTTTATGTTGATCAGTTGTAGTTGATCGCATGAGAAAAGCTCAAGAAGGTGGCGGCAGTTTGGTCTCTGGTTTTTTTCTCTCTTCTCCACTCAAGTAAACTATAAAAGCACAAAATACGGAGAAAAAAGAAAACAACAAACGTCCGAAATGACGAGTTCATCTTTGCCATCCAAAACTCAGATTTTACCGCCTGCACATATTTGCTCTTGTAGAGAAAGATTCTCGATTTTTCGGTTCTTGTAGAGAAAGATCCTGTCGCGTCGTCACACATACAGCCGCCATAATAGATAGATCAGCATGAGTCGCTGCCTCGCAGGTCTCGCAGTGGCTCTCATGGTGACCAAGATGGTTACGTGGCTCGCGATCGTGCGCTTCCACAGCAGCGCGGCGCTGAACGTGAGCTACGTGGCGGCGACGCTGTTGATGCTCTGGAGCTACTTTCTCGCCGTGATGGTGCAGCCCCGAGCGTGTCCGCCCAGTGACAACCGCGTCCGCGCCGGAGAAGACGCAAGTACTGGCGATGACGAGCAGGTGATGCGGTACTGCGAGCGCTGCGATATGAACAAGACCGCGTCCATGCACCACTGCTCGGCGTGTCACCGCTGCATCTACCGAATGGTGCGTCTGCTCTTGTATAAGGAACCTTTATGGCGTGCAGAGAGATACTGAGAATCTCTATACTATAGGATCACCACTGCCCCTGGACAAACAACTGTGTCGGGTGGGACAACAAGAAGCACTTTTTGCTCTTCTTGCTGTACACGTCCGCAAGTTGTCTGCTGTTCAACGGCATGGCCGCAGAGATCATGTGGCACCACATGACACGGTACGAGGCCGACAAGTCGCTGCTGCAGCTCACTTGGACGCTCTCGCTGGCCATCGGCGGCATTCTCGCGGGCTACTTCTTGTTCCACATCTGGCTACTGTACCAGGGGAAAACGACACTGGAGCTCATCACGGGGAAGCATGGTGAACTCGAGGGCAATTCGCTCTGTGCCAACATGAAAGTGTACTTTGGCAGCAACGTCGCGCTCTGGTGGCTCCCAGTAGCTCCGGCGTTCGACACAATGACACTGCACGATCAAGAGCGAGGCATTCGCTACCAGCGTGAATCCGAGCAGCTCATGGTGTAACCGAGTGTAAGTAAATGAGCGGCTAGAACGCGGTCCGTTCATGTGTTGTTGTCGTACTATTTTGTGTGTTGTTATCTAGTCCCGAGTGAGCACAAGGCAATGCCAAGAAAGAGGAGAAAAACATAGGAGAATAGGACGGGTGGCTGGCAGCAATGTCGTGAACGTCCTGGCGTGCCTGGCTCACTTCTCCTTCTTCTTTTCCTTTTTCTTCTTCTTCTCTTTCTTGCGCTTCTTGCGCTCCTGTTGTAAGTCGTCGAGCGTCGTCTTGTAACCCGCGAGTTTGGACACATAGAGCTGCTCCAGTTCGATCGCCATCTGGTGCACGGGCTCGCCCACGCGGTTGAACGTCTTCGCGTTTGCGACCATCAGCTTGATGTCGCTCGTGAACTGATCGATGCGCACATACTCGGCCTTTTCCACTTTTTCCTGCAGTAAATGGCGCAACCACATGATAGTGTTTGAGTACAATTTCAAAGGTACAAGGTGAGAATCGATATAGAAATGCTACCTTCATCCTTGTGAGATCCATGGGTTCCTTGACGAAATCAAAGTAGTTGGGTACACCAAGGCGCTTGCAATTCTCGCGCGTGATTTTCTATACGGGGTACAAGCAAACATCGCGTTA
The DNA here is from genome assembly GCA_000143045.1 of Globisporangium ultimum DAOM BR144. Lineage (NCBI taxonomy): Eukaryota > Oomycota > Peronosporomycetes > Pythiales > Pythiaceae > Globisporangium > Globisporangium ultimum. Next base: position 251,227 of record GL376606.1, on the reverse strand, counting down.
GCCACAAACAACAAAAACTCCATGTTCACATCATGCGTGATCACTAACCTGGATGAACGGGTTACCAGCCTTGCCGTTGACAATCCATCCGACCCACGTGAGTCCTCGGAGCTCGGTCACGAGCGGCGCCAACAGTTTCTGCAGCATGGACGCGTCTTCGCGCTCGCGCTTCTTCTTCTTCTTCTCTTTCTTCTCCTTGCGGTCCTGCTCGTCCTTGACCTTGCTCTTGAGCTTGTCTTCGCGCACCTGCTTGTCCTTTTGCGTCGGCGGCGGCGCATGAATCATCCCCGAGGCTTTTTCTACAATACAAGCACGAAAAGGTATACCAAATTCAGTATTCTCCCTTTCTTCTCGACGTTGGTCTCAATACAAAAGGGTAGCCACGTACGATTCTTCAGTGGATGCAACACAGGACCAGGTTTACTCGCGGGCGGCAGCTGGAGCGCGCTCTTCACGACGCTCTCGGGGAGCGGCTCAATGGGGCGATCGAATGGCACGCCCTGCAGCAGCGACAGCAGATCCCCCTTTGCGTCGGGAGCTTCCGTCGTCTTCTCGCCCACGCCGCGCAGCAGGTGGTGGTATGTCGTCGGGAGCTTCGCGTCGACCATTTTCGTCAAATGGGACTCCAGCTTGTAGTGCTTCATGAGACCGCGGTAGTCCACGCCATCCGACTCAACTGCACCATATAAACAAAACAAAAATACCATCAGCATGAACATGAACGCGCGTCTTCATCCACTCGACTGGGATTAAAGGCAATATGCCTATGGAAAAAGAAACAAAAACGTACTGTTCTGTGTACCGCGCAGCAGATACACGGACGACGCGGGCTCCTCCGACGCTGTAAATCGCACAACGCAGTAGAACACATGCACACGCACGTATATGTACACGTTCGTATATCATCAGATCTCTCTATACCCCGTCATTACGGCGCGATTTCCCCACATACCATTCGCCATTTATGCCGGCGTCTGCTATCATCAACTGTCCCAGTTACGGAACTGTGTGCGACCTTGACAGTGCAGCAAATGTTCCCCTGAATAATGTGCACCACATAATTATGAATAAAGTGATACCTGAATAGAGTGGTCCACCTTTGAGATACTTTTTTTGTCGTGTTTGAGCGGACAAACGCATTGGACCAAACAAGATGGCGAGCCAAGAGCAAGTGGTGTATACCGCGCTCGGCACGAACCTCGGTGCGTTAATGCGCTCAAGCTGCATATACAGGCGCTCAGTGCGGATGAAAGACTCACTGACGCGCTTGCTCTCGCTCTCGTCCTTTCTTTCCGCTGGCTGATGCGCAGGCGACAAGCTGCGCAACCTTGAAGGAGCGATCGACATGCTGCGCAGCCTCGTGGGGCCCATTGTCGCGACGTCGCGCTTGTACTGCACGGCGCCGCAGTACGTCGAGGACCAGCCGTCGTTCTTCAACATCGTCGTGAAGCTCACGACGGCGCTCGCGCCCGAGCCGCTGCTCGAAGCGTTCAAGTACATTGAGCGCGAGATCGGCCGCGTTGAGTCTTTCCGGTGCGGATCATGGCCTCCATAATTGAAATGTGGATTCGCTTTGGCGTATGATGACCGTGTATATTGCGTGTTTTATAGATATGGACCACGGCTCATTGATGTTGACGTGCTCTTTTACGGAGACAAGGTCGTGACGACGACCACTGTGGACGGACCGCTCATCATCCCGCACGAGCGCATCCACGAGCGCGACTTTGTGCTCGCGCCATTCTGCGACGTCGCACCAGGTGCGTGAATGTGTCATGCCTATAAATTATGCGTGATTCATGATAGTCTCATATCTATTGTCATGCGTGTAGATTTCGTGCACCCGGGGCTCAACGTGACGATGCGCGAGTTGTACACGCGCTTGATCGCGACGGCGACGAGCGGCGACGCCAGCACCAAATTTATCCCGCCTGTTCCTATGCTCCCAGTCATCAAGAGCGAGCCGTGGCGCATGGGCGAGAAGACGTTCGTGATGGGGATCATTAACGTCACGCCCGACAGTTTTAGCGATGGCGCTGACCTGGCGACGGTCGAAGCCGCTGTCGCGAAGGCGCTCGACATGGAAGCTCATGGCGTGGATCTGATCGACATCGGCGGCGAGTCAAGCCAACCAGGAGCTGATTCCGTGTCACTGGAGGAAGAACTGAAGCGTGTGCTGCCCGTGATCCGTGGCATCCGCGAGAAAAGCATGATCCCGATCTCGGTCGACACGACGAAAGCCGAAATCGCGCGTCAAGCGATCGCGGCGGGCGCCAACATCATCAACGACATCTCCGCCGGCGCGTACGATGCAGAGATGCTGTCTACAGTTGCTGAGCTTCGCGTCCCTGTACGGATTTCTGGCAGCTACTTTATCGTGCTTCATATTCTCGTGTCTGACAATGGTGTGAATGAGCGTTTCTGTAGATTGTCATGATGCATATGCGCGGCACGCCAAAGACCATGACGGGCCTCAAGGTATGAGACTGAACGCTTGAGTGTATGCTACTTACAAAGTTAAGTGAGTGTACTTCTTCTCTCTGCATTAGGCCTACGACAATGTGGTGACCGACGTGGCTGAGGTGTTGACGCAGCACGTGGACGCGGCGATCGCCGCGGGCATCTTTACGTGGAACATCGTCGTGGATCCGGGTATTGGCTTCGCCAAGGACGGTCCGCTAAACCTGCAGCTGCTGCGCAACCTGAGCCAAGTCAAGTCTATCTGCCGCGACCTGCCGCTCCTGATCGGGGCGTCTCGCAAGGGCTTCATTGGCGCGATTTGTGGCCGTCCGATTCCAAAAGACCGCGCGTGGGGCACAGGCGCGACTTGCTGCGCCGCCATCTCGCAGGGCGCCGACTTCCTGCGCGTCCACGATGCTGCGGAAATGGTGGACATCGCCAAGATGTCGGACGCGATCTGGCGAGGAACCGCGTAGCTCCAGCTTTCCGTGAAAAACTGCGGCAAAGACCTGTAGCAAGATTCGTGTGACGAAGCTCGTTAGCTGTAACAAAATAGACAACCACAACAATGGTTGGAGTTTGTTTATAGAACTCTTCCTCAGGCGCTATTTTTTGTGCCCATGGCTAACTGATACAGTCGTGTACCGCCAGCCTCCGCTGCCCATTTATCGCCTGCGCCGCCACTTCCTTACCTTATCTCCTCCAGTCCAGTGCCATCAGACGGAGCGGCAAGCATGTCGGCGTACGATGGCGAAGACGAGTTCGGTCCTGGACAAGACGCGCTCTGTGATGCCGAGCCCGTGATCTCAAGCGAGACGCCGCACTTCGACGCGCTCTTCTCTTACTACGGCGTCGGCAATGGGTAAAGTGTAGAGCCTCTTTGTTGCTCTCAATTGGAGCATGTAGAGTGAGTGCTAACGTTATTTTTGTGCCAAGATCGATCGGAACGGAGCATTTGGGGAGTTTGCTACTCGATATGGGCTTCAACGCGGCGCCACGCGTGCTCGACCGCGCTCTCGACGACATGGACCCAAACGCGTCGGGCGAGGTCTCAAAGGTCTGAGCAAACAACCAGAAGCAAGAGGCTAACGCTAAGCTTGAGACTAACAAACTCATGCGTTTGACTCGGATCCTACAGCTCACGTTCCTCGAGTGGTTCGAAGAAAACGCCGACGACATTGACACGCCGCCGCCAACGATGTCCAAGACGACACCTCGAGGCCACAAGGAGACACACAAGGACAACGACGACAACGAGTCCATTTCGGCGCTCCAGAGCGCGATGCTCGATACGAAAAACGAGCGCAAGTGCGCCGAGGCGGACGCGCAATTGTTGTCCAACCGCCTAGCGCACTTGCGGCAAGAGGAGCGGCGCGCACAGAAGCGGATCGACGAAGCCAACCGCCGTGCGCAGGAGATCGAGAGCGTCAAGAAGCGCAACTACGAGCACCAACGCGCCAAGCAGCACATGACGGAGCAGATGCAGCGTGAGATCCGACTCGCGTGCGAGGCCAACAGTACGTTTGTCAATTGTGTGCATGTTGCCATTTATCCGATGCAACTTTGACGAAATTCACATGGAATTTGACGTGCAGACATGGCGTCGACGCTCTCGCGCGAGCGCAGGCACCAGCACGTGTCGATGCTCCAGACGATGCGCGCGCAGAGCGTGCAGGAGACACGCGACGAGCGCCAGGCTAACCTCGCAGCCATCCAACGCAAGCGCGCGACCGACCAGTTCGAGCTCTCGCAGCGCTCGCGCGAGATCCGCAACCAGGAGCAATCGGCCATCAAGCGCCGCGAGCTGCTCAAGAAGAAGCACGAGAACGAGCTGCTCAAAAAAGCGAGAGAGGGCCTTGCGCTCGAGCACCAAAAGAAGGTAAGCTTGTGCACGATGAGGTACAAGGTCATGTGAGTCTGTGGATCACGTGGGGTTGTTTTTGCATTGTAGCTCATGTCGGAGACGCTTATCAAACAAATGGAGGCCGAGGAAGCGCAGCTGATCGAGAAATTGCGCATCACGCAGGAGATGCAGCGCGCTGCGTACGAACACCTCGAGTTTGTCATGCAGGACGAGTGACAAACGCGCAATTTCGAACGGCATCCTTCAACCCACACACGCAGACATCCAATATAAAGCATCATATAATCACAAAGATGTTCAAATCAGCACGGGAATGCGCATGTATTTGTGGCTATGTACTTCCTTTGCAATTGTCACAATGATCGCAATGCCAACATGCCACACACATCAATCACAAGCGGCTCTGCGCGCCTTGGGGAGGGCGGTGCAACTTGGCGAGACGCACGACGTCCTGCGCGCATCCCCACTGCAGCGTGTGGCCCGAGCCAGCGTGGCCATAGTTGTGGATCAGCAGTGCGCCCTTGGCCGTGGCACCGCGCGAATCCAACTCCAAACGCACGCCGTTCATGCGACCGGGACGCAACCCGGCGCGCTTCAGCAGCACTTTGCTGTTGCGCACCTCGGGGTTCACCTGGCAGCAGCGTTCCCAAATCGCCTTGGCGTCCACGTCGTCGCTCGAGGCATCCCCGTTGTGTGGCTGCACGGTACCGCCGAGCACGACCTCGCCGTTTGGACGCGGCAGGATGTACGTGTGCTGCGAATCCGCATGCACGACCATCGTGAACGTCGTGATCTTGGGGTTGTACACCTACAGGAGAACCCACCGACAACTTTCAGCATGATAGATGCACCCAAAATCCCCTAGCAAGGCGCTCGTTACCTTGATCGTCTGGCCTCGGATCGGGAAATTGCTGTCATCGTGCACGAGTTCCTTGGCGCCGAGCCCCGTGCAGTTGACGAGTACGTCGCAGTCGATCGTGTTGAGGTCGTCGACGCGGCGGGTCTCGAACGTACCTCCGCATGCCTTGATCTGCGCAGTCAGGAACGCCATCAGCGTGCTGGTGGAAAAAGAACAAAAGACAGTGAGCAATCCGTATGAACCGCATCCATATATACAGATTGACATGATGCTCCGTACGTTGGGTTGTAAATGATCGTCTCGAACGCAAAGCCGTGCGCGGTGTCGGGACTGATCGTCGCGGCTTCCTCAGCGCTCAGCAGGCGAAAGTCCTTGACGCAGTGCGCCCAGTACGGGTGCACCACGGGCGGTGCGCCTTCGCCCGAAGCGTCCACGCCCTTGACAAAGTGGATGCCCGTCGCCTGCTCGCCGTACGTGTCCAGGAGCGTCGTGAGCCACGCCATGCTCGTCTCACACCAGAGCCTACACATTCATACATTCATAAGCACCAAGCCCATGTGTGCTTTTAAACGCAGACGCACTAACAACGCACCGAGACTTGTGCGGATTCGCGTTCGCCGGCAACGCGAAGGGCATCCAGATGGCGCCCGCCACGTGCGACACGTTGTCGTCGAAGGACGCGGCCACCACGTGCACGCGCGTGTAGCCACTCTCGAGTAGCGCCAGCGCTGACGTGAGGCCGCTGATGCCGCCGCCCAGGACCACCACGCGCGTCATTTGGGAGCTGCTGTGTGCTGTGCGCCTGAAGCTGCTTTTCCGAGTGCGCTTGACGCCACAAGAAAGAAACTGAGAACCCCTCATGACGCTACGCAAGATACGAGTGAGTGTACCACCAGATGGTGGATGAGTAACCCTAATGTCTACTAGGATTACGGTTGAAGATAATGTGTGGAGTAACCCTCATTTATGTGGGCTTATGGTTGAAGTCATATTAAGGAGTGAGGGAAGGTCATTCTATTTAACTTATGATCTACATATAGTTTAAGAATTCCAGAGTCTCATTAACACTGCTGAGAGTGAGGTGTTTCTAAGTTTTGACGGTGTGGCACCGACGTCATTTTCGAGTAGATCTGCGACTTGGGACATAAGAACTCGATCATTTCCCCGCGATTCGTCGGTGAGTATCTTCGCACTCTGGGAGTTCATTGCCATGTTGGCGAGAAGATCCGCCAAAAGTCGTATTAAGGAGTACCACTGCAATTACTTTTTTATTGTTATCGTAGATCGAATTGAAGATGAGTGCAATTGTGTGAACATTGTGTCTTCATGGCCTCTCGTGATCAATTGGCACTACTACCCATCGCGAAACCAACTGTGTAGACGGTAGACGGCCGATCGCTGCGCTTGGCGAAGTCGTTCGTACTTCAAATGTTTCACGCAGCTACTTCATCACCACTGACAATTGACAATCGAAGGAAAAAATAGCAAAAGAACCTGAATGATGATGCTTCGGAGAAAATCCTCATATTTTTTTCACATTATTTATTTGAAGCACCAAAGTTCGTAGTTGCAAGCAAATTTTGGCACAAGTAGCAGCTAAAGCTTTGCCGTGGAGGCCAGCATAATCGACCCACAGCTAAGTGCTCAGAAACAGCACTTCTCGGCTGGGATCTCGTTGGTCTCACCCAGAGCAGCGTCAACTTGGACGAGACTGCGCAGCGCAGGGTTGGCGTCATTGGTGGCGTCGATGGCGTTGATGGTGACGAGGGAGGCGACAGCGAGGAAGAAGAGAGCGTATGTATATCTCGAATTGCAAGCAGTATGCGCCCAAGACTACGTGAGTTGCAGGAGCGCGGGTACCTAGGCGACCTGAGGTTGAGTGAGGCGCTTCTTCCGCACATCGTTTTGTGCGTAACTTGCAGTTGGGTAGAAAAATGATCATACTGACGATGATCCGATTTTTAGTCTACCATCGGAAATAAAGGTCTAGCGTTATCTCGAGATCTGCGAGCTGCCAACTCGTCCGACTTGCCCTGTTTGAACATGCATAGTGGTCTATGGGATCTGACGTAGCGTATCCTCTGGATGACGCCAGATTTTTTTCCGCTGGTGAAGAGATCAACACGGTATACAATTCCTCCCTCTTTACCTGCTGCCGAACGCATAAGCAGGCAGTAGTCGGCTAGTTCTGCATATCTTTTGCAATCCGAGGTCCACCAATAGATCCACTCCGCATTCTACTGTGCTCCCAAGATTTATCGCTCGGGATAATGACATGTTGACGCAAATGCTTTATGTGCAGTAAATATTTTGAGCATTCCATTATTGCTCAATTTTTTATTGGACTGAGTCCTCAACCACACGAAAACGTATCAGTTAAAAAGAATAAATTTACGCCACTGTTCGTATTATTTGATAATTGCTCATCAACCTTCACTCTGTTTTTCACAGTTAGGAATGTAGGTTCAATCACGTGAAATACAGACCACTCTGTCCACCGAAAATTCCTGTGGACAAGTGGCGAAATGCACCAAAATGAGCCGGACGCAGCAGCTCATTCCGCAATTTTCTCTCTGCGTGACTGAACAGTTCGCATACAGTGACCACTTCATCCAGCACTAAATGCAGCAGCACGTGCTGCGTCGCGCACCGGCGCTCAAGGTGGGGGACACGATCGCATTCGTCGCTCCAGCGTCGGGACTCGCTGCACTCATCCCCCATCGACTGCAACAAGCCAAAGACTTTCTGGAGGGCGCTGACTTCAAAGTGAAGATCTACCCATCCGTCCTGCGAACGCCAAAGCAGAACATGCGGAATTTTCGCGCATCCAGCGTCGCAAGTGGCCGCATCGACGACTCGGAGGCTGGTGACGTCGAAGTCATGGGGTTCTACAGCTCAGCAGACGCACAAACGCGTGCCGAGGAGCTCATGGACGCGTTCAGAGATCCCGAGGTCAAAGCGATTATCTGCACTATCGGCGGTCTGACGTCGCATGAGATGCTCGAGTTCCTGGACTTTGATGCGATCCGCGAGCACCCAAAGATCTTCTCGGGGTTCTCTGACATCACTACGTTGCACCTCGCGTTCTACGCGAAAACCGGGCTCTGCAGCTTCTACGGACCAAGCGCAATGTGCCAATTTGGTGAGTTTCCTCGGCCGCTTTCGTATACGATGGAGTACTTTTGGAAAGCTGTCGTGGCCACCGAACCCATCGGTGCGCTCGCGCCTTCGCTCGAGTGGACCGACGACAAAACGGCGAACTGGTTCACCAAGGCGGATATGACGTACCAGGACAAAATGAAGCCGAACGCCGGGTGTGTGTGGCTTCGTGAAGGCAAAGCGCGAGGTCGCATCCTCGGCGGCTGCCTGCCTACGATGCTCAACGTGCGCGGCACTGAGTACATGCCGGACTTCACTGGCGCGGTTCTCCTGCTCGAGACCCCTGAGGGCCACGAATTCGACAAGGGCATGTCGCTCGATGAGGCCAACACGGTGCTTGGCTGTCTCCGTCTGGACGGCACGTTCAAGCGCATCAACGGATTGGTGGTCGGCCGCGCATTCGCATACACAGACGCGCAAGTCGCCGAGCTGCAGCGACTGATCATGTTTCACACGCGCGGCACGGCGTTCCCGATTATCTACGGCGTCGATATCGGCCACACGAACCCGATCGCGACGATCCCATTGGGGTGCCAAGTCGCTCTGGATTCCACCGCAGCCGCAGAGGCGGGTGGGTTCACGATCCTGGAAAGCGGCGTGCAGGCGTAAGAACGCTCGGAGAAACGAAGGCGAGTTTGCATGGCCACACACGCAGCCTGGTCACAAATGGATATTCGACATGGAAGAAACGACGGATCTGGCATCATGTGCGATGGCGAAATGCGTGGCGCATGCAAAGGTTGAAGACGACTGACCGCGCTTGCAGCCCCCTGGGATGGAAAGAAAACGAAGGAAGAAACTAGAAGTTGGATGCATCCAAGAGCGTATGTAAGATAGAAAGAACATGAGAAAGGGTAGCTTGTAGACAAGTACTTTACAAATAAAGCACGGACAATACTGTCTTTATCCTGAAAGTCAACTCAATCTTCCAAGGTAGAGGTGGACCATCCCAATAGCCTCCTGGCCATCTGTTTTATTTTCAGAGCAGCAATTGTCTGGATGTTTCCTTCTTGAAGGTATGATGGATACATACCGATGGACCCATAGCCTCTTCTTGTACTATGTAGAAGTTGGGTACACTGCCACGAAAGACTCGAGAGTCTGCGTCTTTCCGTTTCATAAAGTACACCGGATGGTCGCGAGAACCGCAGCATCTGGGTACGCGGAACGGCTGTCTTGTGGTTGACCTTCATATGATACTGAGGTAGGAGGCTGGTCAACCATTTACATGAACTGCTTCAATTCCACATGTGGTGGTTGCATCTCTGTCTGTTCCTTGGCCATGGCGCGTCATTCGCGTTTTTCCGCTGTCCGACGCACCAGGTGGCGTGGTCTGTGCCTGGATCTCTCTTTCGCGCATCTCGGGCGTGTCGCGCGCATTTTCGTCAAGGTGTCCAAGTGGGTGCGAGCGGCGCTGACGTGTCTCTACTTCCAGCTCTCTCTCTCTCTCTCTGCCACCAGCCGTCACGTATGAGCATCCCTATGGAGTTTACTGCTTCGGCATCGCCGCCGTTCAGCAGGTCGGTCTTCTCGGACACTCAAAGCCCATTCTACCAAATCTCGCCGCAGACGACACCAAAACGCGACGCAACCACCACTGACAGCACAAGCACCATGTCTCGACGAGTTGATACCATTCAAGCCAACAGCCCAGTCACGCCCAATGGGCAAGTCAGTCAGCCGCCATCTACCACTACGGATCTGAGTCTCGCGGTCGCTATCGCGCAAAAGATCGCAGACGATGAGATGCTGCGCATCAATCCGGCGCCCGTGCTACGGATCGGCGATGTGATTGACACACCCTTCGAGCACGAGCTCGAGCACCAGTTTGCGCGCTTCACGGGGCTCTACGTCGTGAACGGACCGACCGCATCGCGCCACATCCGATATGCCATGGAGGTCTCGATCCCGGCTCTCCAGCTACGCACACGGTGCATCCAGCGCTTCCAGGGCTTCTACGTCTTGCGGCAGCGGCTGCTGAAGGCCACCAAGAGCTGCGCAGCGTACCGCAAGAGGAAGCAGCAGTTTGCAACCGAGTCCCAGCAGCACAGCCACGGCCTTTTCCCCACATGGGAGCTGTCAGCAGCGTTCCCAGGCTCTTCCTCAAAGTGTCATGCGTGTCAGAGGACGCGGAAGATCCTCAAGACGCTCCAGTTTCCCCGCCGCAAGTTTTTCGCCGCCAAGCCCGAGGACATCGAGGACCGGTCCTTCCAGCTCGAGGCGTTCCTGAGCGCGTGTCTGCGACTGCTGGTCGAGGCGCCCGGCTGCGAACGCGGCAAAAAGTTCTTCACGGCCGTCGTGGGCAAGTTCCTGGGCGTGAATCTGCTCGCGCATCTGTCTTTCCCGGGTCAGTACGAGTCGTGCTCGATGGTCAACCAAGCGGAAGTTGGCCGGCGCGGAGGCAGCGACGGCGCCATGACGGACGGACTGAGCTCGCGCTCCGAAAGCAGTGTCTCGGGCCTCCACGTCGGCGCGCCGTCCACGCGCGCGCTACTCTCGACATACTCATCCGCGGCGTCGCTTTCGCTACACGACGGTGACAGCGTCTAGACAGGGCAAAGAGATCAAAATGGTATGAATAGTTTTAACGTATTTTATTCTTTATGCAGAGGTATATAAAGCTCCTATTAGAGTAGTAATCGAAATAAAAAGGTGATTGTGCCTATTATCTTGAAATACTATACAACAATGTATACAATAAAGGAAAGATGTGTTTTGTAAGCAGTTCATGGGAAATAAACAGGTTTTGTTCCTCACTCAGATGCGTTCTCCCGTTCAGTCGGCAAAATGGCGCTTGAGGCGCTCGTGCGCGAGTTTCACGACGTGGGCTTCGTCGCGATCCCGAAGCAGAAGCAGGAGAGCGACGCCGCTGACGCCGCCACCAATGCGGTCCGCTGCCTACCGCAGGCGCTCGTGGAGTGTGTCCACGCGCTTGTGACGTGCAAATACGAGGCGCTGTTGCAACACGCGCAGACGTGCGGCGTCGACCTCGCCAAGCCCGAGAATGCTGAGGTGATCCCGGGCTTCTACGTGCGCCAGGGCGGCCGCGTCGACATGCAGATCAGCGCGCTGGCGTTTCAGAAGCGCGTCAAGCACGCTGCAAGCGAGGACAAGGAAGAGGAGGGCGTGGACGTGGCGATAGACATGCAGCCGTTCGTGGACATGGCGGCATGCTGGCAGCCGCTCATTGCCGAGATCTTTCGAGACGATGCAAGCCCAGCAACAGACAGTAGCAAGGGCGCTAATGCAGCAGACAGCGGCGCTGGTGTCAAAATCCCAGTAAAAACGTATCGCCTCGAGTATGTGGGCTGCGTCGTGTCGCGGCCAGGCGATGCGGACCAGAACTGGCACTTGGACGGCGTGCACCGCAATCTCAAGCAGCATGAGCGAGGCACGAGGGCCATGGAGTTTTTTTGTCTTTTAAATGGATCCTCCTGTACTCACATTGCGCGCTGAACTTGTCCATGTAGCGGATCGCCTCAACGTGTTTGTACCGCTTGCGGACTTGCGCGATGCGCGTCTCGGCGGGACGGAGATGAAGGCGCGCTCGCATTTTCTCGCCAAGACAGAACATGGCTCCTCTTTCAAAGCGTACGAGCATTTGGAGAGCGTGACGCACTTTGTCGAAGCTGGGACACCATTGGTCATGGACTATCGAGTCTGGCACCGAGGGCTCGCCAACACGTCCGAGGCCACGCTGCGGCCACTACTCTATTTCAAATATGTCAAGCTGCATACGCCTTCTACCGTTGCTGCTGATGGCGATGCAAGGAAACGAGCGAATAGTGCGGACGCGAAAATGGCAAAGCCACGCAAGCGCGTTGCGCTTATTCAAATTGAGCCCACGGAGACGAACAAATGAGAGCGATAAGAACTAAGTACATGAAGCACATCCTTTTTTTGTCGTAGGATCGGAACGAAGTTCCATTACACACACTGAAAAAGACCAAATCCAAGTCATAAACATCAAAAGGATGTCAAAAACTGCAAAGTCCAGCAAAGCGAGCTGGTGGAAAATTGCAGCGCATCCGATCTGGAGCAAGAAAATAAAGCATCGCGAGAAAACATGTTCATACGTATCAAACGCCTTCTAGGATTGCAGTTTCAAACCTTTTGCAGAAAATCTAGTTTGTGATGTCGATCGACGATTTCTTCTTTTTGAATCTGCAATTGGTATCCTCGCCTTTACTCGCATCATTAGCCTGTCAAGTCGCAGACTATCTTGCCTTGAGAGAATAGAATTTGAGTTAGTCATGCTCGAGTTTGATGGATATAGAGCTCGGTCTTTCTTTCCGGGTGGTAGGTAGGACAGACAACGCTGGGCTTTCCACCCCGAGTGCTTTCAGTCCGCAATCTCGTATTTGCTTCGTACAACTCAAGTGTGCTCCATCGGTCTCTTCGTCTTCCGCGTCGACATACCCCCTCCCCCAACGAAACATGGCGCTAGTGGAGCTGCAGTGTGCTGTGCTTGGAGAAGAAGGCAACATCTTCCCTGTCGTGGCGGATCTGAATGCATATGCCGAAGATTTGCGATACACCATTTTCTATCAGAAGTTCAGTCGTCGTTGCAACCTGCTTCCGTTTGACGTGGCCCTGTATCTTGCGAAGGATATGAGCGGTAGCGAGTGGCTGACAGACAATGCTGATCTGGATGCTTTCCTCAAAGGAGGTCAAGTGAGCTCTCAACTCGTGAGAATGTGGCCTAACTGCAGGCTTAACCATCCGGAGTATTTGGGTACGAACTTCGAACCCCGAAACAACGAGATTAACGTCTTGGTGCACGTAAAATCGAAACGAGCGGTTCTGCCGGAATCCGCCAAAGAGAATCCGCGTCCGGAGCGATCGATCGATACGAAACTAGCGGAAGACGCAACCACCATAGGCTTGTCTTCACGACCACGGTGGCCTTCAGGACGCTTGCCGTCATTGTGTCCGCCGCAAATGTTCTCAGGAACCTCATTGCAGTTGAAGAAGAACGTGTAGACGTCCGTTTTGTTGCACATGCAGCTACTTCCAAGTCTGAGATGCAGTCACTCGTAAAGCTAATTTATGCCCCATAGTTTATGAAGTTCATGCCAGCAAAGCAAATCGGCCAACATGTCGTGCGCCATAATGGCTCCATCACCACTAGTTGATTAAAAAAGGGAGGTTATACGACGTTTACTGATGTAGTTGACGCTCTCGCTCCACTTGCAACCTGTGCGCAAGACAAAATGACGAGTGAGACGCGTGCCAAGCTCAGTTTACTACACCCATCGATTCATATTTTGCCGCACAATTCGCAAACGAGAAAGCGACCTTACCTGTTGTATTCGTTCAGTCGGAAATCGAAAGCATCAAACCATCCAGCAAGTTGCTAAACTTCATAGCACGCAATGAACACACAGAGTAAACCAAATGTTGCATTTATTTATGCGGTTGCCTCGCCATCTTCTGCAATTTTCGCGTGGAATGCTGTGATCTGCTCGGGTGAGAGCCCTGCGTGATTCACGATGCGATCCACACGACCTTGCTTGGCAGCGCAAGCCATCACCGCCGTCGTAACCATGGACAATGCCGTGGATGCGTCATCGTAGGTGAGCAAGTGGTACCAAATCGCCGGTGACGCGTCTCGCACCAAGTCCTGCGCAAGCAATTGACGCGCAAAGCTCATCGAAGCAGCTGCTGCTGCTGGCTGCTCTTGCTGCTGTTTAGTGGTCGAGGGCGTTGGTGCATTGAAGAGATACATGGTGAGATGGTGGATTGCAACGCAGTACGCCAACACACCGCGCGTGGGCGTGATCTGCTGCTGGCAGAGCGCCTGCTTCATCAGTTGGATCCACTGTTCGTCGCTGGCAGTTGCGGTTTTGCCGCCGCCATTTGTCAACCGCATGAGCGTCGCGTTTGTTGCCTCCTTGTCATCGTCAAACGCCTGGAGCGCGTGCAGGAGTCGGCAGTCCTGGAGCTCCTTCCATATCCATTTGCGGATCGTGACAGGGAAATCGCGCGCCAGGAACAGCGTCACGCATCTTGCAAAGTGCACGTTTCCGTAGGACGACGACGTGAACTCGGCGACCAATTTCTCCAGAAAGTTCATCACAAGCTGTTCATCTGAGGAGAACGAGAGCCCAGCAGCCGCAGTCGCAGCGTCCTTCTCCGTCGTATTTGGATCCTCCAGCTGCTGGAACCGACGAAGGTTGCGCAAGATGCCGTCGTACAAGAGCGTCGCGCTCGTCTTGCTTTTCAAAACGGGTAGGGCAAACTTTGGCAGGAACTGGCGCAGTGCAGCGTCCACGTGCTCGTCAAAGAGTACGTCCGTGCCGGCAAAGAAAACGTGCAGCAAGTGGAACAACTTGTCTTCGTCGCGCATTTCGCGCTGGTACGAGACCTCGATCTGGCGCCACGCGGTGGATGCTGTCGTCGCTATCTCGAGCTGATACAGGAACCGGCACGTCGCGCTCACGATCAGCTTCATTTCGTCGTTCTCAGCACGCGTGGGGGCCGCCGGACTAGGAGGTGACCCATTATCATTGGCAGAACTAGCAGAGCTGGCAAATTCCATGCGCGAAAATGGGCAAAAGAGCCAAAACCCAGGCAACGGGAGGTTCGAGCCGACGTACGCATCTTCGTACTGCGGGACCCGCAGTTGGCACGAGCTTTTCTCCGTCGGCGACAGTGACGAGGAAGCGGAGGATTGCCACGCAAAGTTCCGTTGTGAGTGTTGCTCTTGCTCGCGCGTCGTGTTCACGAGCGCCTGATAAATAGGAATGAGCACGTGGCTCATCGTGGTCGCGTCGACTTTGTTGGCGAAAAAGCCCACTTTCTGCAAAAGCACAGGGTCAAACAGTACTTTCGCGAGCAGTTCGTGGATCCAGAACTCGTGGCCCGTCACGAATTGCTCCATGAGCTTTAGGCCGAACGCATACATCGTCGCAACAAGCGCGTCATCATAGAAATCGTTCGCGTTCGTCACAATCATCTCGCACGTGGACACGAGCAAGCTGCACGTCAGTGCGACGTGGTGGACGTTGCTGCTCTGTGCGGTGGCCAAAGCATTCATGGCCTTGGCGACAGCGTTTCGCTGATGCAACATAGTCCGCTGGAAAAAGTCTCTCGCCACGTCGTCATCGTCCATGTCATCGCCCAAGATGCCGCGTCGAACCGCTTGCTGGTGGAAATGCACGATCGCCGCCAGCACTTCGGGGCCATGTTGCCTCTCCTGGATTGCCACGAGTGCGCTTTTGAAAGCGGCATCTTGCTGAGTAAACTCGAGAACGTCGAGAATGGGCTTGCGCTCCAAGTGGTGTTTGCTCACCAGCGCACTCGTTGCCGCGAGGAATCGGAACGCCGTAGCGATGACCATCAGTTCGTCCTCCTTGCTTTGGGCTTCAGGCGTAGACATGCGCGCCAAAATGTCGTCCTTCGCCTGGTTCATGAAGAAGCCCAGTTGGTTGAAGTAATGCTGCGCTTCGTGCACGCTTTCGAGGCCGCAGAACGCTTCCAGTGCTGCGAAAAGCGCGGCTGTCACTCGTGCAGGGCGGCGTCGGTTGGAGTTTGCGTCTTGGTCGTGTTCGCCGGTTGGTTTTTGCACCAGATCAACGCCACGGAAACCACACAGAATTGGAAACAGGTACGCAAAGCAGTGGAAATCGAGTCCATACTTCAGCAGCACGCGCCAAATGCGAAGACTCTCGCATTGAATGTCGTGGAACAATGGTGACGTGAAGCTGCTTTGGATCGCGAGGAAGCCCTTGGTGCTCTGAATCACGCCGTTCCCAATCAGGAACGCAGCAACAGCCCGCGATCCTTGGCACAGCGCGCGAACGAGCGCCAGCGCCTTGACCGTAACCCGTAGCGCGGCGTCGTTCTTCTCTTTCTCATCCGCGTCTTGCAGCGTGAGCACGGCTTCGTTCTCAATGCATTGCTGCTGCAACGCCTTCATCAACTTCAGGTTTGTGCCGATATCCTTGGCGGCTTTCGGGGAATGGTTTGCGATCTGAGTGAGGATATCAAGCATCTTCTCCGTCGACGTCGGGTCCGGGAGCTGGATGCGCTCGAGAATGTACCGCAGCCGCGTGCCAATGTCCATGTTCAAGAAGCCCTGCACGGGGTCCAGGAACGTCAGGTCTTCGTCCGAGATGCTGCTGACGTCGTTCCCTTCGTCGTCCTGGACATCGCTCGTGTCAATGTAAATCACTTCTTCGGTCGGCGGGATCTCGAGGCGTAACACCTCTTGGGATGCGGGCGTGGTCTCCTCCTTTATGTTGCGATGCAAATGGATGTGCGGTGGGGCCACGACCACGCCGTACGCGCCTTCAAACGCACTCGCCTCGTTGTTCTGCTGTTGCAGCTCGGCGGGTGGGACGAGGAACGCATGAAGTGCCGCGATGGCCGCGCTGAGTGCCGTGTAGTTCTGGTCGTCGAGCGCAATACGCAGCGTGATCGGCAAATTCGTCGGCAACACCCGCGGAAACACGTTCGTGAGATTCTGTTCTTGCTGGTACACGATGCGCTTCTGCAGGATCTTGGTGATCGTCGTCAGCGCCATCGCGCGTTGGCTCGAGACCGTACTGCGCGCTAAGTGGATGAGCTCGCTCATGGTGTACCCAGCGGCGTCGGGATCGTCGCCGTGGTGGAAAAGGCCCGAATGCGTCGCATGCTGCACGCCGCCGTCACCTCCCGAGACAATGCGGTCGCCATTAAAGTCGAAGCGCTCGGTGGTCGCAGTCAGTTTCTCTTTCCGAGCGTTCGCCTTGGTGGCGTCCCCCTTGGTCGTGGCAGACGACGGCGCTGCTGACGCCGATGCATCTGGGACCGCTTGCATCCATTCGTGTTTGGCGCGCTCCTCTGGTGGCAGCAGCTTCGCTGTTTCAAACAGTTGCTCTTCGCTCTTGATCTTCGCCAAGTCGATCGGTGCCGCAGGCGGTTGATCAGAAGCCGCCTCCTCTTTCTGCTCGCCTTCGTCGTTGTTGGTGACAACAGATTTCCCAATTGCCACAGTCGTACCTGCCGCATTCGTGCGAGTCTTGGCAGCAGACTCCGCGGGTTTCTTGACTGCTGCAGGAGCCTTCTTCCGCTTGTTCATAAACTTCTCGAGCAGTGTCGGGTCGAGAGACCGCATGAGCTCTTGCTGGGCCTCGCGGATCTCGTCGAGCGACATTTCCTGCAGCCGCGCGTTGTTCGTGCGGTCGATCTCCGCTTGTTCCGGATCCACCGGAGCCGTCGCCTCCACGACACCACGCTCTACGACACCTCCAGGTGGAGCGCCCGCTTTCATGGCGCTGCTGAATCGACTCGGTTTCGCCGTCGCACTTGTAGGTTGCCGTTGGCGCTTACCAAAGAGACTCTCGCCGCGGCGCTGGACGGCCGGGAAGCCGTTCGCCTGAGCACGCGGCATGACGTTCATGTTCTGGATGTTGAGCTGGATCACGTCGCGCTCCATGACGCTGCCGACGATCTGCGGTGCGTCGGCTTCTTCTTTCTCGTCAGTGGGCTTGTCCGCATCGGCTGCGGTAGAAGGCGCCGCAAAAGCCGCCGGTTTGCCCGCGCGCATGACTTTGGCCGCCGGCCGCTTACTCTGCTTGAGGAAGTCCTCCTGCTCCTTGAGCAGCTGCGCCAGCTCGTCATCCATGTCGAGCCCCATGGCCGCGTTCCGCGCCGCGCGCTCCTCGTCCGTCGGCGGCGTGCTGCTCATGCTGTTGTTTGCATATTGGGAACCAACGGGCAGCAAGCGAGCGCTGTTCGCATTTTAGCCAATCGCTGTATGTGCGTTTTTTATTTTGATACTTTTTATTGGAGGAAAGCTTCATAATGTTAATTAGAGTGATTTGATTGGATAAAAAACGTTTAGCATGAAGAATGATTGCGGTGTTAAATGTGTACCCATTTGTCAACGTTGCCATGGATGCGCTTTGCTTCCACGCCTTTGAAGCGGAGCACGCGCTCTTGACGACACGAGCGATGGCGCCAGCGCTTCTCTTGCTCGATGTGATTTCCTCCGCCAATCCACCATTGAGGCTTGATGTTCGCGAAGATGCCACGTAAGCTTTTCGCTGCGGCTAGCCCGTCGTACCCCTTCGCTATGCATGTCCAAGTGTGGAAAGAGAAAGCGTCTGGCGAAAGCTCAAGATGACGCCAGATTTGTTTTCCGCTGGTGGATAGCATAACCAGGGGCACACTCTCTTGCAATATGAAGTTGCTACTGCGAGGTCCGTGGGTTCCTATTGCAATCCGAGGTCCGTCAGAGCTCCCGCATCGTCTTTTGGAGGAGGAAAGGGCTCCTGCTTACTAGGGCAGCGAACCGAGCACCACGGCTAGAGCTCAACCACAGCGAGTTAATTCTGCAATTCGCCAACAAGCTCCCAAGTCACGATGAGTAAGCTCTTCTTCCTCTCTGCCGCCTTCCTCGTCGCCAATGACGCCAACCCTGCGCTGCACAACCTCGCTCAAGTCGAAGCTTCTCTGGGTGAGACCAACGAGATCCCAACCGAGAAGTGCTACCTCTAAGCTCCAGTCGTCTGATCCAGCGCTGTGGCTCTCACGTCAACGTCCACAGCCACAGCGCTCGCTTTGTATGTCGCCTCCATGAGTGAGTGAACTATTTGCTCGAAAGTACAGACTTTGGTTCATTGTCATGCAAATAATGCGCAAGAGAATAATGAAATCATGCAGACGGACAGGGAATCTGCTTTGCTTTGTAATTACACTGAACTGGCATGTTTGTAGTATAATTGCACCAGCTAGACAGTCGTGGAGCTGGCAAGTGGGAAATGGGTACACTTGCGTCTAATGGAGCATGTCGATTACAAGGATGCTTCGATCTCAGCACTCGGCAAGTCGAAATAAACCCAGAGCGTTTGGCGCCATCTCCATAGAGTATGCAGGTACAGTGGCTCATCTCAAACGCGCCGAACGTTCCACGCGCGCGTAAAAGGCGAAAAAGGCGAAAAAGGAAGAAGCGCCAGCCACCAGTAGATTTTGCTGCCCTGAGTTTTTTTGTTGTTATTTATTTGCACTCTGAAAAAAAGAATGCGCGATCGAGTTAAAACGTGTCACCTCGCTTTCACTGGCCACCCATTTTGCACATTTATCTCATAGCAAAATAAATAAACAAACAGCTTCAAATCCACCGGCCGCAAGGACGTCTATGGTACAAAGAGGCGTATATATAAGATAAAATGCAAACAAGCAAAAAACATGAAAAAGAATCGTCCTGTGTCGTGTCCGTCCAAAGCGCGGCGTGTCGACTGTGTGCGCGCGTGTGCGTGGAATGTTCGCGCTCGCACTCTCTCCCTCCATCAAATGGCGATCTTTGGGTCCATCCTCCTCCGCGCGCTGCTGCCGCGATCTTCTTGCTCTTGTGGCGCGTTACACGCCGAAAAAGTCCATGGCCGAGGAAAGCGCTTGGCGCGTGCGCACGGCCGCGGGCTTGGCGTCTTTGGGGTTGACGTCGGGTCAATCGATAAATACGAGTTCGGGTTTTGCTGTGCGCGGCCACGGAGCTCCTGCTGGTCGCGCTCGAGGCTGCGCACAATGTGCGCCTCGTGCTTGCGCTTCTCGCTCTCCTCGCGCCGCACTTGCTTCTCGATGTCGTATTTCTTCTGGTGCATGCGGTAGAGCTCCTTCTCGGCGCGGCGCAGACGCTCCTCAATCACGGTGCGCCGGCGACTCTCCTCCTCGCAGCGCTTCTCCCACATATCGCGCTGCTCTTCCAGCATCGCGCGTTCTTGTGTCCATCGTCTAATAGCGTCATGAGCATGATTCATAATAGCGATTAAAACTTGTCGACACGAAGCGTAACCCTCGCAAAAGATTCTTGAACTGCACACATACCGTTCGTCGTCGGCCTTTTGCGCATCGAGCTTGATACGGTCGAGCGCTTCTTGCTCCAGTCTACAATCAACAAGCAAACATGTTCGTGTTAGGTTCAGCTATCATTTCCAAATGGCATGATGTGTGTGCGTTGGGTCTGTACCGTCGCTCGAGGTCTTCGTTCACATATTCGAGGTCGTTCTGTCGTCGCGCCTGCGCTTCGACGAAGCGCTTGGCGTCCGCGAGCTCGTTCTGCAGCCGCTGGACAAGCTGGCTGTCCTTGCGGTGCTCGCGCTCAAACAACGGCACGTTATCCATATCGGCCTAGAGTATTTGTCGATTACAAGCAAGCAAGCGCGGTTAGACTGCATGCTGGCAACAAGTGTAACCCTGGTTACGTTTCTTGTCGACAACAGCGAATAATCAAACGTACGCGTGCAAACGAATTCCCCCAGTTGCCACCGGCGGTGGCGCGTTGATCATGTGCTAACATTGCGGGTCTGATGCAAAGTAGCGGGTGTCCTTACTTGACTCACTCGCTCACGCCTTCCTCGCGCTGATGTCGCGCGGTTGTGTGTTTGGCGGGCGCGTGGACAAAAATAAAGTCCAGTGCCTCCGATCTAAACAGCCGAACGTCCAATCTCGGGCTTGCAAGGACGAGGAGGGAGGGAGGGGAGGGGGCTAAGGTTACACTACTCTTTGTGGACCGACCACAGGGAGAGAGGGGGGACCCGACAAGAAGACAAGAATTGGACCCTGTACTGTACGGCGATAATAGACTGGCGGCTCACCTCACCCACAACGGTCGACCAATCAAAACGATGGAATCTAAACAAGAACAGCCCTACCCGCATGCTGCTGGCTGACTTGAGCACATGAGTAACCCTGTAACCAATGGGTGTACACTGGATGGAAGTGTACCCCCGGATGTGTCACCTCCCAATTTCAGGAACGTTCTGACACTGAGGATATCTGTACCATAATCTGCAAAACTCGGTTTGTTGCTTTTCGAAACCAGATCTTGCGTATCGCACAAGCTCAAGAACAAATTCGTGCCCACACATCTGAGATGCAAGGTACGCTCCCATACACCTGTCTTTTGCGCAAAACTGGCGCATGGAGTTCCGTCATTATTCGAAAAGGTCTTTCCGCCATCGTGATGCGCCACGGATCGATCTACTTCGCAACCTATGACATTGCAGCGCGCTTCTAGAAAAATTACGTACACATGATGCACGAAAGAAACGTATTTCTCGTTGACTCGCAACGAAATTTGAGCGTTCTGATCACCTCTCCAGACGTCGTCATTCACGCAACAAACATGCAGCAAAGACATCATAACCCACCAAAAAAGGATGCGGAATATTTTTTTTGTTTTTATCAACTTAACTGACTGCTGGGCCTATCTCCAAGTCTCTGGACGGCAAATAATTGTTGGCAGCAACTTTTAACTTTTCTGCTCAAGAAATACTCACTTCCTTCTTCACGTTTAGCAAACGAGCCACTTTCTCCGCAATGTTTCGCAGAGAAGAGCAATAAACACTCATGCAGGCATTGTCACGATTATTTCTACTCGACACGTCTCGACACGTTTGCACTTTGCGCTTGCAGAAGAAAAGGCACGCAAGTGCATGTTTGAACAGACACTTCAACACCCCCAATCGCTTGCTGGAAGTCACTAAAATGCCGAATCAGTCGTCATTGCGACATGCTCCTTCTGCTGCTTGTGCAAAACTCATTCACGCGACGACTGCTGCGGCTCTCCACTCGCTTGTGCTCTGCGTGCAAAGACCACGCAACAGCAGCACATCTTGGCGGAAAAATGAGGTTCGGGTCAACGCGCAAACTCCCCTAACGTCAGGGGGATCCAATTTGGCAAGTCAACTGCAACATGTGCTTGACAAACATGACATGTGTGCACACTGAATATGCTGCACGTCACTCCTGCCTTTTCCTGAGCTCCACAGACCTCTGCAACATCGTATCCGCAGAAATAACCCCCTGCAAAAAACAACAAGTGTAACCCATTTCAGCAAATGAGTCCACCCGCAGTAACCACCATCATTGATAATCGCAATTCGGAAAACGCACGTACCATGGGCTCGTAATGGACGCTCGTGCCGGTGCGTCCATGCGCGCGCACGGACGCCAGCAGCGCGATCTGTTCGCTCTGCTGCTGCGTGAACGCGTCGCCGCGTGCCAGGCGCCTGCAGCGCATCCAGAGCTTGGCGCCGAACCACACAACCATCGCTGTCGCGATCGCCACGTCCTCCCAGAAGCCCTCGCACGCGTACATGAAGAACGTGCACTCAATGCACTCAGTGGACCCCGGAGGCGCGTCGCCGCCCGAGGGGCATGGCCAGCACGACTCTAGACCTTCCTCGTCACCAAACGTGCCCTGGGGACATGAGGAACACGTCAGTACGCCAAGCGAGTCCGAGTATGTGCCAACGGGACACAAGCGGCACTCTGAAGTACTGCTTCCGCTTTTCCCGTCCGAAGAGAAGAAGTAAGTGCCCTTGGGGCATTTCACTGCACGAGATGACTTCAGGGAAGACGAGGACGGAAGCACCGTGATGTGGACGAGGCTTGGTGCGATGTCGGCCACATGCTGGTGCTGCAGCTGCCGCACGAGGAAATCCAGGAACCCTGGACGCGAGATCGTCTCGACCAGCACTTTGTTGTCACTGTCATCGATTTCGTCGTCTTCTGAGTCGCTGCCGGATCCACTCTTGTTGCTCCTCCTGCTGTTGGTCTTTATGAACTCGATTGTATTCTCAAATGAAGCACGCGTCGAATCGACAAACTCGTGGAATTCGTCTGTCTTGGCCCTGAGTTTCTGGAACATCGTGGCATTTTGCTTCTGGCGCTTGGGCAAGGGCGCCGACAATGTCTCGAATGCGAAATCTATGAACAGCGAGTCGTCCGACGGCGTCTGGGGCTCCAGAGCTATTACGTGGAGCTCCGTGTTCGTGACTCCAAAAGCAGCGAGACTAGACGTCCACGCGAGTTTTAGGCTTTCAAGGTTGTCGTTGCCTAATGACGACACGCCTTCAGCTCCACTTGCATGCGTGGCGTCTCGAAAGTCTCGAGCACTGATGCTTGCTATTGTCATCGTCGCTCTGGGCCACAGAATCACTTCGTAGATTTCGCCAGGCTCTGCAACGGAGCAATTGGAACTTCCGCCAACCAAACTGAACGACGGCCACGGGCATTCCTCGCAACTCAAGCTCCCGGGTGAGTCTGCAAAATGGTTTGGTGGGCAGCGTATCGGCTTCCATGCGCCTTCTTCATCGACGTAAGTGCCAATTGGAGCGACGTCGCAACTCGTGGCACCCGCTTGATCAGCAAAACTTCCTGCAGGACATGGTGTACACTGCAATGATCCTGTGGCTGCTGCAAACGTACCAGGAGAACAAGGTTCACAAGTCAGGCGCTCGCCATCATTGAATGAACCAGGTGCACAGAGAACTTGTGCCTCCGCATTTCCATCAGCTGCCAAAACCAATCCATTCCCTGGCCCAGGCTTCCTCATGCACTCAGCATTTCCGTACCCGTCCGCTGCCATCTCTTCGGGGCATGCTTGGCACAACAACTGTGCGCTCGTGTTCGTGAACGTGTGCGGAGGGCATTTCGCACACATGTTCCTGTTCACGTCAAAGAAACTCCCAGGAGGACACGGGATGCACTCTGGGTGACCTGGAAACGGCGCAACGTAGCCTTCGGGACAAGTCTTACAGTCTGTCGAGCCTTCATCGCTCTGGTACGATCCTATGGGGCAAGGCAGACACTCGGCTTCACCTTGGACTTGTGTATAAAATCCCGGTGGACATGGTCGACAATGATTTTGGCCATGAGTGCCAGCGTACATGCCAGGGATGCACGGTGAGCACTCAATCGACCCAGTTTCACTTGCAAAGTGACCGGGAAAACATGGCGAGCACGTGGGCACTCCATACTCACTGGCAAATGTGCCTTCGGAACATGGACGGCAACCTTCGGATCGCGTCTCGGCCGCGAAAGTGCCTGGAGCGCAGGGAGTGCAATATTCATTGCTGGCATTCGAGTTGGGTGCGGCATTGGCTAACGAGACTGTGAATGTGCCGGCAGGGCACTCTGAGCACTGGTGATCGGTGCTGGCGTTTGCATAGAAGCCCGATGCGCAGTACTTGCATCCGTCGATCCCATCGACTAGAAACGCAAGTGACGTCGTACTGATGTTGCTCGCCGCCGCCGAATGTACATCGCCACACTCACATGTGAGATTGGTTGATGCGAGAAATTCTGGGAGTGGACATTTGAAGGCGTTTCCGCTGAAAGCACTGGGGTCTTTCAACGCAATTCTGTGTTCAAACAACATGACGTACTTGAACAAGTCGTTTGTAGTTGAGAAACGAACATGTGAATCAAATGGACGTACATGTGTGGTGGAAGCACCGATGGAGGAAACACTTCAGAGAAGCGATTGTAGCTGATATCGCTGCAACAGATGAGTTAAAATTTAGCTGTGTGAAGAGTAGCACCAGCTACGTTTACTCCAGCAAAGACTTGGAAAGCTTACAACGTATGGAGGGAAGCGAGCGTCGAAATGTTTGGAAGAACGCCGTGAAAACCATTGTGCGATACATCACTGCCGCAAGGTCATTCATTACAAGCATAATATGAGCGAACGGCAACAGCACAGTGACAGTGACGCATGATGACTCACAAGATTTCTAGGCTCGAGTCTTCGTCTGGGTCGCGAGGATCTTCACGCCCTAGAGATGCGAGATCACCAGGCAGCTCCCCAGCGAGCATGTTATGCGACAAATCCCTGTCAGAAAACAGCATAACAAGATTGCATTGAGAGCCCAATATGGCGTGCTTTTTCACAGTCAGAACGGATGGATTGTTTGCGTACATGGAGACGATATACTTGAGCGCTGGCAGTCTTGGGAGCGATCCAAAGATGCGATTATGGCTGATATTACTACGCAACCAGAGTCGTTAGCTTGTCGATACCTCATAGTTGGCGCATGATAAGCGACATCAACCAAGCGTACATGGTATGAAGGTGCTCGCTCTGGAAAATGCCCACTTGGAGATCAGCATTTATATTGTTTTGCGATATGTCGCTAGCAACGAGCGAAATCAAAACCACTAGCATTAGAAATGCATTCGTGCACTTTTAGACCAAAGTCATGAAGTGACGAAAATTTTTCAACTTACATGTACCGCAGTTGGTGGAATGTCTTGAAAAAGTCCAACGTGGGTATCGTCAATTTGTTCTGCGCCAAACTCCTGCCAGGCATGTACCAAGCACAAAAAATCAATAGCTGCAACTCAGGAGTGACTAGACTTGCTTTGGGGCCAACTCACAGGACTTCCAAAGCGCTCGCGTCACCAAAGGAGATCGGAAGCTCTCCGCTGAACTCATTTCCGGCCAAATTGAGGATACGAAGTGCTCGCAGATCGCCTAGCCACGTTGGAAACGGACCTTGCAACTCGTTCGACGACAAGTCCCTATCCGTAGCAACGAGCTCATGTCAGTCCCCTGGACGCAATGACGAGCATTAAACAGCGCCAGCACGCACAATTGCTGTAAGGAGACCATGGGGCTCAAGTCGATGTCACTCAGACGGCACTGAAGGTGTTCATCTGGGAGATATCTGCAAAACGCACACGAGCAGTCAGATCCAAGCGGACGTTGAGATAATTGTTTGCAGTTGTGTCCTCAAGCGTACATGTCTGTGATCGTCGTTGGGTCCGTGTACGCGTCGCACTTGATTCCCTCCCATGGCCAGAGGAATTCGACCACTTCATCGTCACTTCGATCCGCTTTCAACACTCTTCCGGTGCATGGATGCGTTCTGATACGGCTTGGACACAGCACGGTGTGCTCATCCAGGTACGTGATGTTGCCCGTACACCACGTCTGCAAAGCCTGCGATTCCGGAGTCTTGCACTTCGAGTACAAGTCAAGAAGCAGCTCAAGCTCTTGCGGCGCAAGCGGGTACGCATTGTCCACGGCGACAACCGTGCGCGTCCCATTCGCGTCTTTCGGGGCTGCATTTTCTTCGGCAAAAGCTCGACGCGCGAGTCCCATAAGCTGCTCTGTGCCGTTCACGATGCCATCGATATCCAGGAACGTCGATACCACGTCCGCAAGGCTTTGTGCGCGTAATGGTGAGATGATACAAGCGAACACCATGAGCAGCAGCAGCAATATCCACTGTGTCCTCTTTCGCTGCGTCATCGCCATTGTTGATCGCACTTTGGTGTTGGCTTGTGAGTTCACCTTCTGTCGACCGTGCGAGTCTGCTGCAAATAAGAAAATGAGACTATCCTGCAGGCTGCCAGCAAGTATTGTGCTGAGAAACGAAACAGTACGATACATCGTAAAGGAGAATCACGTCATTAGTATTATTCAGTGACACGGCGAATTCTTGACATACATGGCAATTTTCTCGTCCTCAGCGGACTAGTAAAGTACATGAGCACAGCTCAATTGACCTCTCTTTTTTGTCAAAATGCTTGCACGCAAACAAGAGCGATGGGTCTGATCTTCGACAAAGTCGACAACAGTCTCTTGCTGCTGATCTCACTGGTATGGCCTTGTGAGGTTTAGTCCGAGTTGTTCGAGCCTGAACGATGCGGGTGGTAGTGCAGCGCTGGGCTCTGAGGCTCCGTCAATGGCTTGTCGCTCGGCTTCAACGTGAATCCTCGACTTTCTGGCACAGGGCGCGCGTGGAACTGCAGTTTCTCACGGCGCAATCGCTTAATCTCTTCTTCTTGGAGGCGACGGGTTTCTTCTTCTAATTGTTTCTTGTATTCCTCTTCACGGGTACGACGTTCGCGTTCCGCAGCGTCGAATGCAGCACGCTCGGCTGCACGACGATCAGACGCTAACTGAGGTGCCGCGAAACGAGTAAGTGGCTTGCTACTTGGCCTCACGTGGAATCCTTGTGCGCTATTCTCTTGATTGCTAGAATCGTGAATAGCAGGCATCGGCATCGCCTTAAACTGCACAGACACTTGCTGGCGTTGCTCTTCTTCTCGGCGCTTTGCCTCAATTCTCTCACGAGCACGCTCATGGTATTGCTCACCAGGTAATGAAAACGGTACAACCTCCGTCAGCGGCTTCTTTGATCCTTGGAAAGGCTGCGGAGTAGAAGCTATCCGGATAGGATTCGCTTTGAATTCACGTTGCCGCTTCATTTCTTCTTCCTCAGCTTCAATGCGGCGGCGAAGATTCTCCTGGTATTGACGGTGCAGTCGGATGCTTTTCAGCTCTGGGGTTTCTGGAACAGTAGGTCGCCGTGAAGCTGGTGGTGGCTGGCGCTGGGCTGTTTCTTTCGCCTTCAAACGCTGCTGCTCTCGTTCTTTGCGACGCTTTTCCAAGTCGGCAATCGCTGCCGCAGCTTTTTCGGCTGCACTTTGGCGATGTGCACTCCGAGAACTGGTAGACAGTTTGGGTGATACAGGGTTCGTCAAAGGTGGCTTCGCTGCTTTCATTGGCGATGGCGGCTTCCTCGACTCAAGAACGCTTCTGGGCACAGACTGAGCATGGAACTTTTTGGACAATTCAATCTCATCCTGATTCGTTCTCTCGATTGGTCTGCGGTACGCTTGTGATGCTTGTGCACGGCGAGTTGTCTGCAACTGGGGTGTAAGAGGCTAAAGATTATCCAAAAAGAGAAAGTCAGTTCAATCCTCATCAAAGACAAATAAATGCTTCGAAAATTGTACCTGAGTGAGTCCTCCCACTTTCATCCGAGAGTAATTTGGTGCCGAAGGCTTTTGAGGAGGAAGTTCTTCATGGTGGATGGTGCGCCGAGAGGCCCGTTCGGCAGTCTGCAAATGCGGTGACAAGGGTTTCTGCTACGTTTTAAAGCAAACACACAAAAGACAAGCTCGAAAATTAGACTGGAGTCAAAGCATTTCAAAAGTACAGCGGCCGGTACTAACCGTTGGTTCGTGTGGGTCATGGTGGTGATGGTGCTGATTGGAGACTGGCAGAGAGAAATCTCGAGTCAAGAGCGTCTCTGGTCGAATAACTTGGTGAGGTCGCTCTCCGCCGTGTCCATCGTCGCTTGCTCCACTGTCGCTTTGATGGAAGCGTCGAGTGCGATGCCCGACCTCAAGGTAGGGTGACACCGGGATCGTCAACTGCTTTGTCGATCGCTGATGCACGTTCGCTGGAGGGCGTTGGGCTTTCGTCTTTTCGTGAAATTCGCGGATCTTCATCGTTTCCATTTGCACACGCAGCCGTTCTTCTTGGATCTTCAGCAATTCGCGGCTTGTGTAACTCATGCGCGACGGATCTTTTGGGTCACGGTTA
The DNA here is from genome assembly GCA_000143045.1 of Globisporangium ultimum DAOM BR144. NCBI lineage: Eukaryota > Oomycota > Peronosporomycetes > Pythiales > Pythiaceae > Globisporangium > Globisporangium ultimum. Next base: position 222,775 of record GL376606.1, on the reverse strand, counting down.
GCTTGTTCCGCTTTCATGCTGGTCAGTAGGCGTGGCGCTCTTGGTTGCGTGAGGCGGAAAGGCTTGTCTTCAAGCGGGGCGCCCTCCATGTAACTTTGCTCTCGAATCGCATGCTCTGTGTGAATTCTACGAAGGAATGCCTGCGTTGGCTGCATGAGCCTTGATGTGGCACTTGGCAGGCGTGGCGCGGGTGGCAACCCATGCGCATCTTCGTGTTGGGATGAATGACGCGATGAGTGGGGCGAAAAATGGTACGTCGAAGGTTCCTGCAACAAATGCGCCATCGAATGCGTTGATGACTGCGACGATGACGCGTACTGCGCAAACACCTCATCAAACGTTTCCAGTTTGTCTTCGTACAGTCGACTCTGGGAGCGGCTCGGCGCTTTTTTCACGTGCTCCGCTGGGTCCGAGCTCAGCTCCTCGATGTTCATGTCTTCGCTCGTGTCGAGACGAAGTGTATCCTCCGAGTCGGCGTCGCTCATTCGTTCATCCTCGTCCGCAACAACATCAGCATCGATTTTCGGCGGTTCTCGGTATTGGCTCATGCGAAGCTCCAGCTGTCTCTGTTCCTCAGCCATCTCCGTATCATGGTGCGCCTGATGGTATTCGTTCATCATGCTCGCTGGCTGCTGATCGTCATGCTGGCTGCTGCGCAGCGATCGCGTCTGCGCATCCTGCTGCTGCTGCTGAAAGCGATCGAATGCCGGCGTTCGCAGTGCGTTTTCATCACCGCCTAGTTGCGCTCGCTGCTTCAACGGCGTACTGAGAACCGGGGGCTGCGGAATCGATGACGCTAGTCGTGGAGTCGTTTGCCCGCCGTTGCTTCCAACAGCAGTTTCCACCGTGTCCGCAGCAATGTACTTACCAGGCGTGTAGTCGTTGGTGAAGTATCCGTCAGCATTGTTCACATACTGCGCTTCAAACGCCGGGTTCTTCAAGTCGTAGTACGCCGGCGCATCGAAGCGGAACACGTCGTCGTCGTCTTCTTCGTGCTGGTTGCTCTCCGAGTCGGTCCGCGGCGACGGCGGCGTCGCGCCTGACGACGATGCAAACACTTTCTTCGCGTCATACGCCGCATGCGAGCTGCTGCTGCTCATGTTGTTGTCGTGGATCTCCATCGTCGTCTCTTGAGTGTACGATAGCAATCGGCAGCAAGTGGCGTCGTGGCGTTGTACGGGTTCGGACGACCGTTGGGCTTCGGTACAGAGTTGAGCTATACACACAGATAGAGGAGAGAGTGCGCTCTAATGCTCTAATGCACACACACAGCGCCTTTCTCCTATTCCTCTATTGGACGCACGCACAGAGCGCGTTTGTAGCGAAATGAAGGCGGCCGACTGCTTCCTTTTCCGCACGCTGTTTCCGCTTTTGTTTGGTTTTAAATTTTGAAAGCCCGCGAGGGGAAGGAAGGAAGGGTGCGTGGAGGGTGGGTACCTGTGAAAGTTTATCAACGGCAAGAGGAACGTGGGAGAGATCGTCGTATAACATTAAACATACTAATGTGTTTATGAAGGTTATGGGTGGAGGTTGCAGCTTTGGGGAAGAGGCAACAACGGAAAGTACTGATTTTGAGGAGTTGAAGGAAAACGCCGAATAAAACCTTGGTCGAATGCACTGCAACTGCTGAATGCAACCTTTCATAATAGGTATTTAATTTAACTGTTTAATACGAAGGTAAACTACATATTCTAAATGCGTCGAACATAATAATATGTGATCTATTCGCTTTCAAAAGGTACATGTAGACTACTGTCTTGTGCGTCAGTGGCGCCAAAGCACCAGCATTCATTCGCGCATTGAACCACCAACAGATACGAAGATGGTGCTCCGAACGATGCGCCGCACGGCGCTGCTGCGCGCGGCCGCCGCGCCTCGCGCTCTTGTGCGTCCACAACTCCTCTTGCTTCTACATGCATACATGCGTCCCTGTATCACTGACACTGTGGTTCTCCATGCGTTTGTTTACCCCCCTGTAGCACACTGTGCGCAAGATGGGCGAGCCCGAGACCGCCGAGTGCCGCTACTTTTTCTTCGACCGCATGGGGCGCAAGCAGTCACCATGGCACCACATCCCGCTGCTCTCACCCGAGCTCAGCGCGGCGGTGCCGCACGGCAACATTTTCAACTTTGTCAATGAAATTCCCAAAGGGTGCGTCCAAATACTTGCAGTAAGCGTCTCCATATATACCTCTATATGATATGAAGTCTAATGCTTGCGCATGTGGACAACAGAGCGCGCGCCAAGATGGAGATCGCGGGTGAAGAGGAGTTCAACCCGATCAAGCAGGACATGAAGAAGGGCAAGCCGCGCTTCTACCACTTTGACTCGCTCGTCAACTACGGCTGCCTGCCGCAGACGTGGGAGGACCCGAACCACGTGGACGCCGACACCAAGTTCGGCGGCGACAACGACCCGATCGACGTCGTGGAGATCGGCCGCCAGGTCGCGCAGGTTGGCGATGTGTACCCGGTCAAGGTGCTGGGCGTGCTCGGCATGATCGACGACGGCGAGACCGACTGGAAGGTCATCGCCATCAACGTCAACGACCCGCTGGCCGACCTCGTGCACGACGTGCGCGACTTGGCCAAGACGGAGCTCCACGACATCGTGCCGCAGATCCACCGCTGGTTCCGCGACTACAAGATCCCGGACGGCAAGCGCCCGAGCGAGTTCGCGTTCAACGGCGAGGCTCAGTCGCGCGACTTCGCGGTCGACGTCATCTACCAGACCCACGAGTCCTGGAAGCAGCTCGTCGGCAACGAGCTCACGACGCCCACCAAGCTCTGGACGAGCAACCACCCGGCCATGTAAGTAGAGCATAACGCATCTTTCAGGCCATTTAATCAACTCTTTACAACGACACAACCGATTCAGACAAAAGACCGGCAACGTGGAAAAGAAAATGTGCTGCTTTTTCTCGTATTTTGTTAAATATATCGTCGACGAAATTCATTCATTGGCGCGCGCAAGTGTGGCGATGACAAGAGAGAGAGTGTGAGCGAGAGCAAGAAGAGGAGGAACGTCTCTATTCGGCTGGACCCCACGACGCTGTTTAACTTGGAGAGCCCAGGACCAAAACAAGCAACAACGTTATGCGTCTTCTCTCGTCCCAAACGCCCCCGACGCCTGATTATTGCTGCCGCCGCTGCTGCTGCTGGCGGCCATCGCAATCGGACTGCCAATGTGGCGCCGGTGCGAGTCCACATCCACACGCGGACTCGCGAGATCCAGACCTGCCAATGAGTCTGCGACGTCGTAGAGCATGTGTTCGCGCCGCTGCACCAGCGCACTTCGTGTGCGCGGCAGATTCGCCGCCGCCGTGTTTCGGTTGTTGTGCTGCGACGAATGCGAGAAACTCGCGACGCGCATGAACGGCTGGTGATGGTGACGCGCAGCGTCTCGCCCTCTGCTGCTCCCATCCAGGACGTGTCCGTGGTCGTGGATCGCGTCTTCGTCGTCAAACAGATGATGCAGGCGCATCGTGTCGCCCTGGCGCTGCCCATCCGGACGCTGGCGGGTGATGGCGTGGAAGCCGTCGCTTGAGCCTGAACCTCTCGGGCGGCCAAGCAGCTCGTGGAGGGAGTACGGTGACGAGACGATCTCGGCGCTCGGATCATGGATCATGCTCGGTCCATTCATTTCGAATCGGTTCGGCACGGGACGATGCGGCGCTGGTCGACTCCTCATGGCAGCATTGTTGCTGCTGATACCGGATGATCTTGCCGACACGGGGGTACTGCTCGCGTCCACATTAGTTGGCGTCAACGCGAAGCTGGCGGCGTCTGCTGCCGAAGGAGACGTGGCCGTGGCGCCGTACTCAGCTCCTTGTCCTTCTGCGTTCTCATTGTTGCCGCCAGACCATTTCCACTTCTTCTTGGATTTCAGGGTCAAGATCGTGCGGCCGATCTTCACGTGAACCACTTTGTTCCATTCCAGTTGCAGCGGGCGGCTCAGGAACAGCATCGTGCCATTCGAACTCGACGCATCCGTCAAAAAGAAATTGTCCTGTGGAAACACAAAGAATACAAGTCAGAAAATGGTTCCATCACATGGAATGCGACCACCAAATCGACGCCATGCGTACATCTTTGTAGGTGATCTTGGCGTGGAGCTGCGACACCGTGCGGTAACGCAGCGTCATGTTGTTGGTCGTCGATCGCCCGATCGTCAGCGACTGCTGGTTCCGCGGTAAGCTGCATAACACACATAACAACAAATGCCACGTTAGCTTCCACCGCTATCCAAATGGTCGAGACGATCCAAGCAACCACGTACTTGGCAAAACTAAGCTGGAAGCGCGTGTTCGTGAGCGCGGTCTGTCGATTCCGCGTCTCGTGCTGGGTCACGACGGCGAACGTGACGTAGGGTGGGGGCAACTTCTGTGCTAACAGTGACACGACGCGGCCGTCGTCCAGCTTCACGCTCGTTAAATAGGTAGCCTTGCAGATCGTGCACACGTCGAGGCCGTCCGTGTTAGTGACGGCGCACACTTTCTGGTTCGGGTTCGTGCCGTCGGCGTCCAAGTTGTTGTTCCAGCGCTGGAGACAGTTGAGATGGACGTACTTGGTGTCGCCCTTGCAGTGGCACGGCGCCACGAGCGGGTTCTCCTCCGGTTCCTCGTCGCCGTCGTAGCAAATGTAGCAGAACTTCTTGCCGCTCGCCATGCCCGAGGCGCCAATGGAGCGCTCAACGCCGCCATTCCTCGACGCCGCGAGCTCGTCGTCGTCCTCGCACGTGTCGTCCATGGCCAGATTGTCCGCCGTCTTCCGGTCTTCCTCGGATTCGCCCTCGTCCGATGTCTCGCCCGCGCGGAAGCCGCGTCGGTGGCGCTTGTTATTGTTGCTATTCGCAGGATGGTGCCCGCCAATGACATCGTCGTCGTCGTCGTCGTCATGCTCGCCGTCGTGCGGCTGTCGTTGGCTCTCGGTCGGGTGGTGGAACGTTTGCTGCAGCGGGAGACTGAGGTAGTGCTCCTTCAAAAAATCGTACTCCTCCTCGCTGAGCGCTTCCTGCGTCTCGTCCCGCGTCGTGCGGTTCACTTCACACACGACGAGTCCCACGGAGCCGATGCGCAACAGGTCGCCGATTTGCAGATTGTGCGGCACGATCGGGTACTTTTTGCTGCCGAGTACGCGGCAGACGCCCGTGTGGCCCGAGAAGCGTTCGATGGACGAGCCGCACACGAACCGGTCGACCGTGTGGTCGTACTTGATCGCGAGCGTGGTCGCGCGCGTGTCGTTGAGCACGCACTCCTTCATGGGCGCCACGGGTCGTTTCGGCATCGCGGCGGCATCGTCGCGTATCTCGTCCGAATCGTCAAAGCCCGCGCTCTCGTCCTCGTCGTTCGGCGCCGAACTCGGCGGCGACGGGAAGTCGCGCATGTGCAGCGCGTGGAAGCTCGCCGACTGGTAGAGCAGGTCGCGGTCGAGCACGGCTGTGGCGGCGTCATGACCCGTGGGTGTGCCGAGGAACGCGTGCGGAAACGCGCCGCGCTGTGGCCCATGCAGGAGCGCACCGTCCTCGTCAACCGTGAACTCGAGCTTGGGCAGCGTACGGCGGCCGCGGCTCGTGCTCACGCGCGCGCCCGTGGCGTCCGTCGTGGTGCGCACCTCGCCGGGCGTTGTCGTCTCCGCCTTGACCTCCACGCGCCGCACGTTCTTGAAGCCCATGTGCTTGGCGCGCAGCATCGGGGTGAAGTACGTAAAAGTTGGTTACGCTTCTTGTCGAGATAACTAACCTGTCGGCTTGTTCGGCAATGCTTGTTCTGTGCGGAGTTGACTTGCAGGTTGTTGTCTGCAGCGTTCGCTTGCGGCACTTGCGTGCGTCGGTGGTTGTCTTGCTGGACGGTCGCGGCGACCGGTCGAGTGAGGGAGGCACTTACTTGCACAGCGGCAACAGAGATCCGGCAAATGCAACAGACTCTCTCTGTCGGTGCGAGAAACGGGCCGCAGCAAACAAGGCGTGCGAAATCGAATGCTGCTTGTTGACTGCGCCCGCTGGTTCGGTTGTTTGCAGCCGTCCGTCCGTCCGGCCCGCTCGCGCTCGCAGAAAGCCAGGAAGGCGCTGTTGTTGGGCGATTGTGGACGACGGTGTCGCAGTCGCAGTCGCAATCTTCCGCTGCAAAAATTGCTTCTTTTCGTGTGTGAAGGAGTGCCGTGCTGATGACTGCAGGTGCGCTTGTTTCTTTCCTTCTTTCGTTCTGTTTTTTTTGTTTTTTCTTTCCTTCTTTTCTGTTTTTTGTTCCCTTGCTACACAACATTACTTACACGCATAAATTACTTCCACACCTGCGACAACGCAAACGAAAGTGCAACCAGTCTCCTCGTGTATGGCAAGAAAACAAATGTAGTTTTCATTTCAGCAATTCCAAATTTTATTTTGTTTTTTACTTATTTTACTTTCATGTATATTTTGCAGATCGCGTGGGTGGGTGTTGCGAGAGGGTGGAAAAGGGCAGGAAAGTGGTACACAAGTCCCGTCCAAAAAGTGCAGTCAGTTTGCAAAGGGGGGGACCGTGATATAGCACACGCACCGAATACGTGCATATGTACACTTTTCTGCTCGCGATCCAGTTTTCCAGATCTCATATACAGCAGCACGATGTCATGCGCGTTTGCTCATATGCATTCGATTGTGTTTATACGACTGTAGCAGGAGGCATGAAACCCAAAGCCGGATTTCCAGATTTCGTATCGCCATTTTGGAATGTCGGACCAGATCTGACTGACTGACTGACTGACTGACTTTTTATACTGGAAAAGAGTCAGGCGGCCATCTTCAATCAGTCACAAAGCGCGGTCCACTGTCTCTCGCCATAGTGAATGAGCGAGTTCGACGAGCACACGACCATGTCGTATCAACGCTTTTATATAATTTCTGGAAAGCATATGCGGTTTAGTCGCGGCGCATAGCCGATCAAAGCATCCAAACTACAGCTCTGCACCTCGCACTTTGACATGCGTCAAGCATCAGATCCCGATTCGATCGAGTGTTGCAACTAGAAAAGCGATCACGAAGTTTGTTGGCTCGATACGAGTGGCACGCAGTTTGAGCATCATCTCACGCCTACATGATCACAAAGTTCATAGTTCAACTTCCTATTGCAATATATGCAGCCAAGCGAGATTCAAACACAATTTGTGGTTGCATCAAAGACAACTTTGAAGGCAAGCAGGGGTTCTGTTTGATTTGCACGTTATCATTTCTCGAATTCAAACAATGCAAACCAAAAGTCGCTGCTCTGCTGGTTGTTAAACGCATACTGGTATGGACATTTTGCTTCGATTCACAGTGGTGGAGCCCTGGGAAAGCGTCTACAGCTTGGCGATCCGAGGGACATTGAGCTTAGAGGCAGCACTTCTCGTCTGGGATCTCGTTGGTCTCGCCGAGAGCGGCTTCGATTTGGGCAAGGCTGCGTAGCGCAGGGTTGGCTTCCGCCACGTCAGCAGCATTGGTGGCGCCAATGGCGACGAGGAGGGCGGGAGCGAGGAAAAAGAGCTTGTTCATATTGACTTAGGAGGTGGTGGTTGCCGGCAAATTGCGGAATGAGCAAACTTGTGAATGGCTTCTCTTGCTGCAAGCACCGATCGCTCTCTGTTGCCGCTGTTGCTACTCTCGCTTAGTTAGCGACTAATTGAGAAAACAAGAGACGCGACCCCAGATCGCACATGGGCCATTGGTTGATAGCTCACCATTACATACTTTATTGGATCTGCTTCGGTAGGTACAGCGAACTGCGTCGGCGGCTCGCTCATCACGATGCTGCGGAATGCCGTGTTGGACAAGTGGTTAGATCGATTATTCAAATTTACTAGCGGAAATGAAATCTAGCGTCACGTGGGGTCTTTTGCGAAAGGCGCATCCTAAAGTGTACCCGTCCAGCACAGGAGATAGCGTTGCATACGACGTATGCGATGCGCAATGGATGATGCCTAACCAACATCATAACGCGCAAGCAATGAGTCAAGTATAGTGTGCAAATCCCTCCCACTGATGGCGACGAGCTTTCAGTCACGCTGCACGTTATAGCTATTGGGGCGACGCTGAACTACGCTGCAATTTGGTGCGTGCTGCTTTGACGAAAAACACAGCGATTGCTTGGAGAGGAGTGTTTTCTGTGGTAGTGAGCATTATTGCAATTGCAATAATTGAAAGTGTAAATTGACAGTTTGTATGTATACGAACTTGGTTTGGCATGACGTGGTCAAGATGGAAATCGCACTTAGTTAGGTGGTGAGTTCTTTAAATTAAAAATTGCGTGGTGATGAGCCTAGACACTTCAAAAACGACTAGTTAGTCGCGACGAGATTGCCCAGATAGGTGGCCCGTTTGCCAGATGCGAACTGGTGTCAACAGCGGACATCCACACATTTCGCCATCTTCTTCATCTACGAATCTTTTACGGAAGACGTGGATTGGATACGAGTTGGACTAAGATGACACTAGGAAAGATCCTCAGTTTATAAGTGTGAAGATCAACCCTGGCGCCATCAATATCAGTTCGAACTTTTACTACTAAAATACTGGCATAACAGTACCAAAAACGCAGCGAGTGCTTTGGAGATGTCTGCTGCCCTGCAGACGTTCTGCATCGTGAAAAATGATTCCATCATATCATTTCATTGCACAATTTGCCACCACCAACTCAAGTCACTATGAACAAGTTCCTTTGCCTCGCCGCCCTCCTCGTCGTCTCCATCGAAGCCACTCAGGCTGCCACCCAAGTCAACCAGGCCGTCGCCGAAGCCGTGCAGGAGAACCCAGCTCTCCGCACCTTGGCCCGAGTCGAGACCGCTCTCGATGAGACCAACGAGATTCCAGCCGAGAAGTGCTGCCTCTAAGCGTCAAGTCGAAGGCACGGATTGATGCTATTTTGCCATGATGATGCTTGTGATGGGTATCTAGCAAAGGCGCAACATCCCGATCCGACCGATCAAGTTTGTCTGTTTTCCCTCGTAGTATATCATTGAAAATTGTTTTCAGCAATGTCGATAATTTGTGTCCATTAATCAAAGCGAAATTTGCTTTTGTCCCGAACTGTGCTGCACATTCTCAACGTTTCAAAAGCTCTCGAACTTGTATCTAAACTGAACCGTTAACTAAATCCTTCAGATCGGGAATTTGCAAAGTCACAAAACTCAAAATTAATTGCAATTCAATTAATTCATGTCTATGTTTTCGAGCCTGAGCATAACCGGTCAAGCGGACACGTTGTAACCTCGTTGGGATCAGTTTCAACATGCAAAAAATGACCTTGAAAAGACGTTTGTCCTGTGTGCACGCAGCACATCGACAGACCAGCATCACCGTAAGAGCTGCTTCCACATACCCACGACAATCCCTCCATTGCGCCACATGCAGCGCCAGAGCAAGGGCATCGATCCGGAGCTGTTCACGCCGAGTGCGAATGCTGCTGGCAGTGCCTATGGGTACACCGCGAAGCCCCCAGACACAAGTTCCTATTACTACTACAACAACAATGACGCATATGGGTACACGTCGACAGCAAACAGCAATTATCGTCACCAACACGCGACGACAACAATCGAGCTGGAGCACGTGAGCGGGTACACTGGCAAGGGCAAGAGCACGATCCACGCACATCCGTCCGACCCCGAGAGCTTTATCACATGGTAAAGTAACTTTAGCTACACTCTGCATGCGTAACCCTGCAGATGCAGATTGTCGGTGTGTTTGTTGATGTCTGTGACATCGTATAGTATGGGCGCTGCAGTGGTGGTCGGCAACGTCCATGAGACCCACAACCAGCGACTCTTGCGCGGCCACGACGAAGAAATCAATGTGCTCAGCATGTCCAATACGGGAGCATTCGTGGCATCAGCCCAGATTTGCTCCAAAAGACGACAGGCACATGACAAATTTGCTCTTTTTGCACCCGCTACATGACCCAATGTAACCCCTCTTGTGAATCGGTTGTGCCATTTAGGACCAAGGCGCGGTGATCGTGGTGTGGGACCTCAACACCCAGCGCGATCTCTACCGGTTGCTCGGCTTCCAGCGCGCCGTGCTGCACATGACATTCTCGCCCGACGACCATTTTCTCGCGGCGTCGTCTGAAGACTGTCGCGTGATCATCTGGGATATGCGGGTGCGTCTTGAACCTTGCAGGCCTTGCTGACATCACCTTTCACAATAAATTGTGACAATTAATTGCTTGTAGACATCGAAAGTCGTGCTTTCCAAGTCGTTCCCGACGCCCGTGACGATCTTGAACTGGGGCCAAATGGATGAGAAATGTCGCCGGCCAAAGTACACGCTGACGTTCGCGCACTCGAGCCAATTGCTGTTTGGTGAGCTCGCCTACGACATCAGCTGCATGCAGTACAAGCTTGAGATAGCGACGTTCCACATGCCGAACCTCGGACCTACAAGGAGCTACTTGTGTGCCACCATGACTGCGTCTCGGAGTGAGCTGCTCGCTGGCACCATGGCAGGTGAGCTCGTCGTGTTCAATGTCGATACACAGGTGTACCGCAACGCGATCCCCGTGTCCAGGAATGGCGTCCACAGCATCGCGTGCTGTCGCGCCACGGGATTCGTGTACATTGGTGCTGGTGACGGCGTTCTCAAGAAATTGGTTGGACGAGACTCAGAGTGGAGCGTGGTCGGACAAGTGCAGCTCGTTGGCGGTATCGCGAGCCTCTCGATCTCGTCCGATGGGTCGCAATTGTTTGCAGGCACGTCGGCGGGCAAAATGTACCATATCGTAGCCAACACGTTGGTGCCAACGGAGCTCGCGAGTAGCCACTTGGGATCGATCATGAGTTGCACGTTTGGAGACTCAAACGAAGAGTTTGCGACCATTTCCATCGACGGCAGCCTGCGTGTGTGGAATTTGTCGACGTACGAGCTCAAATGCATGGCAACAGAAGCCGCAAGAGGTCTCTCAATCGTGTTTGCCAAGAAGATGCCGGGCAATAGCAGCAGCTCACACGCATCGTCTTCAATCGTGGTTTCGGGGTGGGCGGACGGCTGGATCCGCGCCTATGACGCCATGACGGCGCAAAAGAAGTGGCACATCGCGAATGCGCATCGTGGAGAGGTCACGTCCGTTGCGACCAGTGACAAGTACGTCGTCAGCGGCGCGAGCGATGGCGGCGTCAGTATTTGGTCGGCACAGACGCGAGAGCTCGTGCTCCAGTTCCACGAGCACAAGCGCGGCGTGGCCCAGGTCCTCGTCGACGTCGGCAAACCGCATTGGATCCACTCGTGCGGTCTCGACAAAGCGCTGTTCATCTACGACCTCAAGAGCGAGCGTCGCATCGTGGCGCAGCAGGTGCGCGATGGTGCGTTTAACAGCATCACCCAGCGTCTGGATAGCGAAACCGAGATCATCACGGCAGGCTCCGATGGAAGGTTGCTGTTCTGGGATTGCGACGTCGCCGACCCTGTGCAGAGCATTCTCGAGCCGAGTCGCTTGAGAGTCGCGTATACCAGTGTCTCGCCCTCCGGACGATTTCTCGCGACGTGCGGCGAAGACTGCGAAGTCAAGATCTACGACCTGGGCACGCTCGCACTGCTCACGACGGGCCAGGGCCACTCGGACACCGTCAACTGCGTCGCATGGAGCCCCGACGAGCGCCAGATCGTGTCCGTTGGTTCTGACTCGTGCATCAGCGTCTGGAATTTTTATCAGGACGAGACCTAAAAGCTGGGACATCACCACCATGAGGCAAACAAACAGAAACAGAGAAATACATCACACCATCGAGTCTGCTTTTGTATATTTTTTTGCTATAGTTTAAGATATTTTGCTTACTTGTGCTGATACGCCGCGCCAACTTGCTGTCTTGTTTGTTGGTGATGCTGTTGTTGTTGCTGTTGTTGCTGTTGTTGCTGGTGTTGCTGCGGTTGTTGACGATGCTGCTGCTGATATTGTTGCTGATGTTGTTGCTGCTGCGGTTGTTGCTGATGGTTCTGCTGCTGATATTGTTGTTGATAATGCTGTTGCGGTTGTTGCTGCAGTTGCTGATGATGTTGCTGCGGTTGCTGCTGGTGTTGCTGCTGCGGTTGCTGTTGTTGTTGTTGCTGCTGCTGGTGTGGTTGTGATGGTGGCTGGCGATAATTAATCGCTGCGGCGGCAGCAGGAGGGAACGCGTTTGTGCGCAGCGATGGACTGGGAGCAATTGGGGGTGCTGCCATGCCGACTGGCTTGCCGCTGCTGTACTGGAAAGAATTCTGCTGCTGCGACTGATAGCTCGCGGCATTTGTCGTAGACGGCGCTCCACCATTGTAATTGTTGTTGCTAGGACGTCCACCGTTTGACGGTGGGATGGCCGCCGACGCTGTTGCTGCTGCTGCCATGGGCTGCACACCATTGCTAAATGCCGCACTGAGGTTGCTTTGATTCTTCGCGTCGTTGCTACCACTGCCACCGTCAAACTGCACTTCATCAAGCGCTAACCGCACTTTCGGCTTCCGCTTGTACGTGTAGCCAATAAATTTGTTGAACGTCAGTGGCTTGCCGTCAGGGCCGAACGCAGGAGGCATTTCGTCAGGCGACATCCCAACGTGCGTGTGTCCATTCATGTTGGCGGCCATCGGCGCTGGCGGCATATTCTGCGCGACTGACGCTGCGTTTGGCTGTGCGGGCATCGACATGGTCGGAAGCTCACACGGTTCTTGGAACTCGTCAAAGTTCGACGTGATCGTCTTCACGAGCATCTGGTACGCGGGTCCACACTGTTGCGGATCATTCTGCTGCAGCTGCTTGAGCGTGTTCTCAAACTCGACGCCACCTCCAGGCGGGATCGACGGTGCTTTCATGGTGCGCAGATTCGCCCAATCGATGCCGCGGAACCACGGGTGCTGCTTAATCTCGTCCACTGAGCCGTTGCCAAGACGGTTCTCGGCATTGCAGACCAGGCGCCGAATGAAATCCATGCATTGTGGACTCAGTCGCGCTTTCGCCTCGGGCGGGAAACCAAACGATTGGCGCCAGTTGATGATCTTGCGGCACGTTTGCATGGGCTCGTCGGCGTAAAACGGAGGATACCCGACCAGACACTCGTACAAAATCACACCCATGGACCACCAATCACACTCTTTGCCGTACCCTTTCTGTGCGAGCACCTCGGGTGCGATATAGTCCGGCGTGCCCACAGTACTGAACGCGACCTGGCGATTGCGTAGAAACGGACGGCTACGAGACGCATCCGGTCCATCGGACGGCGCGGGATACTGCTGCTGGTCTGTCGTCGAGTCAATCGCGTGCTGTGTGACCGGCAATAGATCCACGCGCGTGTCCATCTTCTTGCATAATCCGAGATCCGTGAGCTTCAAGTGTCCGTGGGCATCGAGCAGTACGTTGTCGGGTTTCATGTCGCGATGAATGTACCCGAGTTCGTGCACCGATTCGATGGCCAAGACCATCTCGGCCGCATAAAACCGCGTCGTGTCTTCGCTGAGTGTATCTTCTTTCATTAAGAGCCCCATGAGATCGCCGCCTGGAAGGTACTCCATGACCATGTAGAGCATGTGGTCGTCCTGGAACGAGTAGTGCAGCGTGACGAGCCATTCGTTGTCATTGTCGGCGGACGCGAGGATGTCGCGCTCGGCCTTGACGTGGCCGACCTGATTCTTCATGACCATGGCGCTCTTGACGAGCGACTTGAGCGCAAACACGTCGCCAGAGTCCTTCTTGCGCACGAGTCGCACTTCGCCGAACGCGCCGCGGCCAATCACCGCGAGCGGGTGGAAGTCCTGCACCGTGAGGCGCTTGCGCTGGTGGCGCATGCTCTGGAGCTCTTGCGTGCGCAACTCCTGCCGGTACTGCTCCTTCTGCGGCGCCGTGAGCCGCAGCGCCTCCATCTGCTGCTCGAGCGTGTTGCGCCGCATGCGACTCTCCTCGCGCTCCTTCTTCATCGTCGCGTACTTCTGTTCCAGGTACGCCTTCGTGGCCTTGGCCTTCTCACGCGTCGAGCTCGAGATCATCGTCGCGTGCGCTTTTGAGTATGTAGACGTACACACAGAGATCAATCAATGCAGGGAGAGAGAGAGACGTGGTCTGCGTCCTTGCTTGTCGCCTTGCTGCTTGCTCCTGATACAACAATAATAGCAGCCCAAGACTCCCCCCTTCTCTCAAAAATTTACTCTCTCTTCCAGTCAGAAACCTCTATTTTTCTGCTCACCTCTACAAATCTATTCAGTCAGCTCTTGAATTAATACTCACAGATACTGTATTAATCAATATACCTTTTCAAAAGCATTATGATTATGTTTGTACGCATCAATTGAAGCGCGTGCGTGTGCACTTGACCGGCAGCATCATCACCCATCTCGAAACTGGGTGGTTGGGTGGGTTGAAGGAGGCTTCTATTCGGAGCAAGGAGTGATGGCTCCTCCCGACATGAAGCCGTACAGTACGGTACAGGCACTCATTCATCACCCGCCCCATTTGCCGCATTTCCGCCCCCACACGCCGTTCTTCCTCCCTCCCTCCAGCCTCCCTCACCGAGCGACAGAAGCGCAGACGCAAAGGCGCACACACAAGCCCTCTGTGTGAAGACACTCTCTCTCTCTCTGTTGTCTCCCTGTTGCTGGAACAGACGCGCCGTCTGCGTACGACCGACGGAGCAGATGATCAAAGCACCCGCGAAGGCGCGGCCCAAGCCTCGTCCCAAGAAGCCACCGACGTCTAAGCAGGACGACGCAAACGAAGGCGACGGTGGACCCGTAGGTGTGGAGAAGGCGGCCAAAGACGCCAAGCCGCCCAAGCCTAAACGACGGTAAGTTCTCTGTCTATGTGAGCAGAACGGACGGACGGATGGATGGAGAGAATGGCGTGGAGTTCAGGAGGATGGACCGCATTCTCAGAAGAAGGTATGGAAAAATGGGCGACTCATGTGTGGATGTTTGTGTGTGTGTGATGTGTTGTAGACGTCCGCCGCCGAAGAAGAAGGATATCGATTCCGATGGCGCCGATGGCCTCCACAAGGACCGGGCCGAGGAACGAAAACACAAACTCTCGTCGCACCTGCAGTTTCTCCACGGACAGGACGACCATCGCTACTACGAGCGCGCACCGCGACTGCTGCCTGAGATCCCTGGCGTGAAGTCTCTCTCCTTAACAGAGATCAATTCCGATATTAAGCATATTCAGAGCGCACTCAACGTATTTGAAGCCAAGGTGACAGCGCTGCTTCCCTCTGGTTCTAACCATCATGGCAAACACCGAGTCGACATGTTTGATGATGACGACGACGAGGCAAACATCGACATGGCGTACGGTTTCAAACCGCGCCGTGCTCGACCGAATGGCGTGATCACTCCGGAAGAAGTGGTTGAGTCACTGCCTATATGCCGTCGTGCCGTGCGCATTACGCAACGCGAATTGGCAGTCATGAAGCGCGAGCGAGACGACCTGGAGCGAGACTTTATGCGACTGCGATGTAAATACGTTTACCATGTCAGCGAGATGAAGAAAATGCAAAAGCAGCAGGACCGCATCACGCGCGTATTGAGTCGAGACGTTGTGAAAATCGCGAAAAGCCTGGAATCGAGTCGGCGTCGCACGAATGCGCTCCAAGATATCATGACGGAGCTGGAGACGCGTGGAAGCAACATCATTCGCCTGACTCGCGAAAAGCACCAACTGGAAACAATTCTGAAAAAGAACGAAATCACACTTCCCGAGATCGAAGAAGTATACGTCGGAGACCGCGTGGAGTGTTTGCTAGGAAAGGGTCAAGTGCTTAGCATGGATGAAGACACGCGGATACTTGTTGTGGATATGGATCATGGAGGACGCGCATACGTGCAGGAATCGGAGGTGGAGGTGCTCCCTGCCGAAGTTACGTATCTCGATGTCGAGAAAGAGCTGAAGCAAACCTTTTTCGAAAAGATTGGAGCACTGGTTCAGCCTAACGGAAGGTTTGGGAGTCGCCGCCATGGAAAAAATACGTCTGGTGATTTGGAACTTAGTGGCGGGACTGGTGAAAATGCTATGTATGACGGCGATAGTGGCGATGACGACGACGATGATGATGATGACGAAGAGTCTGATGAAGATGATGATGACAATGATTCAGGCAAAAACGCAGACTCAGATGCAGACCTTCCGAAACAGAAGAAGCGCAAGTTGATGATGATGACTGCCTCGAACTCCTCGTCTTCGACGTTGAAGAAGAAGCAAAAGTACCAACGCGTCATTGACTACCCAGCATGCACAATCCCAATCACCCCATACGAAACTGGTCTGCTTTTGAGTCCTCTCAGCACACTTCCTGACCGAGTTGCAGCTGTGGGACCAAATGCACTGCAATGGAAAGATTCATTCTTGCCTTCTCGTATGCACGAGTGGGAGCAAGAGCGGTACGAGTCTTTGCAGATGAAAGGAGAGATCGAGCGTTTACGATTCCAGCTGCACAGAGCGGAAGGTAAATTTGCATGTTGTTGTTCTTACCCAATGCTCACGATCTTACGTCTTTTTTTACTCACTGGCGCGCGTCATGCCTCATGTATATTCTAGCTGAAAAACTCGACGCCCAGCAACACGCTAGTGACCAGTTGGAATCAATCAACCAGTTGGTTGCGCAGCTGGACAAGCTACGTGACACCACGTCCGCGTCTTTCAATGGAGGGAACTTGCAATCGTCCAACTCGAGCAACTCGGCGAACAATCAATGTCCAACTTGCAGCAACGGCACTGGGAATGCGAGCCGAAAGAATAGCTCTTCGTCTGTAAAGACTATAAAGTCCAGTGCGAAGTCATCGCACAAAAAGGATGCCGGGAAGCGTCAACATGGAGAGAGTTCGTTGAGCAATGCGGTCCCCATTGCTTATCGTGTTGCTGCGTATGAGTATCTAATATCTCTGTGTTGTGCCTGTTGCATTCCACTAGATCTCGATGATGACACGCAGGAAGCATCGACGGACGAGAAAAATGACAACAAAGCCAAGAACGATAGCCCAGAAGAAGAAGGCGACGATGGCGTAGATCATGATTCGAAAGAAGGGAGGGACGCTGACCATGACGATGTGGACGCTGGCGCAGAATCGAGTGACGGCGCATCCTCCAAACCAACGACGCGATCTCTTCGCCCTCGCCGAAAGCCGACGTCCAATTCCACCACTGCGTCCCCGAAGCAGTCCAAGTAGAGAAACCACATCGAACAAATCCGGTCGCGCCAAAAAGCGCTGGTGGTTTTCGGTGGTTTGCCATGTTTTTATCCTTTTTTCTCGCTCTCGTTGAGAATCGTGTTCCAGTTTTCGGAGTAGGAAAAGAATGAAGACGAAAAAGAAGAGAATATGAATATTGAAAACAAAAAGACGATGACGACACATGTGGTGCGATGGTATGTTGTGTAGTATTTGTTTATCCTATTGATCATCTCCGATATGCATAAATCCAAAGCGGCGAAGTCAACACAAAGCTGAGAAGGAAGTATAAAAAGAGAAGATATCGCGATGCAGTCGATGGAGAAGGTCGGACAGAGTGAGGAGAGCGAGCGAGCAAGCGAGGGAGGTCTAGGCGCATTTTGGGGCAAATGCAGTGCTGGGCAGCGGTTGTATTCTTTTTACATGACGACGCAGCACGAGTTGGTCTTCTTGGCTTGTTTGTAAAACACCTTGGACTGCGTGCTCAAATCCTGCGACTTGGACACCAGATCGTCCAATTTCTCGCCACGTTCCAGCACATTCTCGATGGTTTTCGACTGGTTCCCACACAGAAAACAGCCAAACAATAATCAGTAATTGGATACAACATACACGGAAAACCAGCACACGAATCGCAGCAACGCACCAGCACGGCCGTGGTCTCGTCCAATTCTTTCTGGATCGCCGAGATCTTGTCGGCCTTGGACGGGTCCTGGTAGTCCGTGATGGCCGTGTTCAGTGGCGCCCAGTCCTGCGCCGCACCCGAGTACGTCTTCCACGCGCCGTGCTGCTCCTTGTCGTAATCGTCGATCAATTTGTTCAGGAGCGCAAACGCCACGCGCGGAGGGTACTCCTGATCTGCGACCACGATGCCCGAGAGGCCGTCGCGACGCACGTACACATGGCACAGGTACTCTGTTTACACATATCAATAACAACGCATTGACCGCACGACGAGCATGAGTCATGGGCACTACACAAACGCGCATTGTAGCAGTGCGAAAGTGTGGAAAAGAGACGAACCTTCGTGCTGAATGGATTGACGCACACCCGGCGATGTGCGCTTGATGAACGTCTTGCTGAAAAAGTTGATCATCTCACGAATGCTAGCAAACAAACGACCGCATGCACACACGTCAGCATCACACAGCGCACACACACACACACACACACACACACACACACACACACATGCATCCCATGGTATCATATGCACATGCAAGAAGAACACGTACCCGGAGCGCTGGAAGTAGCCGAACGACGATACCTCATACGTGGCCGAGAGAATCACGGGCTCCCCGCCATTCTCGGTGTGACGAAGCAGTTCTGCAACAAACAAGGCGCGTACACACACGTACACACGCGCACAGTGAGTACACACACCTCTATATTACATATGAAGCCACACGCACACGCGTACGGATGGAGACGATCTTCATGGCGGAAAGCGGACGAGCGCACAATGGGGCGGTTCCCTTTACGATAGTGATGAGGGGGGAGGAAGGGAACCGAGAATAATGGTGCAGCAATAAATTCCCCGATTTATATATATATTATTCCAAAATTACGGTACGTTGGCCAGTTTATGCGATGAAACATCGTCTCTTTTATGCCTGGAACCTCTACTTTTTGCGGTTTCTCTCTCTCCCTCTCTCTATTGCAAACGTGTGCTGGAAACAACTAACGAAAAGTCTACTGTCCAGGTTGTTTTTCATAAAAAAAGACAGAAATGTATGTAAAATACACTGGCTGCGATTTTGAAGGCAAAGACCACCTTGAATGTTCTATCTATTGATTGGATCCCTTATGCGACATGCCCAATTTGGTTATATTTTATATTTTATTTGACCAAACCTGTCAAAACCTGTGATAACCTACAGAAACAAATCCCTGGGCAGTAGACTCGTCCAACAAATAAAATACTCGATGCAAAATATTCCTCAACCCAGAAGAACAAAAAAGACACGACGGTCGTAATGTAAGGGTTACGTTTATGCCACTATTATTGGAACCCCGTCGAAGGTTATTTTGAAACATGAGCGATAGGGTATAACACTGATAGGGTAGACTATACAAGCCAGCGGACTTGTATTATTTTAGGCTCGTCGGTTTCCGCACACAGTCAAGACGCCTGGATATTGAGCTATTTACATAATAGAGACAGCAGGCTCAAACCGCCTACCACTGACACCACTACCACGCATCATAAACTCTTACGATTCCCTGTGCTCGAGTGTAGAACTCGACGGCTCCATTCCCTACGGCTTGGAACAATGTGCTTACTTGTCAAACATGGCTTGGATAGACTTGGGCTCCGCGTTGCCGTTGACTTGGTAGCAGTTGACGTTTCCCTGTGTGTATTGCTCTGTCTCCACGTCCAGTATTCACGTATCACTTTCAGGATGCTCATTGGCGATAGTTCCTGTACGAGTCAAACACCGAGTTTCCGCAATTGCATTTGCAGTCAAACTTGTCTGTCATGAGCTTGTAGAAGACATTGCGGTGGCTTTTGTACTTCCACTCACAAAAGTAGTCAACGAGCAACCAGTCAGCGAATGTTGAGTACCTAGTGCAGCGTGCTGGTGTTTTCTTGGAGTACAGCACGTCGTGAGCAACAGTGCGGAGCAGGGCCTTGCTGTGGCCCACTGGCTTCGACTGCGCACCTTGGAGTGCTTCCGTTTCTGGCGAGTTCACACGCACGTGGACGTGCGCTTGTTCCGCAGCCTCGTGAGCGAAGCTGGCCGCAACGAGCATGGCGATGAGCGTGCTTGCGATACACACGGCTGACAGTGGCTGAATGCTTGGTTGGACGGAGCGAGTATTTATTGTTCCCACCTAACCAAGAAGTGGATGGAGGACCAAAATATCGAGCTGCTGGGCTGGCCAGGCAAATCCCTGGACCTCAATCCGATCGAGAACGTCTGGGGGAAGCTGACCAGGGCTGTATACGAGAATGGAAAGCAGCACGAGCCTGTGGAAATGCTAAAAGAAGCCATCACAGTCGCTTGAAACGACCTCGACCCCAATTACTTGAAAAAGCTTGTGAAATCAAAGAAAAAGCGTTGCGTTCAGGTGCTCAAGAGTAATGGTCACGCCATAGATTACTAAAACGCCATTAGTGAGCGTATTTGTGCGTCCACTTACTAGATTTCATGTCTGTCTTTGCCTTTATTGTCGCTCTGCAGGATGGCGTTCTCGTCTTTGGCGCTCCTATCTGCAGCATTTGCTTCTTTTGGCACACAAAAAGTTGCGTAAGTACGCTCTGTTGATTTGCTATCTGCTGCCTCAATTTATCCAATCGCTCGCATCCGTTCGCACACGTTATCCAAAAATTCGTCTGTGCCTATAATTATTGCCGGCACTGTGCATGTTGACAATTGCTGTCTTCCACAACGAGACTCCCATAAATAATAAATAGTTTATTTTACGGTAAGCTGCACATTCGTTCCGTGAATAACAAATGCAGTATAACCCACTGTAACCTACAAATAGGGTACGTTTTCTTTTTCAAATAGTAACCCTCGTGCTGAACAAAAAGGCAAACAAAGCGCCACGAAGCAGGAAGCATGAGCGGCCGAGCGTACGCGCGCAACGCGCAGGGCCACTTGGGCGGCGGCGCCGACCTGGAGTCCGTCGTGCCGCACCACTTCGCGCTCGCCAAGCCCAAGTGCCTCAACAGCGCCAAGGAGCTGGCCATCAGACGGTAGCTACGCGCGTCTCAGTCCATTCACCGAGTCCCGCAACTAATATGCTTATGGCACTTGTGTGTGTAGAGCGATTCGGCGCCGGTGCACGGAGAAGAACTGGAAGAAGCTCATCAGTCGGCGCCACGTGCGGATCGAAGGCGAAGCTGCAGTTGTCGTGGCTGAGACTGCGACGTCGAGTGGCGAAAACGGCGGCGACCACCGCAACACGACGGACGGAAGCGACCAACGAACTGTCGCGAACACCGATGCCGGCGACAAGAGCGACGATAAAAAGACGGCATCAGAGCCGAAAACGGACGCGAAGACAGCGACTGACGCGCCGTTTGCGAACGGTTTGGCGCGCAAGCCCAAGGCCGACAATCCGCCAGACGACGAGACGATGGTGCTGGCCAAGCGGCAACTGGAGGTTCGTACACACCCACAGCTCATACAAACTATGATACATTTTGCTGAGCCTCATGCCATACTCAATGTGTGTATCAATTGAAAAATAATAGGAGTTGGAGGCACGTCTGCAGACGCTCGTGGACCAAAAACATGCAAAGTCGCGAGCTCAAGCACATTCTCGTCGAAGAAGCGCGATCCAAGAGCAGCGGCGGTGGCAGCGCCCCTCCTCCTCAGCTCTCTGCCGCCGCCAGCGCTGTCAACAGTGTAGTGACAACGCCAGCCGGACAACAAGCGACAGTTGCCACCAAGAAGCGACGCGTTGAATTCAAAGAACCGTCGGCGAGTAGCACGATGTCCCCACGCAGCGGTACCGAGTCCGTTGCTGCTGCTGGGTCCCCCGCTCTCGTAGCAGCATCAGGGGAAGCGACACCTGCGGTCGCGTCGCCTGCCTCCAAAAGCATGGAAACATGAGTGAGTGATAATGTATACCAGTTGCATATCTATCTTGTCTTGGTCCTTTTTTTCTTTTCTAGCTATTTAGGACAGCATCAAGTCTACTACAGCGTGCTTGCAGCAGTTGGTGCGAAGCAGCCATTTCCTATAATAGGCGTCGAAACGCGAAAATGTAAACGGCCGTCTCGAAACGCCGTCTGGCGGGTGGATTGCGAGTTCGCCTCGGCTGCATTCATCCGCAGCGAACTGTCGTATCGCCGGTAAAGAGCATGAAGCGCCAGGTCAATAGTGATGCCACTGCCGCCAGAGATGACGATGATGGCGCATATGGAGACTTGCACAAGAAAAGCGCCGAACTCTTGGTCGCGACAATGACCGCGAGCGGCATTTCGCTGCAGCCGACGACGATGGGGACGTCCGCGACGTCTTTGCGCCATGATGACGATGTGGACAAGAGCAAGCGAATTTCCAAGACACCCGTGCCGTTTGGGAGCCTGACCGAGGCATTCGGGTACCTCGTCTTCCTCGTGGTCTTTCTGCTCGCGACGTGCGTGCTCGACGACCGCGAGCAGCCGTTCTACTTTGCCAATCGCATCAAGAGTGCGCTTGTGCAGCAACCGTTCCTAGCAGCATCAACTTTGGCGGGGCAAGCTGACTCAGGTAGTGTACAGAAAAAATTTCCGGACATTCAGGACCAAAATGACGTGTGGGCGTTCCTCGAGGGGCCCTTCATGGACGTGCTCTACGGCACAGAAGACAACGAGGACTCAACGACAACGACTGGCATGGTGCTGTCGTACAACCGCGCGCTCGGTGGTGTGCGACTGCGGACGCTGCGCATGAAGCCCGACTCGTGTCCAGTGCTGAGCCAGATCCCCGAGTACGCGTCCATCGTGCCGTACTGCTATGGCTCGTTCACCTCCAGTAACCAACAGCGCGACGGTTATGGACCCATCGGCAACAGCAACGCGATCATCGCGGCTTTGGCGTTTGCGTTCGCGCAGGATTTATTTGCTGGCGGCAAGGCAACGTCCAAGACCTACGCTGACCTGCAGGTCTGCTACAGCGACTGCGCGCGTACGTGCGGT
The DNA here is from genome assembly GCA_000143045.1 of Globisporangium ultimum DAOM BR144. NCBI lineage: Eukaryota > Oomycota > Peronosporomycetes > Pythiales > Pythiaceae > Globisporangium > Globisporangium ultimum. The sequence goes on along the minus strand of GL376606.1, from coordinate 200,018 downwards.
GACCATTTTGGCGTAGACCGGTTCCGATACGTCTCTGATTGCACTCAGCAATGCGGCATCCACTGCAAGTGCATCTACGAGCAGCCGCCGGGGTTTACATTGTGCACTGACCCGAATGGCGGGAATGGAGCACTGCCAACTGCAGAGTACGCGTACAACTGGAGCAGTGCCACTGAATCGCATGCGCTGCCAGTTCATGGAGTCACGGGCACGTCGTATCCTGGCTCTGGGTACATCGTGGACCTCTCCAGTAGCAGCTCCGGTAGCTCCGGCAATGGAACGTTGGCGCGCGAGACGCTCATGGAATTGCGCCAAGACCGATACGTAGACCTCGCGACGCGCGCGCTCGTCGTTGACGTCACGCTCTTCAATGCGTACGCACAGCTCTTCAACCTCGTACAGTTCGTGGTCGAGTTCCCGCCCACAGGTGGTGCGTTCGTGCGGTTTAGCGACGACGTGCTGCATCCGTTCCGATATTCGTCTGCGAGCACGGCGCGCATCGTGCTCGAGTGTCTGCTGATCGTGTACGTCGCAATGCGCTGGAAGACGATGCTGCAGGGCATGCATGCGGACGGCAGTGCGTGGAAGTACCTGCGTCGCTCATTGTGGCATTGCGTCACATGCTCGTTTGTGGCCGTGTTCACGGCGCTCGCGGGGCTCCGGTTGTACCTGCTTGATCAAGCGTACGGCACGCTCAGCGGCCACGTCGCGTCGGAAATTGACACTGCCTCCCTCGATGCGATCCCGAACCTCCAGGTGCTCGCAAGGCTCTCGTATGCGGAAAATGTACTCAGTTCCGTGACGGCAGCGCTTGTGTGGCTCCAGTTCGTGCAGTATACGCAAATGTCCAGGCGCATGTGTCTCCTACTGCGCATGCTGCGTCGCGCCGCCATGGACCTCGTCTGGTTCGCGCTCTACTTCTTCGTGTGCATCTGCGCGTTTGCGCAAGTCGGATTCCTGCTCTTTGGGCTTCGAGTGCGTCAGTTCCGGTCGCTCGGCGTCGCGATCGTCACGCTGCTGCAGGGTGTGGCCGGCGACCTCGCGTACGACGACATGGCGGACGCCCACCGCGTGCTCGGTCCGCTGTTCTACATCGCGTTTTACCTACTGCTGCTGCTCATCCTGCTCAACGTCTTTCTCGCGATCCTGAACGACGCGTACGTGCAGACGCTCGCGGAACAAGAAGAAGATGAGGACACGGATGAGCTTGAGGGCGATGACGGCGATCATAATGTGCAGTCGACGGCACGTCGCAACCTGGAGCAGCTGCGTAAGTACCCGTTCTCCAAGGGCGTTGTTCACGCGCTGCGGCTCTTGCTCGTGGAGCTCAAGTATGCGATCTACGAGCTCCACACGGGACGTAAGCCAAACGTAACCAAAGTCGATCCGTTGGGAATCGTACCTCACGAGCACAATGGCGCTGCCTCTGTGTCATCTGCTGGTACGACTTCGTCGCGGAAATGGACTCGACGTATGAAGCATCACGTCGACAGACAGCTCGCGGCTCATGTGGACGACCGCGTGCGCGACGCACTCGTGCTGAAAGACGCTGAGCTCGCGAGCGTGCGCGCGACCATGGACAAGGACATCGCCGAGCGCCTCGAGGTGCTCGTGGAGAGCAATCGAGCCAAGACCCAGCGCATGCACGACATGGAGAGCCTCCTCGGTTCGATTGAGAGCCTGTGTGCCAAGCTCATCACGGACACAGCGTACTTGCGCGAGGATGACGACAATGACGACCAGAGAGCACTGGCGGCGTCGCGACGCAAGGTGTTGTCGTCCTCAGGGCGTCGGACATCGCCTGCTAGTGGCGCTTCATCGCTGACTCGCCGTGCAAATGGGGCGATGCCAAGGCCACAAAGTCTCTCGGCGGCACTGCGCTCAGCCCATGGTCGCATGGACGGCAATGGTGAGGAAGAGAAGCGAGGAAACAAAAGTGTCGGTCGTGGAAGCTCCAAGCGGCTGGTTCGAAAGGGCACAAACGAGGACATTGAAGAGATCACGCTGTAGTCACGTACGATCAGGTGAAACCCAGTGGGCTAAGTATGCAAAAGTTGGCTTTGCTTTTGTTCCTGTTGCATATTCTCTTTATTGGCGATTTGTTAGATAATGTTTGTGAAAGGAGGCGATTCAGTAGGCGTCGATGACGACGAAGACGGCGGATGATGACTGTGTGGCTGTATCCGCATGCCCGAGCTCTGGGGCGGTCGCGCGTCGTCTTCTTTCTTGCTGGCCGAGATTGGGGCGTGCGAGGGTGCCTGAGGATGGTGCGGGTGGTGAAACGTTGTCGTGGCTGATGGAATGCTGTCGCCAGGCGAAGGCAGCGCAACGTGGTTCATGGAGATGCGTCGTCGACTCACAAGGCTGTCATTGCTGTCGCCGGTCAGCGTCGAACGGCCTGCCGTTCCAGTGGCTGCGCCAGGAGCAGCGGCCCCTGTTGAAGTCGTTTCAGGACTGCAAAGAGCTACGTGGTGATGTGGCACCTCGACAGTGTGACGACGAGCTCCATGCAACGCTTGATGACTTGGATTACCACTCGCATGGCTACTTTCTTTTCCGCGGTGTGGATGATGCGCGAGTGGCGTGAGCGCGACCATGCCGTTGCTCACAGATACTCGGCTCGATGGGATCCCTCCGCCGTGGCTATTGTTTGCTTTCGGAGCAATCGGCGCCGATGGACGTCGAACGATGACGCTGCCATTCGCTGTAGTCATGGCCTGCGTCGTCACCACGGGCTGGTAGCCGCCGTTTGTATTCAGCATTACGAGGTTGCGGCCGCTTCGAACTGAGCTTGGTCGCCGCGGTTGAGGTGCTGCCGTGAGCGGCGATGTCGCTGCAGCAGGTGGTTGCTGCTGTTGGTGTTGGGAAATTCGAGGCGAAGCTCCCGACGGCGTCACTGCTCGCTGCACCACGTGGATATCTCGGTAGGGAGGCGCAGGGGACGGTGGATGCGTGGTGTGCCGTCTGTGGCCACCAGTGTCTCCATGATGGGAAGATTGTCCACTTGAAGTGGCCACCCCTCCTAAAGTCCCTTCGACGCTCATGGCACCGACACTGCCGACTTTCTTTGCTGGAGCACTCGGGCGTGGACTGTTGACTTTACCCTTGGATTCGTCAATGTGGTCCAGTCGTTTGTGTTGCAGAGCAGCGCTAGCGCCATTGCTGATATTGCGAATCTGACTCTGTCCACTACTGGTGGACGCATTGCTCGAATCTTTGAGACGCCGCACAAACTTGCTGTATAACAGGTAATAGGACGCGGTGATATTGTTGTGTGCTTTCTTGTGCAGCGCGTCAACGACCACAGCTTTCTCCATGCCGAGCGACTCCAGTTGCGTGAAGATCATCTTCTTGATGACAAGGTCGTCGCGCTCCGCGAGCGACTTTGACAGCACAGCGCGCATGCTCGTGAACCACGGGTGTTGGCGGATCAGCTCCACGGTCAAGCGCTTCTCGGGGTTCGTCTCGAGAATACGGCGGATCAAATCTTGCACAGACTGCACAAACAAATTCACAAAGTCAGTCGGTCAGCTGGTATCAAAACGAACTGATTCCGCCCTCCGTAAGAGCGTACATGTGATAGGAACGGTGGCAGTTTGTAGTCGGCGCTCAAGATTTTCTTGTACAGCATGTTGGTGTTGCTATCTTCGAAGGGCAGATACCCACACACCATGGCAAACAGCACGACGCCCAGACTCCAGATATCCGCGACGGGTCCTTTGTACAACTTACCTTCGATCATCTCGGGTGCCGCATAGCAAGGCGAACCGCACGCCGTGCGCAGGAGGCGTCCGTTGTCGTGGGTATTGCTGAGTCCAAAGTCCACGATCTTGACCAGAAAGCCCGCGGCGTGCGACTGCAGCAACAAGTTCTCGGGCTTTAAATCGCGATGCGTAACTTCGTTCGCGTGCAAGTACGTTAGCCCGTCGACGATTTGCTGGAAAAACACGACAGCGTCCTGCTCACGAATGCGGTGATGCGCGACGATGTACTCAAACATCTCGCCGCTGTCGACGTGCTCCATGATCAGGTAGATCCGCTCGGATGAATCAATGACCTCGTAGAGCTACACTCGCACAAATGCCCACACCATAAGAACACTTCAACAGTGCAACTAGAGCTGTTTGTTTTGGTAACGTACCTGGATGACGTTAAGATGGCGGTTCCGCTTGAGGATCTTGATCTCGCGCGCGACGCGCTCGACGTCGGCGACCTGCACGATGCGCTTTTTCTCGAGGATCTTGATTGCGACTTTCTCGCCCGTGACGAGGTGCAATCCGATCTTCACTTTGCCAAACGTACCTTTGCCGATCGTCTCGCCAAGCACGTACTCGCCAACAACGTCGCCAGCCTCACCATCTCCCGATCCCGCAGGTTTGGTTATACTTGCGGAGGTCGTTGTGCGCTGACCTGCCTGCTGCTGCTGTTGTTGCGGTGGTGATGTGGCGGCGGCAGAAGGCTGTTGCTTGGGTGGAGGTACTGAGGCTTGTGAGGCCTGATTCTGTGGCTCTTGGTGCCGAGTGGCAGTCTCCGGACTACTTGTCTCCTTTGGATGAGCAGGCTTCTTCGGAGGGGAATGCGCTTCTGGGGCTGCAATCGCTGGCGAACTCATGATGACAGCTCCCGTTGCGCCACTCGCAGTCATCACGGTCTCTACCGGTCTAGCAGCGGGGCTCACTGAACGCAAATCGAATCACACGACGGGATGCGCGTGATTCACCGCATTCTCCAGTGGCGCCGCTGATGCACACAAACACACGCACTTTGACGCTTTTGCTATTGGATGCATCAACAAACCTGGCGTTCCGAGATCAGGGCACGTTGGCTATTTTGTGGCGTTGTTACACGCGGGTCTGCTACTATTTATACGTGACAGACTGCAAACGCACTCAGGCATGGCAAAATTGGACGTCATACCTTGCCAGTGTCTCACCTACAGCTTCTTTCTCTCTCTTCTCACTTGGCAGCACGCTCCAGCTGCTGCATCAATGCTTCAATCGGCAGGAGACTCGCGTCGTGGGTGAGCACGACGTCGTACGCTGTGAGGTACTCGTCAAGCGCGTCATCAACGTGCGTGTTCAGGAACCCCACGCGCAGGATCTCATCGTCGTGGAAGTCCAGCCCGTTCGCCATCTTGAAGTCGCTGCGCGAGTCCCCGAGCAGCAGGATGTTGCGCCGCTGTTCTAGTTGACACTGCTTCCAGAACGGCGTGTCGAGCACGACGCTCGCATTTTTATTGAACGAATGGATCAGCTTGCCGTCAAAGCCCGTGATGGCACCAGTGGCTTCGTCAAAGTGCATCATGTTGGACACAACGTGGAGGTTCGACGGAGTTGCCGGCGCAGCTGTCGACTCCTCGTTTGACAATGCCTTGTACTCTTTCTCGAGCACGGCGTGGATGACGTCGTAGAGACCTGCCGAGAAGATGAGCACGGGCACGTTCGCGCGCGTGAGCAGGCCAAAGAGCTCGTGGAAACCCGCGCGGAACGTCAGGTCGCTCTGCGCCACGGCGTCCACGATTTGCTGCTTCGTGAGCTTGTACTCGATCAACAGGTCGTGCGCCTTGGTCCACCTTCGCAGGACAGATTGTGGAGCCAGCGACATTAGAGCCGTAAGCTACTGTGAATTGAGGAAAGCAGACGAAAAGCTTGCTCACCATTCAATCATGTAGGGCAACTTCTCGCCCTGGGACAGCGTTGGCGACATTTCAATGGGGAAGTACTTGAGGAAGAGCTCGCGCTCGCTCACTGCGACCTTCGGATCGAGCACGGAACTCGACATCAGCGCGCCGTGGCTGCTGTTGCCCTGGTCGCCTACGTATGATATGAACAGAGAGAGAGAGAGTCGCAGTTATGAGCATATGCATGCCGACACCTTCTCTCTCTCTAGATATAACGCACCATTGGGCTTGAAGTACGGCGTGAGCGTCTGGTCGAAGTCTGAGATCACGAGCAGCTTGTCGAGCCCATCGGCTGAGAATTTCTTCCACTTCTTCGCAAACGCATCTGTCTCCACACACACATATTCATACATATATACACACGCCATGAGCGCATTAGTATTCACGTACAAGCGCGCAGTTGCGTTCTCAAGACACAACCAATGCTGGCGTTCTCAACCTGGGTTGCCGATGAGCAGCTGCGGTTTCCCGCGCTCACCGCCGCGGTACGAGCGCTTGGCGGCCTCTGCGGACGCCGCGACGCGTGTGGAGTGCATCGCAGCGCCCGTGACCCCGCCCATGCACGCCGCAAGCCCCACCGAGAGTGCCGCCGGCCGCGCTCCTTTGCCCATGAACATGCTTCTCATCCTTGCGTGTCGTTGCGATTTTGTGATGTGGACTGTCTTTCGACATCATATCTGACTCAAACCTGAGTACATCAATCTTTGATTGGTTAATTAGTTTGCAAGGGAATATTATTGGTCTAAAACAAGGATATGTCTGAGTCTGACCCTACATGCTTTTCTCAAATGCTCTGTCAATTTTCCGATTGTGTCAATGGTGTTCCATTGGCCGCTGATGCGGGGCTTGCGCTCTGCGCGCCATGGCGCCCTTGCGCTGGGAATCACGATGGCGGTCAGCGCAGCGGGGACGATGGGCAGCCCATCGACGAGAGCTGCTGCCGAAGAGCGCGACCGCAAGCCGATCGGGAAGCCCATGATGTTTGTGCGCGACCCGGGTACGTCCAAGATGGATGGCGCAAATGGCAATGACATGGGGATCCGGCGCTTGTGTTTGTGTGTTGTCAATGCAGCGCATTGACTCCGCAATGATATTGCTGCTGCATGTGTGTGCATCGTTATGATGCAGACGCATTCGCGAAGAAATGGAAGAAATTCTCGACCGACGGCATCGACCGCATGCTCGTGATCGCCGATTTCGACTTTACGCTCACCACGAACTTCAAACCATCAGGTGCGTCCACTCCGCAGCTACTCTAGTATTTTACTCGTAGCTCACCAACTACGCTATGCTCATGATCAAGGTGAGCGCGGCGACAGTTCACATGGCGTGCTCATGCGCAGCAACTCGCTCGATCCCGCCGTCGGCGCTGCGGGCCGCGAGATGTTTCTCAAGTACTACCCGATCGAGCAATCGCCGACGCTCTCTAATGCCGAAAAGCTCCCGTTCATCATCGAGTGGTATGAACTATATATGGTGACGTAACTCTACGTGAACGTACCTCATGGACATTGTTGTGTTGTCCTGCTAAGGTGGACCAAGGAGCACGAGACCATCGTGCAGCACAAGCTGACCAAGCAGAACATCCTGGATGCCGTGCAGGAGAACGAGATCGCGTTCCGCGACGGCTTCCACGACATCTTCGCGCTCTTGGCGCAGCAGAACGTGCCGACGCTCATCTTCTCGGCGGGTCTCTACGACGTCATCCACGCCGTACTCGACAAGGAATACGCCAAGCAGGAAACCAAAGTACCGCCCAATGTGCACGTGATCTCCAACATGATGCGCTTTGACGAGCACGGTGCCGTCATGGGCTTTGACGGCAACGTGAGTCGTACTTATAGCCGCCCCTGTGATGGCCGTGGCTGTTGCTCATTGCTTTGTTTATATGCTCTGCTTCCATTCTTTAGCTCATCCACAGTCTCAACAAGAACGCGAGCGTGCTGCAGGGCTCGCGCTTCTGGCAGCAGTGCCAGATGGAGAAGCGCCACAACATCCTGCTGCTCGGGGACTCGCTGGGCGACGCGAACATGGCCGACGGCCTCGACTACGACGACGACGAAATCGTGCGTGTGGGCTTCTTGAACGACCACGTGCATGAGAAGCTCGACGTGTACCTGCAGCACTTCGACGTCGTGCTCACCAACGACGCGAGTCTGCTGCCCGTCGAGCTGCTGCTCCACCAGGTCACCAAGTAGTGATAGGCGCAGGGGCGGGGGGTTACAAGCAAGTCACTAGACGACCGCCGATGCAAGGATCTAGACACGTAGTGGTTGCTGACAAACAAAATTACCGAACGCATTGCGCATGCGACCATGACGATGGTGAACTTTGAACTTGGGTGTTGCTATGAGATGGGCAGGGCCTTCTATTCAAGAGGGGGTTACGTTTACTGTCGGTCACGCCAGCGCAACAACCTCTTTGTACACTACCTGTGAAGTTAAATATTATTTGGTTACATGATGATAAATACTTGCAACATAATATTTAAATACACCTCCAAAGTATAGTACTCTGTGCATAGTATAAGGCTGAGTTTAGTCGTCTATGCAAGGGTAGCCTCGTGGGCATGCAAAATGGACCTCCATGTGCGTACCTTCAAGTTCAACCACCACATGCAAGGGAGCGCATAATGATTCGCCGCCTTCAATACCAGAACGCAGTGATCTCTCCCCCTTCCCTCCCCGCGTCTTTCCCGCGCCCCTCATCTCACGCACGCGCTGCGCTGCTTGGCGCGCGCACACCCATCAAAAGCCACTCTCGACCGACCTGAAGTGCGCGCTTTGCTTCGTTCGCCTTCGCCATTCTCCAATTGGCTCTCAAGCACACAAGCCGCATCCCAAGCAGGACGAACAACAACACACACATCCCACGATGGTGCACGCGGTCAAGGAATACTTCCCCGAGGTCCCTGCGATCAAGTTCGAGGGGCAGGACTCGAAGAACGTGCTCGCGTTCCACGAGTACAACGCGGACGAGGTGATTCTGGGCAAATCGATGGCCGAGTGGTGCCGCTTCGCCGTCTGCTACTGGCACACGTTCGGCGGTATGGGCAGCGATCCGTTTGGCCCCGGCACGTTCACGAACCGCGCGTGGGATTTGAGCCTCGTCGATGGCAACTTGGACCGCAAGGAGCGCATCGTCGAGGCCGCGAAGCGCAAGGCCGACGCCGCGTTCGAGCTGTTCACGAAGCTCGGCGTCAAGTTTTACACGTTCCACGACCACGATTTGATCGAAGAAGGCGCCGATTTGGCGGAATCGCAGGCGCTCTTGGATGAGATCACCGAGTACTTGCTGACCAAGCAGAACGAGACGGGCGTCAAGTGCCTCTGGGGCACGTCCAACCTCTTTGGCCACCGTCGCTTCATGAACGGCGGAAGCACGAACCCGGACCTCGCCGTGTTTGCGCACGCCGCGGCGCACGTGAAGAAGGCCATGGAGATGACGTTCAAGCTCGGCGGCGAGAACTTTGTGTTCTGGGGCGGCCGTGAGGGCTACCAGAGCATCTTGAACACGAATACCCGCAAGGAACTGGACCACATGGCGGCGTTCTTCAAGATGGTCGTCGCGTTCAAGGAGCAACTCGGCGCAACGTTCCAGTTGCTCATTGAGCCGAAGCCGCGCGAGCCCATGAAGCACCAGTACGACTACGACGCTGCTACGGTCGTCGCGTTCCTGCACTCCTATGGCCTCGAGAAGCACTTCAAGTTGAACATTGAGCCCAACCACACGACGCTCGCGGGCCACGACTATGAGCACGATATCTACTACTCAGCCGACTACCAGATGCTCGGTTCGGTTGACTGCAACACTGGTGACCCGCTGCTCGGCTGGGACACCGACCAGTTCCTCATGGACGAGAAGAAGGCGTTGCTCGTGATGAAGAAGATCGTCGAGATCGGCGGCCTCGCACCCGGCGGCCTCAACTTTGACGCCAAGGTGCGTCGCGAGTCGTCGGACCTCGTCGACCTGTTCATCGCGCACATTGGCTCCATGGATTGCTTTGCGCGCGGACTGCGCCAGGCCGCCAAGCTCATCGAGAGCAAGTCGCTCTCGGACCTCGTGGCCACGCGGTACGCGTCCTGGAACAGCGACCTGGGCAAGCGCATCGAAGAGGGCAAGGCCACGCTCGAAGAAGTCGCGCAGTACGCAAAGCAGGTCGGCGAGCCCAAGCAGCTCTCCGGCAAGCAGGAGCTCGCGGAGCTCATGCTCTTTCGCAGCATCGCCAAGTAACGTGTCATGGTCAAGTTGCAGCTGGCGGGCTGCTTTTTTGTGTTGATGAGGTTCACTTTTTTTTCGTAAAGCACGCGTAACTTTGTTGATTTTCAAGTATACGTTGTGGGGAATTTGTGTGATTTGTTATGAAGAGTTGATTGTTGGATTTTGTGATAGGAGTCAAAATGGTCCATGCCTCCTTGACTGTAGTTCAGTTCATAGAAGGTAGAACAGCGACCACCTAATACCACGCTCCCAGCTTCCACACTCCCAAACGCTCTCTTCAGTCGCACTGGTGCTAGGATATTGGATATTAAACACTCGTATTGCGTAATGGAGAGCTAGCTGCGACCATATAAACGAGCGTATTCAATTCAATTCACATTTGGAGAATATTCTATGCGGATAACTCGGCTGAACAACATAAATGTGTGATCTTTTCAAAGTTGTAGATATATCTTACATCAGTACGCATTTTTGTGTGGCTTAAACCAGTACTACACCAATTTCTCACATGATCAGCTTAAGGAAGGTTTCCTATTCAAAAGTATTACAGTACTGCATGCGGTCATGCCCTGAAGTAACATTGTGCTCCCCGATCTTGCTGCTTGCTTACCTTCCCACACGCAAAAGCACGGAAGAAGACAGACAAATCGCACTACGAAGAGCAGCAATGAGCGCGGATCTGCAAACGCTGGAGAAGGACGCGCAAGCGCTGCGCGCGGCCATTGACGCGGCTAACGTGCAGGAGGCCAAGCAGCAGCTCACCAAGCTGAAGGTGTGGTCGCATACTGATATCCTTCTATGCTCGTCTTCATGGGAGGGGGATCTTTCTTTTCTCCCTCTTGGGTCGCTGGCGTAACTCGCATTGGCGCTCTTTAGAAGAAATCTTGCTGCCTGATCTGACCCTTCCGTGTGTGTGTGTGTGTAGATCGCGCTGACGACGCTCCCATCGCTTCCGCCGTGCGCTGCTCCGTCGGCGACGGCGACCCAAGAGCGCACACTTGCCCGTACGTTGTATGCATCCTGCGATCGTGGATCTTACTTACCTGGAGAGGGGAGTGCTAATTTAGCTAATGGCTGTGAAATGTGTGCGTTTATACAGGTCATGTGCTCGAAAGCGCGACGATGCTGAGTGTGCTGAGTGAAGATATGGCGTCGTTTGAGCGCAGCGTGATCCAGTTGAAGGTGTACTACGGCAGTTTGGCCACAGAACTCGGTCCATCGCCACTGCATTACCCAATTTTGGGCACGCGTCTGCTGCAGTTGCTGGTTGAGAACCGCATGGCGGAATTTCACAACGAGGTTTGTATTGATGTTGTCTTTTTGGAGTATATGCGTCGGCTTCATTTTTACATTCTCCGTTCAAATGTAGCTGGAGCTGATCCCTGAGCAAGCCCGTGAGGACCCAAACATCGCGTTCGGCATCAAACTGGAGCAGTACCTGATGGAAGGCAGCTACAACAAGGTGCTGGAGGCGCGCGCGAACGTGCCGAACCCGTTTTTCAAGTTTTTCCTCTCACAGTTGCTGCAGACCGTGCGGGAAAACATCGCCGACTGCGCCGAGATTGCGTACCAGTGTCTCGAGCTGAGCGATGCGCAGAAGATGCTCATCTTCGACTCGGCCGCGGAACTGAACGCGTACATCCAGGAGCGCAAGCCCGAGTGGGTCGTGCGCGACAACCACGTGTGGTTCAAGGCGCCGGAGAAGAACCTCGGCGCCTCAGACATCCCGTCGCTGAAGCTAGTTGGAGAGACGCTCTCGTACGCCACGGAACTCGATCGCATCGTCTAAGCTGGTGGTGCCCGAACAAAGAGCATTCGCGATGAAGATGACAGCGAGAGGAATGAGAACAGAAAGGCAAAATAAAAAGAAAATCGGCATGCTGGTTGCGATAACACGAACGGCATTTTCAAATTTGCGCCGCTTCATTGTTAAAAAGAAAAGAACGGATACACCCAAACACTGCATTTACGAGCCACTGACTGGTTTATTACTTGCCTCTTTTTCGTTATCTCTTTGCTTTCTTCTTGCCCGCAAGATTGCCGCTCGGCTTGGCGCGGCTCACTTTCTCGAGCCATATCACGACCTGTTCGGGCAAATTCGTCCGACACTCCCAGATCGGACCCTGCTGACCGAGCCAGTGGATGTGGTAAATGGTGTCGTCTCGTCCGGTCGTCAGGTTCTTCACCACTCTGCGCTCGTGGAACGTCTGGATCTGGTACCGATTCGTCTTCTTCGAGATCTCGCGGTTGCGAAACATGTCGATGAGCCGCTTCGGAATGTTCGATTCAGGCTCCCACGTGAGCTCGTCGTAGCCATCCCACTTGACCAGGTACAGGTCGAGCTCTTTCGTGACGCCACGATTTGTATTCAGTCGTCGCCCAACCTTCACTTCCAGGATCGATTCGACGACGTACACGTCCTCTTCGTTCAGATCGAACAGATCCTGGTCGTCGTCGGTGGACGAATCTTCGGCATCCTCCTCTTCCTCCTGCTCGTCCTCCTCATCGTCACCTTGCACTCGCGCTGGCTGCTTTGGACGAGCTGCAGGTTTCTGAGCTTTCTGGGATGTTGCCGCCGGTTGTTGCTGTACTACTTTTTCCTCCTCTTCTCCTTCTTCCTCTTCTTCCTTTTCTTCCTCTTCTTCCTCTTCCTCTTCTTCTTCCTCTTCTTCTTCCTCTTCCTCCACTTCTTCGTCACTGTCTTCTAATATAATCGCGCTCTGCGCAGAAGTACCAGCGGCAGTTTGAACGCTCGAGCCGCTCGTCGTCTCCGTACCGTTCGCCTCACTCTTGGTGTATGCAAGGTACTTGGTGTCGCTGTCCGCTCCATCATCTTCTTCCTTGATCTTGGCAATCACCTTTGCGAGCTGCTCTTTTGCCGTCATCGACGCCGGAGAAGTTGGAGTGGCTAATGCTGCCGACGGCGTTGACAATGGTGGCCGTCTAGCGTATCTCTTCGTGCCCCCAGTGATGTCACGCGAGCGGATACTTGGCGACGTAGGAGCCACGATCTCTGGAATCAATTCTGCTTCGTCGGAATCCGAGTATCCGTCCGCGTACTCTGGTTCTTCGTCGTCGTCGATACCGTTCTCCTCGTACTCGTCGTTGTAGCGTTCTTCTCGCTTGCGCTTCAAACCAGCGCGTTTCCGCTCCGCGAACCGCTGTTTCTTTTCCTTCCGCAGCAAATCGTCCAGCGTCTCGGTCACGCTTGTGCTCGCCTTCTTCACTTTTCCGCTCGACGCCCGTCTCGGTGCAACTGCCGGAGTCTTACTCAGCACGTGCAAAAACTCATCGAGCTCGTTGGAAATGGCATCGTTCTTGCCCACATCAGAGTTCAGCCACCTCAGGATCGCGTTATACTTTGGCGTCTGCATCTCCAGATCGCCCAGGTGCGGCAATTCGCGCAACTTTATTAGCGCTTGAGAGGGTTTTCCACTCTCCGCCGCGGCCCGGGTGGGGGAAGCCACACCTTGATGCGCTCGTTGTGGCTGCTTTTCTTTCTTCACCGCATTCACCCTCAGTGGCGTCGCTGCCGCACGCGGACTATGCTTGGCGGAAGAGGTATCTATAACGGGAGCATTGCGGGGGCTGTTATGGCTATGACGCCCCGTATCCAGCTCTCTCGGCGACAGCTTCTTACTACTGCTACTATTACAGCCACCACCGAGCGGAAGCGCGATCTTGGTGCTTTTCCCATCCTGCTTCTTCGACTGCGGAATCGCAATTTTCTTCACTGTAGACGCACCATTCGCGTCGTTGGAAACCGCCTTCTTCTTCTCCTTACTCGAGCCCGCATCCTTGTTCTTGTTCTTGTGCCGCTCAGCGTTGCTCTTCTTGGCCTCCATCATCGTCTTGCGCTTCAGTACGACATCGTAGAGCTTCGACCATGCGTCGGGTAGCGCGCGCTCCTCGGTGCGCAGGGGCACGGACGCCGGCAGCGGTTCCAGCGCGCCCTTGGCGCTCAACTTGCCTAGCACGTGGTCTAAGGCGATGCTCATGGTCGCGTACACGTCCTGCTGCTTGCGCCGCAGTGCGCGCGCCTTATCGTCGTCCTTTGCGACCATCTCGTAGGGCGCAAACAGGGCGAGGCGGGCGTTCTTCTCTCTTGAGCGCGTCTGTCGACTAGTGCCGCAGAGCTGCTGCAGAGCATATTCAAAACAAGCTACCCCATGTGTTGCTCTGACTGCGTAAATTACCACAAATACCGAGTATATTCGTTAAAATACGAATTGTGTGGAATTGAAATCAGGATCTGTGTCCTAGTTCTATCGGATGTTTGAAAATCGAAAGGCGGTCATCGGCTATTAGGGAACGAATTAGGCCACACAGGTTCTTAACATATTGCAGTCCTGTACAAGTACCGTACATGGTGCCGAAATGGTTCGAAAAAGAACATCATCACTCTCACAGAAAGCGCGTGCATTGACAAGGAAATGAGCTACTTACAAAAGCCAAGTGTAGAGTGCGAAGTGGCTTTGCACCATACAAAACGCAAGTCAAATGAATGCGGGGTTGAACATGACAGGCGACTGAATGCGGCAAAGCCGCCATACGCGCTTTATGAAGCTCGTTATACACGCAGACTCAACGCCGCCGCTACACACATACTACGCACTACCTGCAACGCCTTAGCGCAGTCTCACTGACGCGATCCGCTCTCTCTCTCTCTTCCCCCTTGCGTGTGTTTACTGCACGTGCTTATGCCTTGCCCGTGTGGATGTTGCAGATCAGACCCTCATCGTTGAACGTGAACGTCGACTTGACGGAGATCGGGATGTAGAAGATCTTGACCACACCGCGCACGATCACGTGTTGCTCGTCGTCGTCCTCGATCGCGGGGTCCTGCCACGTGCCCTCGATCTTGGTCTTCTCCAGGTACTGCTCGAACTGCTCCTTGCCCTTGTAGCTGCCGTCGCGCTGGCTGTAGAACTCGATGTCGTCGCTCACGAGCGCCAGTGTGGCTTTCGTGTCCTTGACGAGCCGCAGCGAGACGTATTTCTTCACGACGTCGACGTGCTCGTTCGTGACAGCAGTGGCGACGCCCATTGTGGATGGTTCGAAGACGATTGCGATCTGGTGTTCTGCTTGCGAAGGTGATAGCGAAATGCGAAATGCGATGAGTGGAGGAACGTGACGAAAACGAAAGAGAGAAAAGAGAAATCGGCTCCTCCGTCGTCACTTCCAAGGGCATCTGCGCTTTTGGTGCTAACGTGGTACTCCGAGCGCGGATCGAACCAATGAGCGCATGTCACGGTGGATGCATGCGTGGATTTTCCAAGGACATCAACCTTGAAGTTGAAAGCGCGTTAGGGTGGCAAAAACGAGGAAAGAAAGGATTGTTTTTTTGTCCGTTAATCACTCCTTGTACCCATCTCCTAGACAACGCCAACGCACTTTTCGGCACCGGAAGAAAGTATGTTTACAAGGAGTGGTGGAGATGATGGTGTTGATGCTGACGAAGGAGATGATGATACTGTGGGAGAGCGCATATATGCGAGCGTCACTTCTCGTATTTGAAGCTGACCGTCATCAATGTTGAGCGGCCTCGAAGTGACATCAGCACGCGAACCTCGATGAGCAGAGTTTGATCGTGAAAGCGCTACTGACGAAGCGCGTCGCAACAAATTTGTTTTGTACGAGAGTGTCTTGTCGCCGCATTCTCTTTTTCTGCTCAGTCAACGTTAAAAAATATGGTTTCAATTCGTTGAGGTGGTCGGTACCTATTGACGAAGAAACCACATCAGTATTCAATCAAGCTCAAGTGATGTCCTCCAGTGAAGGTCGCTCTATCCCGCAGTCCCCAGTCGTGGGTGATGGAATAAGTGGACAGTATCGAGTACTAGGCAATGCAGACGTCGAGCAACTCGTTGAAGTGGTCAGCTCTCCGCCAATTAAGCTGCTTTGATATTCGACCAGTCTAGCGCGGTGTCATCCAATGAAGGTCGCTCTATCCCGCAAGACTATAAATGTTGGTGGGCGTGCAGACAATATGCACGCGATGAAGATGCTTTGTATACTGCCTTGGATTCCACTTGGCTTACTGTACTACTGTACCGATCTACGGCTGCTCTGAAACAAGGAATCTTGAAAGTAAAAGAGAAGAAAAAATGAAGCCAACACCTCAACGAGGAGAGCTGCCTGAGAGGGGTCAGTTTTCTTCGCGATGGTGTTTTCTTCTTGAATCTCGACAGCCCGAGCGAACCATTTCTCAAATCTCCACGCAACCCAGAAGCTTCACAAGTATCAGCTCAGTGCCATGGATCTTCGTGAGAAGCTGATGCCGGAAAAAGTTCACTATGTATCGACCCACAACAACTTCAACTACATCCGGTGAGTCACTTCTTTTACAAGGAATATGGACCAAAGCATTGAGAGTTTCGCAGCTTACTCATTATTTTTTGCCGTAGAACGTTCAATTACATGACGGAGAGGCGATTACTACGTCAGTTCAAAGGAACATACCAGAAGGTACATTTCTTTCATCTTTGTCTTGCTGCTTAGTCCTGCGAGTCGAATAACAATGCGTGCTTTTGATCGGTTTGGACAGTACTCAGCGGTCATGAACTGGCTGTCGAGACTCGTTTGGATGTACGTGCTCTTCGTTTTGATCGTCACAAGCGCTGCGGGTGCAAAAAAAACTCAACTCTCGGTCAATGGAGTCGCTCTCATTGGGTGCGCTCTGTACATCGCTCTCTACCTGGCTCAGAAGGTATGTGATTTTCATTATTTTTTGTGGTTTGCTTCCACGCTATCGCATTTCTAATATCGCATTCCCCCCCCCCCCCCCATACATCTGTAGCTCGCAGGTCGCCTACTACTCATCATGATCTATTGCGTAGTGTTTGCGCACGCCACGTTCTACGCGGTCGCCGATGATTTTGGTCTTTTTGCGATCGCGTCCGATTCCGATAGTGCCGAGAAACAAGCCAAGCACACTCACCACGACACCAGCCGAAAGGTCATTCTGACGACATTATTCGTCGTTGAGTTCTGCATTGTGGTAGGATACATTACCGTGTACGAGCTCTACCCATACGCGATTCGCCGTGGATGGATCAACACCGAGTGGTGGTTCGACATCAAAAAAGGAAAGAGAACCAACACGCTGACGTACCTCTCACTCGTACGAAGATGGAACAGCAAACGATCGGTGGTGGAGTACATCGGCGGACTCGACAAAGACAACCGGCCGCACGGCTTCGGGTTGTGGAAGGACAGCGCGTATCACGGAGAGAATTTGAGCGGTCTGTGGGACCACGGCATCCCGATTGGACCGTTCACGAGCCGTGAGCAGGGAAGTGGGTTCACAACAGAAAAGCTTCGTGTCGCGTATGCGTCGATTCGCGGCGAGAAGACCACAGACAGCGCGGACATTATCCCGACGTTCAAGCCGTTGGAGTGGGGAGTGGCGAACGTCGAGTGCTCTGTGGCAGGCGGCTTTTTCAGTTTCCTTCCGTCCGTGGAGTACTTTTTCGGAGATGCTTCGTCGAGTAGCGATCGTCCGCGTCCAAAGAGCGCCGCCGAGTGCATTCGAACCTTGCGCACGCCGCTGGACTACGTCTCATACCACGATGTTGAAGGCCACGAGGTGTCGAGCAAGAACGATCGGACCAAGTGCCAGCATTACAAGGAAAGTCTCGCTCCGGTGGCCGTGCCTATGCGAGAGGTGTACCAGGAACCGAAAGAAGCGTTAGTGTATATTCACGGCATCTACACGCCGCTGGACAGCGCGCTGAGCAGCATCTCTCAGATCATGGCGCTCGGTGATTTCCCGCCGAGCATCCATCCGTTCGTGTTCGGTTGGCCGAGTGGCTCGCTGCCGATCTACTTCTTCCAGTCTCTCCGCGCTGCTGGTGACGTTCACAGTGCGACTGGGCTGCGCGATTTTTTTGCGAGCATCATCGACGCAGGGTACACGAAGGTGAATATCGTGACACACAGTATGGGCACTCGTTGTTTACTCAACTGTTTCGAGGGCAACTATCTGCGGGACTTGTTTCAGGTACTTGATGTTTTTCGTTGTTGTTGCTGTAAGAACGAATGCTGTTGACAGTCTGATGCTTTCCTTTTCTTTTACCGATACAGATGTCTACCGATTCTTCATGCGGTGCCAAACGCGCGGAGATTGTCAGTCTGACATTTTGCAGTCCAGAGTACCCTCTACCAAAGTTCGTTGCTGCTGGCGGCACTTTTGATATGTCCGAACTGATTTGCAACCGAGCTCTTTCGCTCGGAAGAAGTATCGGCAAGCATTTCTGAGATCCGTCGTTTCCAATTCCACGAGAGTGTTCATGTGCTTCTCCTGGCGAATTTGATTCGTCATTTGAAAACAAAGACTCGAGCTACGCGAAGGTCAACCAAGCTGCGGGTCTGCCTGATGTCGCCAAGTTTGCTTTCGCAGACGCTACGTTGAGATCGAGAATGAACGAGTCAGAAAGCGGGCCCGAACCTTCGTCGCACAGCACAGCATCGCTCGAGTATGCGCTCAAGACGTACATTATATGCGTGCAAGGCAATAAATCCGATGTGGACGGTCCGACCAAAACGAAACCGTTCCTTGACATGGATGTCATCGACACATCTTTTGCAGATACCAACGTGGGCATTCGGCACAGTTACTATCGCTTGAACACCCACATCGTCAACGACATCCGAGAGATCATGCTGCACAAGCGACGCGCGCGAGCACGTCCTGATCTGATGAAGCAGAAGGGGAATGTGTTCATCTTCCTGGTTGCACCATCGAACGCTGCGTGAATCGTCACAACGCAATCTACGCTGCCAGACTGAAGGGAAGTGTACATTGAAAGATGAAGTAGAAGGCGCTGCCATTCATACGGCAAATGCGAGGCGAGTGGTTTTGCTTTTTAACATTCCGAGCGGTGTCAGCGTGTGTATCAACAAATCATCTGACCCACCGATTAAAAAAATCTGAAACATAGAATCACGACCTCAAAAATCATGAAGATCTGCTTTCTCAGGACTTACTGGATCATTCAACACCTGTAGATCAGATATACGTATAATCGTGTCCAGCGTCCAGTAAAATTATCCGGAGAGGCAACCAGAGTACGACAGACAGTGGTCTCAGAACCCAAAGCAGCAGCAAGCAAGCGGCACATGAGCAGCTCCGACGCCCGCGCGCACTCGTGACTTCGCGCTCCCCCTCCCCCCTTCACAACACCAACACCGCTAATGGTGCTGAGCATGTGCATCGACGAACACGAGCGTGCCGACCAGCTGCCGTCGCATCTGCGGCATCTGGAGCTGCACGCCGTGGATCTGGACGATGACGATGACACGTTCACCGCGTCTCCGTCGTCCAGCACGGCCACGACGGTCGTCAGCACCGACGACAGCTCCCCCGCGCACGCGCACATGCGCAAGAAAGACGCGAAAATGGCGCTGAAAATGGAGATGGGGCTGCAGGAAGAACAGCTTCTCGACCAGCAGCACACACAGCATCTCACATCGTATGATCCCTATATGTTATCCTATTGTTATTGAGAGCACAGGGCAATAAACTAACTGTGTGTATTCGACGTGTAGGGATTTCCGTACGTTCGGTAATACGATCATCGCGTTTCTCGGCTCGGGCGTGCTCGGACTGCCGTTTGCGTTCAAGAAATGCGGCATTCTGGTGCGTTTTTGCTTTTCATTCCACAACATGTTCACACTTAAGGCGCTAATGCTGTTTGCACGCATCTGTACGTGTTTTGGTATGTAGCTGGGGCTCGGCACGCTGGTTGCTGTTGCAGCGATCAGCACGTACGCCATGCTGCTGGTCGTCCAGTGCAAATACAAGTTGAAGGAGCAGGGCAGACACGTGACCAAGTACGGCGAGATCGGGCAGATCGCGATGGGGCGCTTCGGAGCCATTCTTGTGAACAGTTCGCTCGTCATCTCGCAGACTGGGTTCTGTGTTGCCTGTAAGTTCTGTGCCGCCATTGTTGCTGACGCCTACATCATCATTTTGCTAATTGCGTGTGCTCTTGACGACTGCAGATTTGATCTTTATCGCGTCGAATGCGCACAAGTTTCTCGACGTTTCGAAAGAACTGGTCGTGTCAGTGTGCGTTCCGCCGCTGATCGCGTTCTCGCTCCTCAAACACATGAAAGAGCTCGCATTCATCGCGATTCTCGCCGATTGCATGAATTTTCTGGGCCTCGCGGTGGTGTACACGACGGATTTGTCATATATGGCGCTCGACCACGACAATATTGAGGTCTTTGGAGTGGTGTCCAGTATCCCGTTCTTCTTTGGTGTTGCGAGCTACTGCTTTGAAGGCGTCGGCATGGTGCTGCCGCTCGAAAACTCGATGCAGACGAAAGCCAACTTCACGCCGATCCTGGTCTCGACCGTCGTGATCATCACATCGATCTACGCCACGTTTGGCATTTGCGGCTATCTCGCGTTCGGCGATGCAACGCAGGACGTGATCACGCTCAACATCGACGGCAACGGCGGCATGGCGACTCTCGTGAAGCTCTTTTTGTGTGCGGGGCTGTTTTTCACGTACCCCGTGATGCTGTTCCCCGTGTTTGAAGTCCTGCAGCCCCTGCTATCGAGCGGGAGTGCAAAAGAGGGCGAGCATTCTCAGAGCCTCGAGAAAAAGGCGATGCTGCTGCGCGCCTCGGTGGTGCTGCTCACGGCCATCATCGCTGCGGGCATCCCAAGTACGTCTGTCTTTGACTATTCTTGAGTAAGTATCTTGCAATGCGCTTCTGTACTAACTGTGTTGGGATGTGCATGGACTCTGTAGACTTTGGTCGATTCATCTCGTTCATTGGCTCCACGTGCTGCTCACTGCTTGGGTTTGTGCTCCCGACCTACTTCTACCTGCGCATCTTTGGCAGCGACGGACTCACGCCCGTGGCGTTGCCCAAGAAGCTTTTGTTGTACACGATCATGATGCTCGGCCTCGTAGCGTTTGTCGTGGGAGTGGTCGATGCCGTCGCGAGCATCCTAAGTGGATAACTACGTATGCAGGTGTATGTATGAGAAGCAAAGAGCCAACATCCCATTTGTAGTGGAGTTTTTTGCTGACAAATTCTTGCACTGCGAGCGAGTGTCAGCCTCAAGTTGCAGTGCTAATAAAGTACTTGTTTATAGTATTTCATTGATAAAACTAATTTTTTTATTTTTATTCAAATCATCCAATGTCATTAAAGTGAGTCTATGGAATATGTGCTCTAAACTGTCCCTATGTCACTCTCTAGGGGGAGGATGGGCTTAAAACAGAAAAGTATGGTGTGATTCCCGTGTTCATCTTTCTGGTTACCAAAAAGGGGTTTTACACTCAAGCTGACCCTTTTAATAAGTGGTATTTCCACTGCCACCCACCAACACGGAACCCCTTTTAGATCTCCAATTTGGGTTTCCCCACACAAAAAAGCACCCACACGCCATTTCCGCATCAATTCCCCTCACCTCGCAACATGGGAATTCTGCGCCCGGACGCCGCCCACGAGAAGGCGCCGCTGTTGCTGCCGCCGCTCGGGAAGAAGCAGACGCCACTGCCGACGGCGCGGGACGACGCACATGCGACTGAAGAAGACTCGCCGCAGCACCTCGCATCGTACGTGACGTCTATTTTACATGTGTTGGCGTGTCTGCGCGTGTTCAATATGTGTGTTGAAGTCGTTGTGTACACCTTTATGCGATGCGTGGGTATTAAGTGGCTAATTTGCTTGTGTGTGCGTTTATTGTGTGTTTATAGCGACGCGAAGACGTTTGCGAGTGCGATCATCTCGTTCCTCGGCTCGGGCGTGCTTGGGTTTCCGTTTGCGTTCAAGCAGACGGGCATCATCGTACGACTTGTTCTCTTTCCTCTACTGTCATGTTCCATTGAGCGAGTAGAGGCTAAGTACAGCGTCTCTCTCTCTCTCTCTCTCTCTGTTTGCGACTGCAGTTGGGGCTCGCGCTGCTGGTGCTCGTGGGCGTGATCAGCACGTTCTGCATGCTCCTGGTAGTCAAGTGCAAGTACAAACTCAAGAGCCGCGGCGTGCACGTCGCGCACTATGGCCAGATCGGACACTTTGCGATGGGCACGAGCGGCCAGTTGCTCGTGAACTTTGCGCTCATCGTCTCACAAACAGGCTTCGCTGTCGCTTGTAAGTGCTCTGCTGTATGCTCCACATGAGCACCTCCGAGACAGACCGTCGTAGGTATTAACGCTCTGATGGTCGTGCATGTGCATAGACTTGATCTTCATTGCCACGAATGCGCACACGTACTTTAGCGTCTCGAAGGAAGCCGTGGTGCTGGCGTGTCTACCGTTTCTCATTGTGCTGTCACTGCTCAAGCATATCAAAGAGCTTGCATGGGTGGCGCTCGCGGCCGACACCATGAACTTTTTCGGCCTCGCGATCGTGTACATGACCGACTTCTCCCTCATTGACCTGTCCAGTGCACGGACGTCGGAGCTCAACTGGCTGGGCACGCTGTCCAGTATCCCGTTCTTCTTTGGCATCGCGACCTACTGCTTCTCTGGTATCGGCATGATACTGCCGCTCGAGAAGGCGATGGAGAACAAAGCGCACTTTCCGCGGATTCTCATGCTCACGGTGGCGCTCATCGGTTCCATTTATGCCAGCTTCGGCATCTCTGGGTACCTGGCGTTCGGTGAGAGCACAGAAGACGTCGTGACGCTCAACATTCAGGGCCACGGCGGCCTCGCGACGACTGTCAAGCTGTTCTTGTGCGCCGGACTATTTTTCGCATATCCGATGATGCTGTTCCCCGTGTTTGAAGTGCTGCAACCTGCGATCTTGAAAAACGTGTCCACGGAGCAGAATCCAGAGGTAAGGAAGAAGACTATGTTGAAGTGTACTGCTGTTCCTGGTTGAAACACTGATCTTTTGTGTTTATGTGTTTCACAAACAGACAAAGCGCATTGTGTTTCGCTCCATCTTCGTCCTTTGCACTGCTTTGGTTGCCGCCGGTGTGCCAAGTAAGTTGGTCGTTTTTGTTTATCTCGTCGCATATTGCCCAGCAGAATAGCAGCCTGACGTGATTCCATCCGCTGTGTATTCCCTCAGATTTTGGGCTTTTCATCTCGTTCCTGGGCTCGACATGCTGTTCACTCTTGGGTTTTGTGCTCCCCGTCGTGTTCTATCTCCAAATTGTCGCCGAAGAAAACGGCCGATCGTGGCACCAGCACAAACTTCTCATGTCCATCATGACGCTCGGTTGCTTTGCGGTCGTCACGGGGTTCTGCACGACCGCCGTGAATTTCTTCTGATCCTGTTTCTGTCTTCTGTGTAGATACACTTGTCCAGTAGTAGGTGATGTGATAGCACAAGGCTAAAGTTTATGGAAAGTGTGAAAGAAACAGACGTCTATATTAACAATAAGCGGATCAGCGACGCAGCTTAGCTCTCCGAGTCACTCGACGATGGTGGTGGTGCGAGTTTTCGAATGCCAGCACCAGTCATGCGGTCTCGAGTCGCGGCATCGACCTCCATGTACTTCAAGAACTGAATGCTGAACGAGCCTTCGCCCTGCGTTTTCGAGCGAAGCAGCGTCGCGTACCCGACCATGTGCACAAGTGGTACATGCGCATGCACGATTGAGCGTCCTTGGCGACCGCTGCCATCAGTGGACGCAGCACCAACTTCCTGGATATGGGCACGGCGCTGCGACGTGAGATCCGAGAGCACGTCGCCCACGGTGCGGTCAGGTGTTTGCACCTCCAGCTTCATCAACGGCTCCAAGATGACTGGCGCCGCCTCCTTCAGCCCTTCCTTCAGTGCGAGCACCGAGGCGACACGGAAGGCGTTCGCATTCGAGTCCTGGTCCCAGTGGCAATCGTTTTCGTCAATCGTGACCTTAACGTACGCCACACGGCTCGATGAGAGCACTCCACGACTCAAGCCAGCGCGAATGCCTTCTTCGATCGCGAGTGCGAACGCGTGTGGCATCTTCTTCGCTCCCAAGTGCTTCCATTCCACGACGTTGTTGTTCACCGAGTTGTCGATATCATCGTCCACTGGAGCTGGAGTGCCGCTTGGGTCGTGAATATCCATGAGTGGCTCCACGTGGAGCTTGAGCTGCGCAAACTGACGGTCCGTGCCGAGCATCGTATCGTGAATGTATGGCTGCTCGACCGCCTGCGAGATACTCTCCAGGTACGCCACGCGCATGGCGCCGATCGTTGGGTTCAGCTTGTACTCGGTGCGCAATCGTTCCTGGATGATCTCGAGGTGCAACTCGCCCATACCCGACATCAACGTCTGCCCTGTTTCCTCGTCGACGCTCACAATGAAGCTCGGGTCTTCGCGCTGCAAGTGGTAGAGCGCTTCATCGAGGTCCTTCTGCTTGGCCGACGATTCGGCTTCGACCGAGCACGTGAACACGGGTTTCGGGATCTGGACGCCGGGAAGCACGACGTACTCGTTCGCGTGGTGGTCCTTCGCAGCGATGATCGTGTCGCCAGTGAACGTATTCTTGAGTCCAACGGCGGCACCAATGTTGCCCGCCGAGATCTCTTCGACTTCATCGGAATCGTCGGCAGCGACGAGCATCAAGCGCGTGATGCGCTCCTTCGCCTGGCGCGTCGTGTTGAATAACTGCGATTTCGCATGCAAGACACCCGAGTACACGCGGAAAAACACGACGAGGCCACGCTGGCGGTCGTGTTTCACCTTGAACGCGAGCGCTGTGAGCGGTTCTTGTGGCGACGCGTGACGAGGGACTGTCGAGGTCGAGGTTGCAGAATTCTGTGGCTGCTTGCCCTTGGCGACCTTGACGACTTGCGCATCAAACGGCGATAGGTCCAATGGTGACGGCAAGTAGTCGACGACGGCGTCCAACAGCGGCTGCACGCCCTTGTTCTTCAAGGCACTCCCACAGAGCGTGATGATCGCATCAGATGCCGTGTCACGACGCACAGCAATACGACGCAACGCAGCACGCAACGTCTCGTTATCGATCGCTTCCTCCATTAAAAACAGTTCCGCGAGCTCGTCGTCAAAGTCCGACGCGCGCTCAATCAGTTGCTGCCGCGCCTGGATGGCCTCGGCATACAACTCGGCCATTTTCGTGCCACTCGCAGCCGTGGGCAACAGCGGCAGCTTGCGCACCTCTCGGCCGTCCTTGTCCATCCATTTGAGCATCTGCATCTCGACCAGGTCCACGACGCCTTCGAACTCGGCTTCCTCGCCGATCGGCAGCTGGATGCGCAGCGTCTTCACGTTAAACCGCGACTCGAGAGACTCACACGAGCGCGCAAACGACGCGCCCTCGCGGTCCAGCTTGTTGATGAACGCGATGCGCGGCACTTTGTAGCGGTCTGCTTGCTCCCAGACGGTCTCAGTCTGCGCCTCGACGCCCGCGACGCCGTCGAGCACAGCGACAGCGCCGTCCAAGACTCGCACGGACCGCTCGACCTCGATCGTAAAGTCGACGTGGCCGGGTGTGTCCACGAGGTTAATCTTGTGGTCGTTCCAGTCGAAGCTGATGGCTGCCGAGCCGATGGTGATGCCGCGCTCGCGCTCCTGCGGCATGAAGTCCATGGTCGCGTCGCCGTCGTGCACTTCACCCATGCGCGTGATCGCGCCCGAATAGAAGAGCATGCGCTCTGTCGTCGTCGTCTTGCCGGCGTCAATGTGCGCGAGGATGCCGATGTTGCGGATGCGACGCAGCTCCGCCGTCTGTGCCTCCGTCAGCGCCACCGCAGTGAAGCAACGCCTTTGCAGGACACCACCGCCATTGTGACGCGTGAGGACAGGAGACGGCGCATGGCGCAAGAGACGGCGGGAGCCGCCAGCAGCAGCAGCTTGGACGCGGCGCAGCAGCATTGCCGATGGTGATTGATGGATGGCGTTGTGATGGGACGACGCACCAGTGCCACAGGTCAGAGATGCGATGGTTCTCTTAGTTTAATATTCGCTTTCTGCATCGTTCAAGGTGACTCATGTCCTGCGTAGTGGCATAGAATTGCTATATTAATAAATGAGATTTGACTTTGTCTCGCTTACATCCGCAGTTTTGGAAAGATGGATGAGGAGGAAGTGGTCACCACCTGGATTGCTTTCTGATGGCAGACTTTTCCTTCTAACAAGAGAACACCGTCAGTCGCTCTGATGCCATCACTCCACTCTCTCCTGCCATGTGGGTCAACTCTGCGCAGCAAACGAGGTGCGCGCAGCCTGTAGGATACCTCATGTGCACCTGGTATTTGTAGGTCGGACGTGACGAAATCCAGGAAAGACAGCCTCGAGGAAGTCAAGCTCAGTTCCCAATCTCCCGCTTTCAGCACAAGAGCAAGCAAACCCAGTATCTCGTCAATTATTCGTCGTAACCATGAAGCTTTCGTTGATTCTTAGTATCATTGTTGTTATTACGACGCTTCAAGCTCCAGCATCAGTCTCAGGTCAGCCAGCCGGACCAAGACCACGCCACGGAGGTCGTCAGGAACAGCTTGGCGGAAACGGAGGCCAAGGCGGTGGTTTTGGCCAAAATGGTGGCGGGTTCAGCGGTCAAGGTGGCGGCTTGGGTGGTCAGGGCGGCTTTGGTAGTTTTGGTCAGAATGGAGCTGGCTTCGGAGGTCCAGGCGGCTTTGGCGGTCCAGGTGGCTTCGGAGGGCAAGGTGGTTTTGGTGGACAAGGCGGCGCTTTTGGTAATCAAGGTGGACTTGCTGGCGGCCAGTTTGGAAATGCTGGTGCTGGTGCTGCGAACGGACTTGGTGCTGGTGCAACGGGTGGCATCGGTGCCGCAGCAAATGGTGGTATCGGTGGCGCACAGCAACCTGCAGCAGCAACGGGCGGGGCGACTGGTACAGGAGCTGCAAACGGTGGTGCAGCTCCAACACCCGCTCCAACACGTCCAGGTCAGCGGGCAACACCAGCTCCTGCGGCGCAACCGGCTGGCACTGGCACAGCAAACGGAGGCACAGCCGGACTCGGTAGCCAAGGAGCAGTCAACGGTGGGGTAACTGGAGCCGGAAATGGCGTCGCCGGTGGGCTACCAGGAGCTGCTGGCGGTTTAGGTGCTTCTGGAGTTGGTGGTTTTGGCGGCTTTGGTGGAGCTGGGGGGCTTCAAGGTGCTGGCGGAGCTGGTGGACTTAGGCAGTTTGGTAGTCAAGGCGGTGGCTTTGGGGGACAAGTCAGATTTGGCCAAGGCGGGTTCGGTGGCCAAGGCGGATTCAGCGGCCGAGGCGGATTTGGAGATCAGGGCGGTCAAGGTGGACTCGGCGGCCAAAACGGCGGGTTTGGTGGCAATTAAAGCCAACGAGTGACCTCTTCGCGAGCTGTGAGAATCGCTGCTGTCTGTGTGTAGCTGTCGGAAAAGCATGTACGATAGGTGTTTTTCGCTCTTTGCCTTCATAGTTTATATGTAAACTCACAAAATCATAATGCTTGGTAATCTATTTAGAAAACTCGAAGCTCCCTCTATCCTTTTTCAGCGATTTGTTTGCAGAAGTGCTGCTGCTGAGCACAGCCCTCTCATCAAACATGGTGGCGACTTTTCTTTAGCAATAGTGAATTCGTCCTTCTAAGATGCTGCACACGATGCACGCGGTATTGCTTTCGTGCAAACCATACAGAGACTAATCATGATATTTCTCTCCACGAAAAAGAACCCCATACGATTGAGACTGAGCAGCACCCCCTAAAGTCATTGCAGCCACGGTGCTGGTATCATGAACAAATGAGCGCTAGAAATAGGTCATAAATGCAGCAAGACACCAACACTGCTTGGCAGTAGTGTTTAGTCGACTACGAGTCGGGTTCGTATACTTGATAGATACGACTGTGCACCTACATGTAAGAAATCGTTGGATCGAGCTCACTTCCACACACAAAAATAGGATCACAGTTTTTAGACTAATCATTTTTTTCAGAGCACCATTGGCATAGGGTGAGAGAAGGTCATTCTATTTAACTTATGATCTACATATAGTTTAAGAATTCCGGAGTCTCATTAACACTGCTGAGAGTGAGGTGTTTCTAAGTTTTGACGGTGTGGCACCGACGTCATTTTCGAGTAGATCTGCGACTTGGGACATAAGAACTCGGTCATTTCCCCGCGATTCGTCGGTGAGTATCTTCGCACTCTGGGAGTTCATTGCCATGTTGGCGAGAAGATCCGCCATTTTGTTTTGTTCTCGTTTTGTGTGATTCCAGGAGACCCACGCAAAGTTGTCGATGATTTGATTTACCCGAACTGCTAGTGGCTGCAACTTGGTCTGGCGTATTGAGGAAAACCCGTTCTGGGCTGCGATAATCATTTGGCTATCTCCGAAGACTTCCAACTTGACTTCATAATGCTTTAGGTAGTGTGCACTGTATGCCAGGCCTTCTTTCAGTGCGCTGTATTCGCACCAATTGTTCGTAACTTCTGGTCCCATGTACACATAGCCGCATGCTTTGAGTTCCCATCGATGCAGCGT
>GL376606.1:30615-171702 GCA_000143045.1 Globisporangium ultimum DAOM BR144 | reverse complement strand
ACGTGCAGGCGTCCTTCTCGGGCGGCGCTGTCCATAGCGTGCGCCGAGCAGGGCCACTTCCCATCGGCGTGCAACCGTTTCAACAGAGCCAAGTCGCCCTCCGCGGCCGCGTGGTCCATTGCTTTGTATCTTCGATTCGAAAACGCTGCGTCACGCGCGGCCGCGTCCTGCCAGTCGATTTGGTCGTCGTGCTGGTCGTATGTGCCCATAAGCCCTTTGCGCGTCGCGAACGCTTCCCGAAAGTACGTTTTCTTGACAAACACGGCGATCCAGTTCATCACATCGAGCGCGCCAAGCGGCTCGAGCATGTAGATCTGTGCGGCGTCCTTGATGATTTTCCCTGCTACAGTGGAGAACATCGGTGGGATGGCGCTCGTGTGGTGGTCGTAGATCCACTGCGCGACCTCCAAGTGGCCCCTCGATGCCGCAAACTCCATAGCCTTGTATGGCTCGTACTGTGTGGTCGTATGCAGCCACGCGACAACTTCCATGTCGCCCTGCTTCGCGGCTTCGTACATGACGGCTGCCGGGAACAGATACGGCACGTTGCGGTTCACCCACGCCATCGCCAAGGATGCATGTGTCACGCTTGCTGGCTCAAACAATCGCACGCGGTTCACGTGATTCTTGCTCCTGGAATCCCGCATTGACCTGTGGCGCAGTACCCATTGCACGACGGCTATCCGCCCGTGCGCGGCGGCGCAGTGCAGCACGCTCGCGTACTTCTTCGCGTCGTCGCCCAGCAGCAGTAGGTGCTCGTGCGCGTACAGAAACCGCACGAGCGGCTCTAAGCGCGCCTCGATCGCGCACACGAGCAGACACACGGCGTCGGCGTGTTCCAGGAAGTCCACGACACCCGTGAGCACGCGCAGCGCGGCGACATCATCGCCCACGAGCGCCGCCAAGTGCCACATTCGTCTCTGCTGGGTATGTCCTATACTAGTAACGTCGTGGTCGAATTGTGCTTGCGTGGGCTGCTTCCAGAGGTATTCACCCTTCGTTACTATCCTCTAAACGTCTAGAAAAGCATATCCTCTTTTTTTGTGTAAGGTTTGACAGTGTTGTTTTGCACACTGAGCACCTGCTATAATTGGTAAAGAGCCATAATTGTAAATAGAGGAATAGTTGGGTTGCAAGAGGATTGATTTGTATACGTAATCACCCGTTCTGAGACTCGGTACAGTCGACTTATAGAGAGAGAGAAGGTCATTCTATTTAACTTATGATCTACATATAGTTTAAGAATTCCAGAGTCTCATTAACACTGCTGAGAGTGAGGTGTTTCTAAGTTTTGACGGTGTGGCACCGACATCATTTTCGAGTAGATCTGCGACTTGGGACATAAGAACTCGGTCATTTCCCCGCGATTCGTCGGTGAGTATCTTCTCACTCTGGGAGTTCATTGCCATGTTGGCGAGAAGATCTGCCATTTTGTTTTGTTCTCGTTTTGTGTGATTCCAGGAGACCCACGCAAAGTTGTCGATGATTTGATTTACCCGAACTGCTAGTGGCTGCAACTTGGTCTGGCGTATTGAGGAAAACCCGTTCTGGGCTGCGATAATCATTTGGCTATCTCCGAAGACTTCCAACTTGACTTCATAATGCTTTAGGTAGTGTGCACTGTATGCCAGGCCTTCTTTCAGTGCGCTGTATTCGCACCAATTGTTCGTAACTTCTGGTCCCATGTACACATAGCCGCATGCTTTGAGTTCCCATCGATTGCAGCGTTCATTCAGGAAGGTGAGTGCCCATCCGGCACCATTGGCATAGGGTATGAGACAGAGGCATAGAGGTGTTTACAGTGTGCAAAAACGGGGCACGTCGTGGACTCAACTTGGACAGAGATGTCGTCTACCGGACCGGAGTCTTTTTACAGGCACGCATTATGGCGCCGCTGATTGCGCCCCACACCGTTCTTCGAACCCGGATGATGCCGATATCGCAATCTGATACAAAATTCATGCCCAGCGTATTCATTTGCCCAGTGGTCCCTTCGTAGCCGCGCTCGCACGCCTGACGACGCATTTCATATTCTGCGGGATTCCAACCTCGAGATCCAGCGACAGCATTCAGACACTATGTCGCCAAAAGTTTCATCTATGTGGGCGGACCCCGTGGTTGCGGCTCTGGAGCGTAAGCCGTGGCTGCATTGGGGCTTCGTGTACGCGTTCGGCCTCGTGTTCTTCTTCTGCGACCGCATGCTGGCGCTAGACGCAATCGTGCGCATGTATGGCTTGGACGAGGAGGACAAAACCGCCACGAAACTCGCCGGGATCGCGTTGGGCACGTGTGAAGACTTCTTCTGCTTGACGTACATGGTCGCATTGCTGTGGATCTTCGATTGGAAGGTGCAACGTGTGGCGTATTTCCAATCCAAGAAGCTTCGCGAGAGACTTGCGAGGTTTGTCGTGTACCTGGGCGTGTTCGTGATGTTTACGGCCCCGTTCGTCGCAAATGGCCTCTTGGAGCGCATTCGTCAGATGCGCTTCACGCTCAAGTTCGTCAAAATGTATTGGAATGAAAGGGACGCAGCCAGCGGCCTCGAAGTTTCACCCCATGAGCGCAACGAAACGTACGAGACTGCATTGGTCACCGCGCTGGTGTCGATCGCATTCGGTGCGTTTTCGGCGACTTGGATCGACCTCTCGCAATGGGATGTCACTCAGTTTTTTTTATCAAGCGAAGCCACGGCAGTCGTGAAATCCACAAAGCACAAATACGAGAAACTTGAGCTAGGCGAATATGCCACCGACGAGCCGTCCACTACTTCACCAATCCAGGCCTCTCAATTGACGCATCCTGCGGTCAACCACGTCGTTTCAAGACACAAGAGCATGCTGGTTGTTGTCACTTTGGTGGTGCTCGTGCTCATGGTGATCCTACCGACGGGTTTGCTTGAGGTTGTGCAGCACCACGTATCGCCCGCCGTCGCCATGGTGGCGTTGAATACGACGCTCAGCGATATCTTCCGCATGATCACGGGTGAAGAGTTCGTGCCGGAGATCGCCGATGGCACCTTGGACTCTGTCACTCGCTACCTCGACACCGAGACGGAGGTGTACACACTCGCCAAGGACGACGTGCTGTATCGACGAACCACAGAATTCAAAGGCGAGCTGGTGTTCAACGTATCTGTGGATCCAGCAAACCCTCCGAACGTTGTAGTGGTCGTCGTGGAGTCGTTCCGATATCACGATTCGCAATACCTCGTTGGTAACAACACGTACCTCTTGGCGGAGCAAAACATCACAGTGACGCCGAACTTCGACCGGTGGGCAAAACGCGGTGTCGCGTTCCGAAACTTCTGGTCTGGATGGCAAACGAGCCGCTCCCTGGAGAGTATCTTGTTTGGGCAACTGCCGTACGCGAGCATCACTGAGACGGGCACCACCACCGGCCACAAACGTGTGAAGCTCGCTGGCATGCCACAGTTCTTCAAAGCCAAAGGCTATGAACCCACGTTTACAACAGGCTGTCGCATTGATTACGACCAGTGGAGCTCATTTCTGCCAAGTCACGGATTTGACGACGTCCTGGATCAGAACGACTTTAAGCGATTGGCCGAAGCGGATTTCGGGGTGAAGCACAAGGACTGGGAGCTCCAAGAGGATGGCGGTAAGGCACGCGCGATGTCCTACTGGGGTGTGCATGATGACATCGCGTTCGACGTGCTCGGCAACATCCTGGTGAACAAAACAAAGGCACAAACGGCGCGCAAAGAACGCAACGAGCCCAAGGTGCCGTTCTTTGTCAATCACTACACGATCTCAAGCCACACGCCGTACGAAGACCGTCCTGCATGGTACGACGAGTATCCAAAGCCGGATTTCAGTGCATTGTACGAAAACGAAAAGTCGAGTGAGTATGTGAAAAACTACCTGGAAATGCGATACTTTCAGGACATGGCACTCGGCAAATTCCTCGACCGAATGGATAAAGAAGGCGTCTTGAAGGACACGATCGTGGTCGTTGTCGGGGATCACGGACAAGGCCCAGAGTACGGCAAAATCGCGCCCGAGTATCGCGAAATCTCATCAGCGCGCGTGGCAGCAATGCTGATTGCCGAAGGTCGACTTGGTCAGTCTGCTGGTCTGCTCGTCGACGATGTCGCTGAGCAGTATGACCTTTTGAACACGATCATGGACATTGTTGGGCTACCGGAAGAAGGCTTCGTGCAGGACGGCATCGGCCGCTCCTTGAAACGCAAACCTGCACTAGCAATCGCTCGCGAGCACGTAATCTGGAGCAACAACCCCGTGCGCAAGATGTCAGTCGTCCGTGGCCATCAGCGGCTTCAATATGATGCGATCGCCAACTCTATAGCTCTTCATGATACCGACAAGGACCACGATCTGAAGCACGATCTGTTCCCAGCGCTGAGCGCGCTGGAGCAAGCGAAGTGGCTCGAGCTCCGAGATGCAGGGCGCAAAGTGAGTGCGTACTACAAGAAGCGATGGGAGTACAAGTGCTTGCTCGAGACCGAGTGCTAGAACGAAATCAATAGATAGGCAAGTATTAGGAAGAATCACCATTTTCGTATTTTGACATATATCAATACAGTAAACTTTTGTATCGATACGATTTTGACTGTCTAAAAAAATATTTGAAATTGACATTGTAAACTCGTTATGATCAGTACTGCAGCCAAGGAGAATAGATTGCTGACGTTCTGATGCGTTTGTCTTCAGTAATGCGCACATCAGAGGTACTCCCACTGTCAGATCCTGAATGAAGGCGACCACATTGAAGCACTCTTGGTAACAGATTGACCAACACCAGCCCTGGTACCGCCGTTAGTGCAAGCAGCCTCCTTCTTTCCACTCCACCGCCACGCGGATCCCGACAATGTCTACGTGCCATTTCCTTTTTGTCGCTGTACAGCTAACCTAGGATATAATCGTGTCAATACTACAGAGCCATGCGGCTCGCAAACACCCGCTCCTGTTGACACTGTACTCAGCGCTGTTCCCCTACGTGCTCGTAGTGAACCGCACTGAACCGGCCCAAGCGTTTAGTGATGCCACCGCGAGCACCACGATAGAGCAGTCTGACTCGACTGCCGCCTTCGAGTCTGCGCTGACCAATGCGACAGCGTCGCTGGAAAAGACTGGCGCTGGTCAATCGTGCGTCGTGATGACCTGGTACAAAGAAGCCGATTTCCACATGGGCTGCCACTTTTCGTAAGGCATCAACGAGTTCACGCTGATCAACATGCGTCTGGACGGTAGCTACGTCATGGAGTGCTGGTGCGACCGCGACCTCGACACGTACATCTACGGCAGCCCGGACTGGATACGATACGACGGCAAGGACATCTCGTGCATGTGCGAGGGCTAAACAAGATCGTGCCGTACTTTAACGGCATCAACTGCGGCTCGCACGAGCAGGGGCTCAAGAACTACGACTCCAAGACCGGATTCTGCGTCATGCTCTGAGAGTTCTGCTAAGGGAAGTAGCAAAGACTTCTGGAAGAGTTGATACACACAGTGTATGCAATTTCACTGAGATTGAAATTAATTGGCAAAACTTGCTAAAGATCGAAAGTTGATCAGCATTTTTCTACTTCTGCTATTTTATAACAGAAACGCCAACACCCTATCATATGGTACAAATGGTCCGTATGCACTAAAAATACTATCTCAAAAACGAGAAAAAAAACCTTCACAACTCGGAACAAAACCCGACATCATTGAAGTTGGTTTATTTTAATTAACCTAAATTGGATGATAATACCACCCGATCATTGTTAATCAGGTTATTTGTCTAAGTGTTTTTTTACTGTAAACCGCTCGCGCTGGGTCACAAAGGGGCGGTGGTTCTACTATACCTAATGCGCTCCCATCCATGTGTCATCAGCATTTCATGGGTTCAGTCCGCCTCGCGCATTGTTTCAGGTAGACGGCACATTTGTGTCCTCTCTCTACCAGACCTGATATGCAGACACAAACTACAGTCTTAAGACCCTAGCGTAAGGATCCATTTGGGTCATTTGTGTCCATTGCCTTATCTTTCACACTACTGTACAGCACGCATCACAGAACAGAGGGAAAAAACAACTCGGGCGCATCCAGTGTCACGCCGTCATTATAGAACTCTTCGACTTCAGGATGCTAAGACCGCGCAAGCGCGCGTGCGGACTAAGAAACAACGAAGACAAAAACGAATTGACTCGCGTTCCTTTCGGTTGCAGGAAATATGGACAAGCTGAAGCGAGCACCAGAGAGACATATTCAGTGTCCTCGCTACTCTGTTTCTGTTCATCGCGCTCCCAGTGATTCTCATCGCATTGACTCAACACGCTATAGCGTCAGCAATCACAGGTGTCGGGCTGAACACGAGTGTTCATGAGATCTTGCACCTTACTGTCAAAGAGGAGCTACTGCCCATGCATGCAAACGGCGACATGGAACCCGCTGACAGCTACCTGAACGCCAGCACCGAAGAGTACTCGCTTTTTGAGGAGAATACACTCTACCGTTGGACAACTGAATTCAAAGGCGGCCTGACCTTCAACATCACAGTCGACCCACCCAACCCTCCAAACGTGCTCGTCCTTGTCGTCAAGTCCTTCCGGTATCACGCTTCCCAGTACCTCTTCAAGAACCAGACGAACTTGATGGTCACACCAAACTTTGACCGCTGGGCAAAACGAGGCATCGCCTTTCGCGACATGTGGTCCAATTTTCGGACGAGCCGCTCCATCTTGTTCGCCCAAGCCCCGCTGGGCAGTGCAGCCCATTCGGGCACGAGTGGAGGTCGCAAGCGTGTAAAGCTCTTTGGGACACCTCAGTTTTTCCAGGCCAAGGGATACGAGTCGATGTTTGCAGCTAGATGCGGTACCGGTTACGACGAGTGGGACGACTTCCTCCCAAGCCACGGATTTGAGGAAGTGCTCGACGTCGAGGATTTCAAAAAGCTCACCGAGAAAGACCTTGGCATTGGCCCCCAAGACTGGGTGCTCCCCGAGCACGGTGGCAAGGGACGTGCGATGTTGTATTGGGGCGTCTATGACGATGTGGCTCTGAAGATGCTCGGCAATATCATGACGAGCAAGTCTGACGAGCAGCGCGAGCCAGTTGAACAGAATGAACCCAAGAAGCCGTTTTTCATCAATCACTACACGACTTCGAGCCGTACACCCTTCTTCGATCGACCCCTGTGGTATGGCGACGACTACCCCAAACCGGACTCCAAGCCTCTATACGAGCATGAGAGGTACAACGGTACGGCAAAGAGATATCTGGACATGCGCTACTTTACGGACCTGGCGCTGGGCAAGTTTCTCGGTCGCGTGGAGCAACAGGGGATCCTGAACCATACGATTGTCGTTATTGTGGGCGACCATGGACAAGGACAGAAATACAGCCAGGATGTGTTCGAGCCACGTGAAGTATCTGCGACGCGGATCGCGGTAGCGATAATCGCTGAAAGGCGGCTGGGAACATACGCTGGCATGATGTGTGATGACGTAGTGAAACGCTACGATCTGCTGAATACTCTAGCGGATATCGTTGGCGTGTCGTCTGAAGGCTTTGTCCAAGATGGCGTGGGGTGGTCACTGAAGCGCGCGATCCCGTTTGGTGAGCGTGTGGTGTGGAACAACAACCCGACGCGGAAAATATCGGTCGTGCGCGGCCACGAGCGGCTCCAGGACGATGCGACCTCGAACACCATATCACTGCACAATACTGAGAGCGACAATGAACTGACTCGCGATTGTGTCCAAGCTTAGGGAACGATGAGCAAGCGTAGTGACTCAAGCTCCGAGACGCCGAGTGGCAACTGAATGCCTACTACAAGAAATACTGAAGTAAGGAGTGCCTGCTGCAGGCGGAATGCTAGATGCGTCAACTATAGAGGATATGACAGCAATATGTGGTGTGATATCCGTTCCAGTGCAAAACGGTAAGTCAACAGAGCACGCCCTATAATTTAGCATGGATGGATGAATCAAAGCCCACGCAGTTCAGTTCGTGGAACCCCGCAGGAAAATTGAAACGAAGCAATTTTGACCGGGGAGAGTGCAGTGGCGCGTTCGTTCTTTTCGTTCCAGTCGTCGGTGATGCGGAATAATGCGCCTGTCACAATCCGCTTACCTACATGTGGCCGCGGTGACTTCTGACGTACTACCTGATACAGTGCTGGTGTTCGCATGACCTCTGGTGTACTACTTACTACCCGGGCCTCTGGTGTACTACCCGCTGATCCTCTTCTTTTTTACAGAGTACCTATCACATTGCTCTAGAGCTGTGTTTTCTTGGCAACAACTTAAGAATCAATCCTTTCCCTGCTGCAAGCGCAAGTTGCAAGTCCCCCCTCCCCCCCAGCGCCTCACAGGGAGGCAACAAGTTTCTCAGAGAATCGCGCACATGAAGGCAGAGAAACGATCTGTCTTGTGTGCTCACTTTCAAATCTGCTCTCCATCAGACAAGTACCCGCCAAGCCAAGCCAAGTCAAGCTACTCCACCATGAAATCGACTCCTCTCGCGATCATGCTCAGGCTCCTGGCCACCGCTTCGCTTACTACTGCCTCGAACACCACGTCGACAACTGACTCCATTCCTGGCGCCACAATTGAATATGGGGACTCGTAGCCCAAACGCGCACGTGCTCATCACTCACCAAACAAGAGGCTGGCAGCACTATATTTTCAATCCAAACGCCTTGCTGACACAATGGCGATCTCCAGTTGGACACATCACTATCAAGCATACAACAAAATGGCCGACCTTGCGGCTAGCCACGCTATGGACTCCTCGACATCGACGCAGTACGCTTTCCCGACCTCACGACGCACGAGAGCAGAACTCAACGAACGAATGGAAGGCAACGTCCAGCACTGGTTCGACCATCGCTTACGCGAAGATGGCAACGACCCAGTCTCTCGTAACGATTTGGCTGTCTCCATGGGACACCTTATGCGTCAATATTTGTAAAGGTCGTGGTGAAGACGCTGAAGGCGTCTCCACCTTGACATCACTCCCCGCTGAAACCACTATAGTGGCGTAACTGGGAGAATGGATATTTTAGTTCGTTTTTCGTAGCATAATATATCTCACTGTCATCAAAAAAAAAGAACCCATGAGATCACGTAAGATCAGGCTTCTATCGCCTGTGGCGTAGGAACGGACGCGGATTGTACAGTTATAAGCTTAAGTGGTCGGTGCATTCATGTGGTTGTCCTCGAGGGAATACAATGATGCACAGCAATATCATTGTGATCTCGTTTGCTTTCTGCTCTCTAAGGCTGGCAGCTATGCTTTGCCAGGGCAGTCAGTAGCGTCTCAGATGTTGATCTTAGCCCACAACCTCTTTCTAACGGTGAATAAAGCTTCTTGGTGGGTGTTCACTATCTGAGAGCAGAGCTCTCTAGTTGCCGAAGATTGGTCTTTAAGGTGGCAATAGTTTAGCTTGCACGGATATGAAGGATGTGAACACATTCTTCTCTGCACTGGGCCTCCAGGGTGCACTACAGCGCTCCAAAAGAAACACATATTGAGATAACTAGGCTAAGTGGTGATTACATTTCGTATTGCATTAGCAGAAGAGGATGCCGCAGATTGTACTGTGGCTTATTAAAGGTTTCGCCCTACCAGTGGATCGGGCCGCTCGGTGGGTGGTAGATAATCGTCGGAGACGGGCAATTTGGCGCGGAATCGAGCTCCGCCTTGGCCTGGGCTGGCGTTTTGCCGTCCCTCGAAAAGCAGTACGCATTTCCAGCTGCGCCTCGCGTCCAGGCCGGTCCCCACGACCCATAGGTACCGACAAGGTCTTTCCAGCAGTGGCACTCGTAGTAAACGCTGCCGTTGTATCGTTTCAGGAACAAGTTGTAGTACGTACCATGGTCATAATGCCACCACGAGCAGGCATACTTGACGCCATTCCAGTCGTAGTTTGTCAACGGGTCGCAGCTTCGGCCTTTCAATTCGTACGACCCCTCCGCATTCACGGAATCAGCCGGCACGGATTCGGTAGAAGTCAAGTTCGCAGCTGAGACGAGGAAGGGAAGAAGCCCACATACAGCGACTTGGAAAGCAGAGACCATCTTGAAGAGGGCTTGAAAACTGGTTTGTTGGCGGCTTCGGTAGAGACTTGTCTTTGAGACGGAGAAAAACACAGTGAGGCTGTCTCGAATACTCGTTCACGCATCTGCAGGAGCCTTCAACTCGCAATTACAAGGACGTGCGTGCATACGATCTACCGACAAAGTTAGTGAATACGCGGAAGGTTGCAAGGTCCAAGAAAGGGAGTCCAAGATGGTGAATTACAACATCACAATAAAATGTGTTTATGCCCCAAGCGCCGCCATATGCAACGAACGTTGCTCCCAAGTCTTTACGTCAACGCTCATCAATCCATGCTGTAGGGTATCGAGCTTTAGCTGTTACATTCACGAAAGGCGGCGTTCGGTGGTGAGCGCGTACGTCGAATCGCTTTGCCGCGAAGAGTGTTGGGCGATACAGGACTCGAGCGAGACCATGTTTGATGCCTCTTCCGTTCTTAAAAAATTAAAAAAACAAGCGGGATGCGTTCTGGGTTTCGGATCAGATCTTGAGGACCTCGGCGAGGTCCAAAAGATTGACGTGCTGTCGACGAAACGGTGTCGCCATTATGGACAGTCCAGGTCGGCAAAATAGTGATACTGTAACGGTAAGGTGGACAAAGTCGTGGTGAGGTGGACATTATCCAGATCAGACGCGTCCCACTGTACGTCGTTGATTGGCCCGTGGGACGTCTTCTCAAGTTGAAGTAAGAAGAGGCACCAAGTCGAACGGACGGCAATCGCGACGGCACTACACTACTGTACAATGCGAACTCGAAAGAAAATTGCTCCCTGCTCATAATGCTGAATCGAGCAGACGAGATCAGCTACGCCAAGATGGTTCAATGGTGATGCTTTGTGGGTTTGGTCAGATACTGTACGAATTTCATGGACAACTTTGCAAGCAAGGAGGAAGGCGAGGCCACAGCGAACAACAGTGGACATTCACGCTCTACGGAGACGGGCCAAACAGTCAAGGTTTACATGGGAATTCCAATTCCCAATGCGAGCATTGAGGTGGAATACGAGGAAAGTGCGCGCTTAGTCACGCGTTGTGGTGTGCGTAAGTGCAAATCAAGCTGCTGCTTTGGTTCTGCAGCCGAGATGAAAGCAGCTTGGCCTTCTCTCTTCACTATTTCTCACTTGATTTATGTTCTCCCCCCGGCCATAATATACCTATCGACTCTGTTCTGACACGCTGCCATGTCACTGTAACCCAACCCCCCCCATCAATGTGCATTATTTACTTCAACTCTAGCTTCAACGGCTACATGACGGTCAGCGTCGGATGCAATCAGATCATGAGGTCAGGACCTCTATGTCAGAACTCTTTAGAGGTACAAACCTCCGACAAATCTACTGGCAGCGCTTGCAAGACCAACGTCCTCCTTAGAGGAAATAGTTCGTTGCTCACTTGCAACAAGGCATGGAGTTCGTTGGTCGTTTACCAAGAGCTCTGGTTGTCACTTCAAACTCACGACAAACAATCAAGTTGCGAACTTGAGACCAGCACGCAGTCGTGAAGTTTGTTCCAGAAGCCACGACGTTTGGGATCATCGCCTGCGCTGCGATGGCGAGTACTGTGAACATCACGGCAACGGAGACGGACTCGAAGCCTTCGGACACGATCAACAAGCAGCCGGTCCCAATCACTAGCCATTGCTCTGCCATAAAGAATGCCAACTGGGATAACATCAAGTACGCGTGCTCGTGGCCGCACATCAGCTACGGCTACCAGTACTACAACCTGTTCTACAAGTGCTACGACGGGAGTTTCAATAGAGAGTGCCACTGCAGAGAGGATCTGGTTGAGTCGTACGGTGCTTGAAGCTTGAGATGGACTCAGAGCACTGAGAAATATATCACCTGCTTCACAAGAGACGGCAAACGGGCGACGGCAGCCGCGAACGAGTTCAATTCGGTCGCCAATTGCCCCTCGACTCCAACAGATTGGTTTGGTGACGGCGGCACTATCAATCCACTATCAGAAGCTATCAGAAGCACAATGAGGCGCAACTTCGTGTTGTATTGAGTGTTCTCCGTTGTGAACCCATGAATAACGCCACAAAAATACCACGATTTTTTTTCTTAGTGTGAGCTCGTCGGATACTATTACCTCGATATATACGTTGATTCTACGCTGTTTCAAGCCTGCTTCTTGGGCTATCAGCTTAGCTAAAATGTGCAACGACGTTCATTTGAAAGCTACGTTTTCACATACTAAAGCCATCTATCAGGTCAGTCGAAGATTTCGAGCAAATTGGTGCCCGTGAGGGCGTTGCACGAATTGGTTCTCGTGTCGCAACTGGCGCGCTGGTACTTGTCGCCGGACTTCTTGACGCACGTAACTTCACCAAAGAGCGGCGCGACGTCACCAAACGAACTGCCAGTCTTCGAGTAGCACTTTGTCTGCAAAGTGCTCTCTGCTAAGAGGGTCCATCCGTCTGTCTTCATGTTGGCGCTGTAGCTGTCCAGGATGCTCTCTTCGCACTTGCACTCGAGCACGAACGTGCCGTCAGCGCGGCGGAAGAACAGGTCGAAGCCCTGCCAGCCGTAGTCCCATTCACACGCGTGCTCAAACTCGCCCCACCTCTTGGATGTCATGGACGAGCACTCGTGACTACCGCTCGTGAAGAAGCCTCGCAGGTGGGTGTTGCGCTTGGTCGCTCTGTCGTGCTTCTCTTCGTCGTCGTCGCTACTATCGTCGTTCTGCCGAAGTGACGAACTCTGCTCTTTGGTTACTGCCGTTGCGTGGGACTCGAGGGCGAAACGAAGGACGAGCGCTAGCATGGCGAAAGTTGTGATGATCGCATGCCGCATTTTGATTCGCGATAGGACTGGAAGGGACAGGAGGTGGTGCTGCGAAAATGGCAAATGCACCAGTGAGACGCCCGCTGCTTCTCGAGTTTACCTCTACGAGAAAATGTGCTAACCACTTAAAGTTTGCCATGGCATGAAAGGACGTCCTTTCTCCAATATGAACTCAGTTTGAAGTTAAGAGCGCTACACACATACAAGACGCAGAAATTAATGCAATCATTCGATCAGCACCACCTTCAACTGATATGTGCATTACGTTCATTGAATAACTTTCGCTTTGGACAACGCGCTTTCTGAACCATCAGCGCAAGTATACCTGTCTCAGGGATATAACTGCTGCGTCCACTACGATGGTTTCTCCTAAAATAATACGAGCTGCTTGAACTCCGCGATAAAACGCCACGGGTTTTGCGATGCAGTACTAGCTTAGTACTCCTCACCAAAGTCCTCGTCTTCGCCTTCCGCGGTTTCAGCGCTGACCTCTTCGTAGTCCTTCTCCAAAGCAGCAAGATCTTCACGCGCTTCCGAAAATTCACCTTCTTCCATACCTTCACCCACGTACCAGTGAACAAAGGCGCGCTTGGCGTACATCAAGTCGAACTTGTGGTCGATGCGCGAGAACACTTCAGCGATGGCAGACGTGTTCGAGATCATGCACACGGCACGTTGCACGCGAGCAAGATCACCGCCTGGTACAACAGCTGGAGGCTGGTAGTTGATACCGCACTTGAAACCCGTTGGGCACCAGTCCACGAACTGGATCGTGCGCTTGGTCTTGATCGTGGCAACCGAAGCATTCACATCCTTTGGCACGACATCACCACGGTACATGAGACACGTGGCCATGTACTTGCCGTGGCGTGGGTCACACTTGGCCATCATCGAGGCTGGTTCAAAGACGCTGTTGGTGATTTCAGCGACCGACAATTGCTCGTGGTACGCCTTCTCAGCCGAGATCACTGGCGCGTACGAGCTCAACATGAAGTGGATACGTGGGTATGGCACCAAGTTGGTTTGGAATTCCGTGATATCAACGTTCAGCGAACCATCGAAACGGAGCGACGTGGTGAGCGACGAGATGACTTGCGCAATCAAACGGTTCAAGTTGGTGTACGATGGGCGTTCAATGTCGAGCGAGCGGCGACAGATATCGTAGATGGCTTCGTTGTCGAGCATCACAGCGACATCCGTGTGTTCCAAGAGCGCGTGAGTCGAGAGCACAGAGTTATATGGCTCAACGACAGCCGACGACACTTGTGGCGAAGGATAGATCGTGAAGCCAAGCTTACTCTTGCGGCCGTAGTCGACCGACAAACGTTCGAGCAAAAGCGAGCCGAGACCCGAACCAGTACCACCACCGACGGCGTTGAACACCATGAAGCCCTGGAGACCGGTACAGTTATCGGCGAGCTTGCGGACGCGGTCAAGCACCAGGTCTACAACTTCCTTGCCAATCGTGTAGTGGCCACGCGCGTAGTTGTTGGCCGCATCTTCCTTGCCCGAGATAATCTGCTCTGGGTGGTAGAGCTGACGGTACGTGCCCGTGCGCACTTCGTCACACACGGTCGGCTCGAGATCCACAAACACGGCGCGTGGCACGTGCTTTCCAGCGCCGGTCTCTGAGAAGAACGTCGAGAACGCGTCGTCGCCGCCGCCGATGGTCTTGTCCGAGGGCATCTGGCCGTCCGGCTGGATGCCGTGTTCCAGGCAGTAGAGCTCCCAGCACGAGTTGCCGACCTGGATACCGCCCTGGCCCAAGTGGATCGAGAGGATTTCGCGCATCGTGACGGGAGGTCGATAGAAAACGATGTGATGGCGCTTGCAGTCAACTTCGAGAATGAGCAGCCAGAAGAAAGAAGTGGAAGCGCTATGTTGCCGGCTAGTCCCACAAAAAAAGAAAAGCGGAAAGGGAAGAAAGGGATGGCTTTAACGCCCGTTAACCCCTATTTTTTGAAAATTCAAATGGGGTTGTATGTATAAAACCTTGGTTGCACTGAAGGGCGGGGGACGTAAGTGGAGGTTAGCGGGTGTTAAGAAAATGCGGCAAAAAAGATAGGACAATGATGATGGTGATGAGATGACTGGGACGGAGAGAGTGGACCAGAACCGATTAGGCGTTCTGATTGGCGAGAAATAAACTGTTGGTGTTGCAGTATTGGTGGAAATAGATTAATCCAGGAATGACGGTAACTTATACCATCATTCCAGACAGTTAAAATTTGTCAACCGTTTTACAAGGGATATTTAGTCAAACAGTATACTAAAACTCTCTTTGTGGGAACGTCTTTTGACGCCTGAGTGCACTATATTATTTGATAGAGGCTCAACGGCTGGAGTGCTAACCTTGAAGATGACGCCGTCGAAGTGTACTGAGGAAGGAGAACGCCGAGAAGCGCGTTGCGTCCATTTATCTTTGGTGGGCAGGGACCAGAACCGACGATGCGAGACCAGGGCCATTGGGACGCGCGCTGCGTTTCTCTCACAGAGACCAGGACGATGTTGAAGTGTACAAGTTTCATACTAGTCCTCTCGCCTTGCGCCTTGGATGCTCACGGAATTGTTGCTTGACGACAAGGCTGGTCTGACGCTATATATATTAAGAGCCCTCCCTGTGCCCATCCCCACAGTGTCAAATGCCACATCACGAACCATTGCCAAGTAATCTGCATACACCTGTCATAAACTTGGGTTCTCCTGCAGTGGTCTGCGTATGGAAGCCGAGGGTCCAATCGTCAAGTACTTGTTACAATTTAGTATTGGATTAACATTTATGCAAATAATTTCCATAAGAAAAGAGAATAGTTGTATACGTGGAAGGTTTAGTTTTTCACGAAGGATGGCGCGACGAGGAAGATGTGAATGTTCCCAGCGGTGCGCGTGAGGCCGGAGCGGAAGCGCGCGCGTTGCTTGTGCACGACGATCTGGCGGATGTCATCGATCTATAGAGCATATCGGTTCACAAATGTTGACAGGGTTCAGACACTTTGCGAAGCGGTCGAGAAACAAACGGTGAGACTTCGTCACTTACCACGGTCGGATTCAGATTGAAGTAGCTGTGGCGAATGTAGTGCACGTTGTTGTCCATCCACGTCGTGTCGATAACGTCAATGTCGAGAAAGGTATGCTTGTGCTCGTGGCCGGGGCTGTCCAAGTCGACATCCGCATTGTGGCTGTACGCATACGCCACGACGTTTGGGAAGTTAGCTTTCTGGTTCTTTTCCGCTGCTTCCTCCGCGAGCTCCAGCTCCAGCGTCTCATGTTGATGTTCGAGTTGATGTCGTGCCGTGCTCCACCGATAACCACCAAGAACAGCGTGGTCGTCCTCTTCTTGATGGTCGCGATGCAGTGTGTCTACTCTTTTGCCCATCGAGTACTCGAGTGGATCGAAAAAAGCTTTTCTTGTCAACACCTCAGCGAAGAAGAGCGCGCCATCCTGCATGCGGCATTTGATGATGAGATGTAGTTAGCAAGTGTCGCATATACGCAACTAAACAGTTGGCAAACGAACGCACCATGCTGTCACCATACACAGTGATAAGACGGCAAAATTTCTTGCACAAATCGTACGCGCCGCCCTCCCGCACAAACTCTTTTCTTGAGTAATCAGGATTAGAGAGTGTCAGGCTCGCCAAACGAGCTTTCTTTTGGGCCCGCAGGTATGTCACATCATGTTTGCCGTCAACTTTCTGCATATTAGCAAAGACAATGTGAAATGGTTTCAGTTTTCCTGGGTCATGTAAATAGCACTTTGCATTGACCACG
Organism: Globisporangium ultimum DAOM BR144; assembly: GCA_000143045.1. Classification (NCBI taxonomy): domain Eukaryota; phylum Oomycota; class Peronosporomycetes; order Pythiales; family Pythiaceae; genus Globisporangium; species Globisporangium ultimum. The sequence continues at coordinate 155,078 of GL376606.1, read as the reverse complement.
TACGCAAAAGATGTCATCAAGAAGACCGCGAGTGAGGCATTCGAAGTAAATTCTCGCACCCATTGAGTGTGCAATGATGTTGATTGTCGAATACCCTGCATTCACCAAGCTGGCGAGGAAATCTCGAAAATCCGTCGCTGTGCGCTCGCTTTCACTCCCGACTGTTTTTGCTAAAGCACAAACATGAGATTACATTGTTATCACAATTTTTGAAGCTGGTTAGTAAAAAAAGAAGTACCTGGGTAGTAGGCCAAGACGCCTCCGGTGGGCCAGCTGAAGATGTATGGGTGAAAGTGGCTTGGGAAATTGCCAAGCGCTAGAAGCTGAGCAAAGCGAGTCAATCCTTGGTCTAGAGGGCAGTTGTATCCGTGGAGGAAAACAAGCGCTTCCTTTTCCGGCTGCAAGCATCAACAACAATCGATGGTATGAACACCAGAATGCCAAAATGAATGACGGGGTGGCGCAATGACAAAGATACCCACCTGTTCGGGATTGTTCGATTGGGGCACATTTTCTCGATAATTGAAAGATCTGACAGCACTGGTCTCGTCCATTGCTCGAACTTCGTCGAGTGGCGTTCTCAGAAAAGGCAGGCACTCGACTGCATTCTGCGGCACATCTGATCCTAATCCCAATGTCAAGTGCTGCACATCAGGCAAGAAGGAGAAAAACCCTCCGGAGACTGAGCACTCGACACTAACGTAAACCACAGAACACCTGTCAGCACGAGTGCCAAACGAAGATAATCATGAAAAGCAGGCTTACCTTGCCACTCCCCAGTGCAGACCATCAACCGAGTGCTTGGGGATATACAGCAACTTGTCGGGTTGAGTTTCTCCACGGTTATGGCAGTACGCGATCCGTAAGTTCACAAAGCAGTACCCACTCCCCTGCTCTTGACTTTGGAACGGTCCAATGGGGAGACCATGCTCCCATTGACCTCGTAGCTGCTCGCCATGGAAAGACGAATCAGACCAGATCCCGAACCCATGGGGCTGCCCTTGGGCATCCAGCCCGCCGCAGTACGACACGACAACGCGCTTCCGCTTGTAGAACCGCGCGAGAGAGCGGTATGTAAACGAGAAAGGCCTCTTGCTCACCGTCACGTTCCACCATCGCTCAAAATCAAAATACCGCTTCTGGACGGCCCACGGGTACACGTAGTGCGTGACGATGTAGGAGATTAACGTGAGAACCTCGGCGACGATGAGCGAAATAATAATGTTGTGGCGCGCATTGCGCTGGCTGTCGGATATGTTGCTATCGACCCACACGATCGACCTCAGGCTCCCTGTCACGGCGAAGGTGAGGAGCTCCGCGACGATTACCCAGTAGATGAGCCATCGCACCACAAGCGCAACCTGTAAACATGTGCATGGTATGCCATCAGTTCATGACGAGCGTAGCGGCAGCAAGAATCGAAAAGCAGAGTTTGACGTACCTCAACCAGCAGAAAGACGAGGAACAGGTTTATCAGAATCGCAAATGCATTGTCCGTCGTGAGAACTGACTCGTCCTCGGCTATTGAGAGTCAACACAAGGTGAGTAACAGAACCAACCAAGGAGCATAGTCACCTAGTGGCGACCACGTACCTGAAGAGCGCGCAATGTTCACTGCAACGACGGCAAAGATATACACGACCATCACCCACGTCACCAACTGAGTCCACGCAGAGTACTGTGTCATCCATCATTGACGTGAAAGCGTGAGTAGGTACATCCAGATCACCGACACGTCGCATCGTTGAAGTTTCACCTGCTTGTACACGCCTCGATACTTTCGCTGCACGCGCCGCTCGGTCATCACCGCAAATGCCCTACACATTAAATAGCATCATGCGCGTCACGGATCCGTTGCCATCGTGTTTGAGCCAATGACGTCAACGCACGTGCTAATGTTGAAGCTGTCTGTTTGCACTCCAGGAACTCCTTCCTGAAGATGTGTGCCGTCGCCACTATTATTAGCATTGTTGTGTTCCTCCTGTACTGCAGCGCCATCAGACTTGACGATGCTCAGGGAGCTCGTCGAGGCACTCTCATCGGTCGCGTTGTGCAGCAAGTACGCCGCCAGTTCGTGGGGCTTGGACAGTGGCGACGCCATTGTCTCGGGCTACTAAATCGCGTTCTCCAGCGCTGCGCGCGGGGCTGAAGTTGGCAGAGACAGTGATGCAGTGATGGGCGCCGCGCCAACTGGAGATTTCTTCCATCGCTTCTCTCCATCGTAAGCTTCGTGTTAAATGGCAGATTGTTTACCACGAAAAAGTCAATACCCTCCATAAGGCGCACTCTAATGTCTCAAAACGGAGATAGCTATTAGTTTTCATACGTAAAAATGCGATTAGTCTTAGTAATTGATTTAGTAACAGTATAGCAGTGTTGCTAATAATTTTAGTGCTATCTGGCAATATAGCGACCAAGTATTATATTAAGCAGGGGTTTTGGTCAAAGGCTTTTTTTTATTCTGGGTGTACACACGGTACTGTAATCAATTCTGCAGTCCAAGGAGACGAATCAGCTGCGACATGCCCACTCAAACTCTAAAAATAGACATTCATTTTCAGCCAATCGAATGCCGTCTGTATAATTAGCTCGGTGAGGTTGCACGAATGGGATCGAATGTTGTTGGAACGTGTCGTATGTGAAGGTTACTCGAATGTATACACTTGTGGAGTGTTTTTATAGCGCATGCCTGTCACCAATAGCCTGGTGACAATGACGGCGCAGGAATCGAGTGGCGCCAGCGAGCAAGACGCCGCGCACATTCCGCAGCCAGCGCCAACCGCCACTGAGAGAAGCCTCACCAGCATGGTTGCATCTATGACTGCACGCAACGACAACGACTGCAACGATGTGGAGCAGCAGCGCGCGCTGAAGAAACCCAAGCTCAATGACACCGCGCCGTGCGCTGCAAGTGCCTCGGAGCCCGTGGCAATCACCTGCAAGCGCGTGCTGACGCATCCGTACGGGATCAAACCGATCGGCAACTTCTACGAAGACATGGACAAAGGCATCGCCGATTGCCGCGCACCCGGTTTGGGCAAACTTGCCTTTCTGTCGGATATGCAGATGCTATCGCTGCTGAACTACCTGCCGGCGAAGGATCTATGCGTTCTCGGCGAATGCAGTCGCTTTTGCTACGTGTTTAGCTCGCATGATGAGCTCTGGCGCACACTAGTGCTCGAGGAGATGGAAGGCGCTTTCCAGGTGGAAGATACGTGGAAGGACTCGTACGTGACGACGAAATGCGGTGGCCGACGCAAGCGCACGCCGATTCCTGTGCAAGGGTTCTACTCGGATCTCCTCTTCCAGTCGTTCTACTGTGCGGCTGCGCCGATTGAAAATAGCTGGATCGCTGTCGAGAATATCGACCGTCGCAGTGCGAACGAGTTGAGTTTGAAGGATTTCAAGCGCGATTACGAGATTGCGAATCGGCCGGTGATCCTCACGGAGGCGATCGACAAGTGGCCAGCGATCGAGAAGTGGACAGACGAGTATCTCATCAAAGTGTGCGAGGGACAAACGTTCATCGCTGGTGGGTTTGATTTCCCCATGGACAAGTACTTGCACCACAGCCGCACTCTGATGGACGATCAGCCACTTTTCATCTTTGACAAGTTTTTCGTCGACAAAGTGCCTTCGCTTGCCGAAGATTACGATGTGCCAAAGTATTTCCAGGAAGATTTCTTCTCGTTGCTCGGAGAACAACGTCCTGATTACCGGTGGCTCATCATTGGACCAAAGAAGTCGGGCTCCACTTTCCACATTGACCCGAACTCGACAAATGCATGGAATGGAGTTATCCGTGGATCCAAGAAATGGATTATGTTTCCACCAGAGATTGTCCCTCCTGGTGTGCATCCAAGTGAAGATGGCGGTGACGTGTCGACTCCAGTCTCCTTGATGGAATGGTTCGTCACGTTCTACCCTCAAATCCGAAAGTTGCCGTCGCATATGAAGCCTCTGGAAGGGATCTGCCGAGAAGGAGAGATTATGTTTGTGCCGCATGGATGGTGGCACTTGGTGCTGAACCTGGACGAATCCATCGCGATCACGCAGAATTTCGCGTGCACTGGCAACTTGAAAGGTGTGCTTCGTTTTCTCCAGGATAAACCGGACCAGGTATCGGGTTTGTCGTGCGAGATGCGTCCGCAACTCAACGGATTGTTTCATGATGCTCTCAAGACGCATCAGCCGGAGCTCTTCGCAAGAGTCACCAAAGAGCTGGATGATGAATATGAGCGCAAGCACCGGAAATCCAAATGGGAGCTGCTGCTCCAGGGAGATCAGCCCGCCAACGATGCATCGCAAGATGGGAAAACGTCGTCCTCAGAAACCACAGCTGCTGCCTCGTTCAGCTTCGGATTTGGCTTCCAGTTTGATGAGTAAATGCATTTGGCGTAGAGTTGATTATTCGTACCAACATTGCCAAGAAGCAAAAATGAATGGATCCAATATGGTCACTTATGTGCATATACTGTAACGTGTTAAAATCCTAATTTAAGAAATCTGAGTCTGCTTTTGATTGGTCGAAAAGGAGTCAGTGCGAATAACCACAATAGTAGTCGCCTCCGTACTAAATTCAAGAAGCGCATCACCGTCATTCTTGGCCGTGGTAACCAGAAAGCACGAACGTGCCTGTGCGTGGCCGATCAGCTTCAGCGCAAACTCCTGACGCGCTGTGTGCGTCAAGCGCGCCCCCAGCGCCTAGTTGCTTTTATCAGCAAACGTGCATCACGCGTCTGCGCCTCTAATACAGCGCCACAGCAAGCTTTGTTAACGCAGCAGTCGACGCGGAAGCGGCCTGCATATTCCCGTGAAGAAAACAAAATGACGTGGGTGGAAGCGCTGGACGACTGCTTCACGTTCGTCGATGGCAAGAGTCAGTACTACTTGCGCAGGACAAGCTCGCTCGCGAACTTCAGCCGTGGTCAGCTCGTGATCTGGAAACTGGTGTGCGCCACTATTGTGTACGTGATGCTCGCCCTCTGGTTTATAATTCCTACGTGTATTATGGAAACACGAGCGCCGTCGTCCATGTTGTTTTTGCTCGTGTCTGCAGATTTATATTGTCGATTTTTGTCCCAAGTATCTCGCTGCCCTGGCAAGGGTTCACGAGCAAAGGCACTGAGGAAATCCCTCCGTTGCTCTTTCTTGGCCCATTTACCGCGCTCTTTACCGTGATTTCGCTTTGGGTATGGATCGTTTTTTTATTCTGTCGCTATGTTATCCCCGATATGCGTGACATGACTGTGCGTGTGTCTTTCCATGCTGTTTGTGTTCAGGTCTCGGCTGTGCACTTATATCAGCCAACATTCACAGGGCCTCGCTTTCTCTCGTATCACCGGCGACCATACGCGTGCTCGTGGGAGATGCTCGACTGGATCTTCTACGAGTGCTCGTCGACTGGCACATTGGTCGCATTCATTGGCTTTTGGTACGTGTGTCATTACTTTTATGGACCATTTCTAAACCCGATATCACGTAACAATGACAATCTTTTTGATGACAGGACAATCTCCGTCACATCAAACGAAGAAGATGTTTCGAGTCTTCGCGTGGAGGCCATCATGGCGCAGTTTGTGGTCGTCGCGGTGGACTTTTACTACACGGCGCCTCAGTTCAAGTCAAACCACGTGCTTCTGGCGATGCTGTGGCCGTTAGCGTGGCTCTTCGTGCAGTTGTTGTGGGTCGTCGGCGGCCATCAACCCAGCAACAACCTGTTCAACTTCCACACGAGCGCCGCGCCGCTGTCTGCGCTGGCTCTCCTCCTGTGCACGATTGCGTCGTTCTATTTGCTGCAATACATGGCCAAGGTGCTTCAACGTCACCACGAGAGACGCGCGGCTGCAGCACTGGCAGAAGATGAGGAAATCGAGTCGATGATCGCGTCTCCGAATAACGAGAACATCCGCATGACGCAGTTCGAACTGATGATTGAGTCGTCGGGGAACCGCTTCATGCGGCAGTTTTCGTCCTCCTCAAGCTACAACAACGTCGGAAGCAACACCAACCGGATGGACATCGTGCCGGACCAGGTGCAGTTGCACCCGGACACCACGGCCACGATCCACATCCCCCCGACGCGACACCAATTACTCCCGATGCAAGTGTAGACGCAAACCTATGCTATGGTATAAATATGCTATGTATGCTTTATGGTAAGTTTTTGTGGCGTAAAAGTGCAGCTAAAGATGCGGTTGTGTCATCCACCGAGAATGTTTGTAACGTTAGTACAGTCGATACCATACTAAAACCCTCTTTAAAGTACTTTGTAAAAATATTGTATTTAATTATGTTTTAAGTTACCTGCATGCCCATTATTCGAGGCTCAACTGCCAAACATGAGTTGAGCCGCACCGAAAGTGACCGACTAGGTACGACGGATGGGTTTCACGCTTTGCGGGGTTCAAAAAGAAGAAGCGGGGTTTCACTCTGCATTTCTACCAGACACCCGCACTCTGTAAATGGGGGGCGGCATGCGCGAACTGGACCGCGCCATCGGCGCCATCTCAACGCTCGTCGTCGGTATCGGCTTCCTCATGGTGTGCTTTATGTAACAACCCCTGTTGTTATATGAATAAATAGACAGACCATATGAAGCGCTTGCATGGATTCTAATTGTGTGGTGGTGATTGATACGTGGCTGGCAGATTCGCGAACTGTTTCGAGAAAAGAATGGCCAATCCAAGTGGGAAAAGTACACGTGCAGCGAAGAAGGCACCGACGTGTATTTCCAGTACGACAGCGCAAAATGAGATGCGTATGTGATGGCGCGTATGATGAAAGAATACTAACGTACAATTGCGCTGCTGCTGTCGATAGGAAAAAGTACGGGATGCCGAAGATGCCGCTGTTTCAGCACCGAGGCGGTTGTGACTGTGGGTCCTTAAGGTATGATCGCTATTCATCTACTGCAAACTGCGCGTGTCTAGTACTTATTCGTTACTGGTGATGGCGTTAGATTTTTGATTTTGGCACCAAAGCGCGTTGAGGCGTTCGATGACAGCAACACGTTTTCTTGCAAGAAAGGTCGATTTCCCTACCTGGTATGACCACGTCGTGATTTCTCTCTCTCTCCATTCATGCAGTATGGCATTTATTTAAACATGGATTTGCTTGAATTAGATTGTCCCGACGTCGTGCTTTGAAATGATCGAATCGGCGGAGGTCTCGCTGTACGAATCCCAGGCATCGGGCTGCCAGCACGTCTTCTGCAGCAAATGCGGTGCGCTTCATGCTCATAATTATATTTGCCGTGTGCGTCGTGTATGTAAACTGACGAATGTCTATTGTGCTCTATGTAGGGATTCACATTTTTCAGTTTGATCATACGCAGCCAGATTGTGTCGCTGTCAATGTGTATTGCATTGAGGATGAAAATTTTGAAGAACTCAAGGTACAGTTTTTCTTTCTGCACTGGTCCAGCTTTTTTATTTTGGCTGCTGCGTCTAATGTGTAATGATCCCTGCTCAGATCATATTTATGCCGAAAGGAGCGCGCCCGATTTTCGGTCGCCCCAAGCGCGTTCCGCTTGCAGTCGATCAGCCCCTGAGAAGACCTCTCAATCAGTACTCGTTCAACTCGATTCGAGAAGAGCACGAAGACTCGTCAATGTAAGGCTGCGCTGTACTCATTCATTGCTCGCGTAGAAGTAAAGTTGAAACTAATCATCATCGCTGTTGCGGTTTTGCAGTTCATTCCAGAAACAATTGCTGTTGTGGGCCAAATTGGACGACCAACCGGCTCACATTCAAGCATCTAACGACGACACACAGTCTCAGTCGAGTAGCACAAGCCACAGTCGCTTCTCGGTACGTTTTTGCTTGATTGCTTGCTTTGGATGCTTTGGGATGTACTCCTCTGACGCTTTTGCTGCCAACGTTGATACGTTTAGTTTACGTCCGACGAGCAGGTTAGTGTGACGCATATGAAAGAGCAGCTGGAGTTTTATTTAAAGGTGAGCGCGATCTGTAAACTTTTTTTCTTGCACTCGAAAGTGGGCTTTTTGTTTAACCTTTTTTATAACTGTAATAGCGCCACCTAGAAGATGACAACAACAACGACTACCGAGTCTAGTTGAAGCGTGCAAATCGATTTTCCAGACGCGGCAGATGGGTGGAAATCCCTCTCAGTCCATCCACTACCTTGGTGATCAAAGTGTTGACGCCAGCCGAAATGGCGAACTGCAAGCTCGTGTCAAACCAACCTTTTACGTAAACTGTACTAAAACTAATTAATTTTTACAAAAGTAGCCGCTTTTTTCTATAAAAAATAGTGTGACGGAAACCTCTGCCACATGAAACTAGACTTGATGATGATCATTCCGGCAGGACAAATACCAGGAGAAAGCGACAGAAGTCTGCCAAACTGGCAGGTCAAAGGCGCTAGCACTGTCAAACAGCGTGGCCACTACGTCAGCGACCACTACCGTCCACATCGTCCGCATTAGGAGGAAGCGTCTGAAGCGGAGACATGGCGGCGAGAGGGCGTCATGAAGAGGATTTCTACCAGGTGCTCGGCGTCCCGCGCTCCGCCACCACCGACGAGATCAAAGCCGCATACCGCAAACTTGGTTCGTGCATTTTGCTCCTCGTGCGATTGTTTAACTGGGGCAATAAGGAAGGGTATGCTAATTTTGCTGGATGGTGTGGTTATTATGCAGCTCTTTTGCACCACCCGGATCGTGCAAACAGTATCGAGCAGAAAGATGGCGCGTCCGATGGAAGGGTAAGCTTCAAGCATTCGGTGATTGATAGCTGATGCGCTGCTTTTGCTTCACTATTCAGGGTACAACTTACTCACACCATGAGTTCGTCTACGCATTATATGCAATAGGCCGAGATTCTGAGAATCAATGCTGCATATGACACGTTGAGCGACTCGGGGTCGCGTATCAAGTACGACATGGACGTGTTTGGCGCGTCGACCAGTCCGGACTACAAGGGTCCAAGCTTCGGAGGCGACGACTACAAGCCTATGACGGCGCATGACGTGGACAACATGTTCTCCGGTCTGAACACGTTTGAGCGCTTCACGACGGCGCAGTACCATGCACAGCGCTCGTACAAGGCGCCGGCCGCGATCGGAAGGCGGCGAACCGAGTTCAACGAGCGCAAGGTGTTCCGCGCGTCGAAGCTGCCCAAGCAATCGGTGTCCGTCGCGTGGCTCGGGTTCCCAGTGCTCATGGTGGCCCTCTGGGGCTTCAACGTGAGCTCCATCAAGGAGAAAGCGTCGAGTCCGAAAAAGTTCACAAGATAGAGGCATTTACGTGTGTGTTATCACTGAAAAAGGTGTGTCGATGAGGCCTTTTCATACGAATAAATCCAATGTCATTGCAACGATTCTTTACACAATTTGTATAGCGACAAGTGGGCATTCGTATAAATATCAAATCTGCGCCACTGCATTATTTCTCTTTTAAACAATCGTGGGCAACCGATCGATATTCTTTTATCTGTTTGTTTTTCCTAATACACACGCAAGACATCGATTTAAAGTTCACGCTCGAAGACGGCGGCAGCGCCCATGCCCGTGCCGATGCACATGGAGATCACGCCGTAGCGCTGGTTTGTGCGCTTGAGCTGGTGGAACAACGTGGCGGTCTGGCGCGCACCCGTGCAGCCGAGAGGGTGGCCCAACGCGATGGCGCCGCCCTTTGGGTTGACCTTTTCGATTGGGATGCCGAGCTTCTCGACGCAGTACACGGCCTGGCTCGCGAACGCTTCGTTGATCTCAAACACGTCGATCTGGTCCAGCGTGAGACCGGCCTTCTTCAAGGCTTCTGGGATGGCGTACGCTGGACCAATACCCATGACCGAAGGAGGCACACCGGCGACGGCGTACGACACGAAGCGGCCGAGGATTGGCAGACCCATCTTCTTGGCGACCGAGCGGCGCATCAAGAGCACGGCGCCGGCGCCGTCGCTGACCTGGCTCGAGGTACCGGCCGTGGTCGTGCCGTTCTTCTTGAACACCGTCTTGAGCTTGCCCAAACTTTCCAGGGTCGTGTCGGCACGGACACCGTCATCCTGCGAGATGATCACGGCCTTCTCGTTGCCTTCCTTGTCCTTGATGATCGTCGACACTGGCGTGATTTCGTCCTTGAACCAGCCGTTCTTCTGCGCGGCCGCAGCCTTGGCGTGCGAGGTCACGGCGAACGCATCCTGCTGCGCGCGCGTGATGCCAAATCGCTCGGCGACGTTTTCACTGGTGACACCCATTGGGATGGTGCAGTCCATCGCGTCTTGCACCTGGCCCACACGCTCCCAGTTGACCGTTGGTGGGTCCTGGCCAATACTCGCGAGCGACATGCACTCGACACCCGCAGCGATACCGATGTCGTAGTATCCCGCCTTGATCGACGCCACGACGTCAGCGACGGCTTGGAGACCCGAGCTGCACTGACGGTTCAACACGTGGAGCGGCACCTCGTACGGGATGCCTGCGGCCAATTGCGCCATACGCGCCATGCCGGCGCCAGCGCCAGGCTGCAGCACGTTACCGACGACGATGTCTCCGACGAGCTTCGGGTCGACCTTGGCCTGCTTGAGCACGGCCTGGAGTACGTGGCCGAGCAGCACATCCGGCGTCGTGTCCTTGAAACCGCCGCGCTTGGCCTTGGTGATCGGCGTGCGGAGAGCCGACACGATCACGACGTCTTCGTCTACGACAGGCGCAGTCGCCGGCTTGTTCTGCTGCACGTGCGAGCGGATGCGTTCAATGCGGTCCATGGTGTCTGTGGAAAGGAGGGAGGAGGGGGGCTTCTTGGAAGGTGTCGTCGAAGTGCGCCGGAGCAGTCCAAATGCGGAATGACGAGGCTAACTGCTCCCCTCTTCGTGGATCCTCCTTGCCTCTCGGTCTTTGCTGCATCAACACTTTTGACTTTTATGGCACAGCTTCAACTATCGAAGGTCGTAGATTATGTTTTTGTAGAGGTTGCAATTCGATGGCGAAGCGTATGGTTTGGAGCCAAGTGGGTGAAGGGAGATGCGTTCGACAACAGCGGGTGATCGATTTATACAGGTTGGAGCGGTGAAAGCGGACGGGTATTACGTCACCGTTGAAATAGCTCGCCGCTCATTTAACCAGACACCTCGTTACCACACCCAGCGTGCTGCTGAATAGCGAACAGAGCCATCAGAGTCCTGTTCCATATACAGTACGTATGCGTGAGTTATATGATGTTAATGTATAGGAAAAGAAGTATACGCGCATGCATTGGTTGGTTGTGTTTTAGCGTCGACTGAACAACCTCAGCGGGAGGAAGGTCCATGCGAAAGTGAACTGGGAACGTTCAGACAACAATGCTTTCCAGCAGTTTAAACTCGAATACCAACACATAACCAACATGATCTTCTTTTTCTCACATATACGAACCTACCGATTGTACTTAGTTAGGTCGTCAAATATGCGTACTTAGTGGCATTACTTGACCCGTTGCGGTTCGGTCCGTAACCGCGAATTTGAACCGCGTTTTTTTCTAGGGGTTGAACTGCGCGGCAGCCATCATTCCGCGCATGATCACACATCCACAGTCAGTCAGTCAGTCAGTCGCATATCCGAGAGCCCCAGCAGAGAAGAGAAGACCGAGCGAACATGGCGTCGAGCGACAGCGTCAAGGGCCTACTATCCGTGACGGCGGCGGCCGCGGCCGCAGCGTCCATCGCGCTACTGCAGAAGTCGCGCGCGCCCACGTACGCGAGCGTCAAGAGCGCCAAGAAGAAGGCGCACGCCAACGGCAGCAGCAACGGCTCGGCGCACGACCACAGCCACAACATCCACCGTCTGCAGACCGATGCCGCCGAGGGGTACGAGTTGTTCCCCATCGACTACACGATGCACGTGGCGCACCGCCATCACCTCATCAAGAAGTTCTTGGCGGCGCACCCGGATGCTAAGAATAACGCGTCTGCGATCGTGCTGCACGGCGGCGAAGAAGTCGACCGGTACGATACCGACACGCAGTATGCGTTCCGTCAGGAGAGCTTCTTCCAGTACCTCTTTGGCGTGCGTGAACCAGGCTGTGCTGGATTCATTGACCTGAAGACCCACAAGTCGGTGCTCCTCGTGCCGCGATTGAGCGCCGAGTGGGAGTTGTGGTGCGGTGACCGCAAACCGCTCGCGTACTTCAAGGCCCACTACAAGGTCGATGAAGTGTTTTACATGGATGAGATCTTGCCTGTGCTTGACGAGAAGTTTGGAGTGAAGAAACTGTATGTGCTCAAGGGCAAGAACAACGACAGTGGCCTTATGACGGTGACGACGTCGACTTTTGAAGGCATCGACAAATTTGCCGTCGATTTCGATACCCTGCACCCTGTGCTGGTTGAGTGCCGTATTATCAAGAGTGAAAAGGAACTCGAGTTGATGCGATTTGTGAACAACCTTTCGTCGCAAGCGCATATTGAAGTGATGAAGTCGATTCGTGCGGGCAAGATGGAATTCCACGCGGAATCCTACTTTTTGCATCACTGCTACAGCCAAGGTGGCGCGCGCCTTCACGCGTATACGTGCATTTGTGGCAGCGGCCACAATGCGTCAGCACTCCATTATGGTCACGCCGGTGCGCCGAACGACAAGCTCTTGGAGGACGGTGACATCTTCTTGTGCGACATGGGTGCCGAATTGCACGGCTACTCGTCCGACATCACGTGCACGTTCCCTGTCAACGGCAAGTTCACTGCTGACCAGCGTATGATCTACGAAGGCGTGTTGAAGGCACACGACGCTGTGATTGACGCGCTGAAGCCTGGTGTGAACTACATCGACATGCACTTGCTCTCTCACCGCGTGTTGACTCAGCACTTGCTTGAGCACGGCCTTTTCCAGAACGGTACGGTGGACGAACTCATGGATCACGAAATCTCGGCTTACTTCTACCCGCACGGTCTGGGCCATTTGTTGGGTCTCGATGTCCACGACGTCGGTGGATTCCCAGTCGGATGGAAGCGCTCGGAGAAGAAGATTCTGCAGAAATTGCGCTGCGTGCGGATTATGGAAAAGAACGTCGTGCTTACGGTTGAACCTGGCTGCTACTTCATTGAAGCCCAGATCAACGACGTGCTGTCGAACCCAGCGACCGCGAAGTTCATTAACCAGGAGATGCTCGCTCGTTTCCGTGGAACCGGTGGCGTTCGTATCGAATCGGACGTGATTATTACGGCCCATGGCTGCGAAAACATGACCAAGGTGCCTCGTACTGTTGAAGACATCGAAGCTGTGATGAACTCCAAGTAATGCGTTTGTTTCTTGCTGGATGATTATCCGCTAGAAACCATTTTATGAAAGAAAAGTCAAGTGGGGGTGTGCAGATGGGTAAGCAAATTCATTTGTGTGTAATTTGTTTCTTGATGCCATTTTCAATTTACGCTAGTTCGTTTTGATCTGCGCGAGCGTTGTCGTCTCTGTTTCCTCGTTGATGACGCTACTAACTCAACAGACGGGGGTATTCTATACGGCGATGCAGCATACACGGTTTGTGGGTTCGACGAGTGGATCATCAAGCAGTTGTTGCCCATGTCCTCCGAGTCGAAATCTGAGAATCGGCTGCTTGGTTTCCCAGCATCGAGTGCTGCCCCTGACGGACCAGTGATGAGTGGGAGCTGAACGCGCTTGCTGCTGGATAGTAGCTCCTTCTTTCGATGGTTTCCGTAGTTTTGTTGTTGCAGCTCCAGACGCGATGGCGACCGTGATCGACTTGATGGACGCTGCTGCCTGATCTGGAAACTCTGCGACCTCGTCGACGTCTTGCGTGCCGCAGGATGCAGCTCTGATGGCTTCTGCGGCACTAAGAATGACTTTCTCGGCATCCGCCGGTCACGTGAATCCTGATCATTAGATGCTGCAAGGAGGTCATCTGCTTCGTGCGCTTCGTCTTCCTGAGCCTAGTCAGGTCGTTAGAACCAGCAATTTCAACATTAGCGCAATGCTCAGTAGAAGCGAAGTGAAACCAGCGAGTAGAACGGACTTTTGTTTTCAGTACTGGCTTCAGGTACGTCCTACAAGGCACGACAATACAGACAACACAAACAACACATTGCAGACGCGGCAATATGAGATCGATGCGCGGCAATGTTCTTTAAAACAATTAGAGGAGCCCAAGGCACACGTACGTACAGTTGTCGCCCGCGGTGCGAGAAACATTTTTTATGCGGCTGGTACCATTCTCGTGTGTGAGAATACGCGAGCGTTCGGATCTTGATTTCTTCGTCGTCGTTTTCTTCGCGCTGCAGCTGTCGAGCGAGCTCGATCCTCTCGGTTTCTCGAATCACTTCTTCTTCCGCGGCTTTAGCAACCGCAAGCGCAAGTTCTTCTTGCTCGATTGCGAGTTGCTCTTGACGGAGTCGCTCGGCTTGCTCTGTTGCGATTCGGTCCTCAACAGCTCGTCTCGCTGCACGCTCCACTGCTTCACGCTGTCTTGAGAGCATCATTTGCTGCTTTTGGAGAAGTGTCTGAAAAAATGATGTAACCTGTAGCAGTACATCGCAAGTACACGCCCATAAGCAGACAAGCCGCATTACTTCCACGCAATTCGTTCAAGAATGGTTACCATCGGCGCGACAGTGGATGAAAAGCAGTCGAATGTCAGCGCGTCCACGATTTCGTTCATTCGAGTCGCTCGAGGCGACGGACACGACGCACATCGTCTACTTTGGTTGCGTTCGTCATCCGAATCCCAATGCTCTGGAGTGTCATTGATGTCCTGGGCCAACATTTCCTCCATAAAGCCATCACTAAAGTCGAGCATTCACCTCAATTAGCATATCTGCCATAGTTAGATCGATAGGATCATACCAACCATGTGGGCATACGTACGCTAGAATGATCTCTTCATTCGTCTCGTTCACGTCGCCTGGTGTCGTTACACAGGATTGTCCGCAAATGGTGAGTGGCTCGGCTACTCCACTAGTATCAGTCTCGCTCTGTACAGTCTCGGGGGCGTCAATTATGTGAATATAGTCCTCGAGCGGCTCTGGAAAGATCGCTGTTCCCGTCACGTGCAGGTATGGGAACGCACTTTGCCAATGCTCAAACTGCGGCGGCTTGCTCAGTCGAACGCGATCGCTCATCTGCAGATATGCTGGCATGTATGCTGCATCTGGTAGCATCTCGTCGCCAACTGAACTCTGCTCGGATATGTCATAAAGCTATGATAGCCCATGTAAAAGGAGCAGAAGAATGAGCCATTGCTGACAGACTGAACGGAATCACAACACAATAGCGTACTTTGCGCTCGGTCGTATCGAGCAGCTCTTGGATCCGACGCTGACTCTACTTTTTCACATTCGTGCACAGACCATTAATAAAAGAGCACGACAGCCCACATTGCTAAAAGCAACCCGCACCCTGATGCTGAAGTCTTCGAACGCGTCGAAGAGATCCGTACCCTCGTGCTCCTCATCTTCCGAGCCATCCGCGTCACAGCGACGCATCTCTTTGTCGCTGTGCTCAGACACATCGTCATACTCACCACTCCGTTCACTACCCATAGAGAAACGAGAGCACACTCCACATTCCTCTTTCCATGTCCTGCTGCTCATCGGCAATCCCCAATTCTGAATGGAAATGACCTTTCACGGCATGTTTCTCCTGTGGACCACGTTATATTTATAATATAGTGTGGCGCACACTATTGTTAAAACCAAAACCTTGACTTATACTTTGCCTCTCGGCGATCTAGAACAACGTCCTTCTCACGGGGTTTCGTGTCAGTCAACTGTCCACTTGACGCGCCACTGCCTCGCAATCCCTCGATCTCAACCATTTGAAGGGACGTCGTGATGGACGAATAGCCGGCTTGCTCGGCGCGCTTGACAGCGTCAGTGAACCCCTCGCTCCGGTACTCGCATAGAAACGCCACGACTGTGTAGTGGTCATTTCCTGCGGCTCGGTCGATTGCTGCTGGAGTACAGACTTCGCTCCTGTTCTCGTGCAAGAATTGAATGACCCCAAGGTGTCGGTGCATCGCAGCGTAATCCATTGCGTCTGTCGTACAGCCTCCGATGCCGTTCTCGTGCAAGTATCGCACCACGTCAATGTGTCCATCTGTGGTGACCAAATTGAAAGTGTGGCCAGATATCGTAGGTGTGCTCATGCAGCCACTTCAGCACCGCAAGATGCCCGCGTCCAGCTGCAAAGCTGAGGTCAGCATTGAAAAGCGTGAGACTCTTGCTTGGTGCATGTTCAAATAGCCAATCCATCAGCTTCAAGTTCCGCGTGTGGAGCGCATTGTTTATGAGATCTGGTTCCCATTTCAAGTTCTCATCTCTCGTCATGGTCTCAAGCAACCATTGAAGGATGTCGAGACGAGTAAAGTACGTTGTGCAACGTATCGTTTCGTCAAACTGGAACTTGGTCTTCTGCTTGAGCAATGGGTGAGTGCTCAGCGAGTACAGCGCCTTGAGTACGACTTGGTTGTTCCGTATGATCGCGATCTGAGGGAGCGCTCCAACGCGCTTTGGATACACGTTTGGATTCTTGAAGCCACATCGGGACAGCTGTTGTTGCTCAAACTCGAGCACGATCGGAGGAATGCCCTTCGTGAAGCTTCCGATGTGCTGGAGCAAGACCTTGTCCGAGAAAACGTGCATGAACACTCATATTTGTGCACGATGGCGGCGTCCTCATCCTCTTGTTTCCTTCCATCGTGGAAGCAAAATTGGAGCGCACAGACGACGACGTAGGATACTGAAATTGCTCTTGAATTGGTGTGCATGTGAGTGAAGGTCGTTATGTGAGCCAGAGAGTGAGTGATGGTGCTTGGTACCCTGGCACCAAACTTCCCAGGCTGGTACCAAAGGATCAACGAACAGAAATCCAGCATCTATCCCTAAAGTATCGCACTAGAATCGAGACTGGTCCTGAAAAGCAATGGTATGTGGAGAACTACGTAGTGCATCACGCCAACTTGGTGTGCTAGGGAACTTCAAGCAGTACAATAATATCCTCCTAAAACTTGGTTTGTGCCGCAAGATCTCGCATAAACATTCAAAATATTGGTACCAACATGGCTACACCCTCTTTATCTTCTATATCGCTCTTATGTGGTGTCCACTAGATGTATGTGGACCACTTCATTACAGGTCTACGGTGGACCATGCAGCAAATGGCAGAAACACAATGGCAGGAGGACCGCGAGATGGAGGCAACGCGCTCGCATTCGCGGCGCTATTCCCACCGCTGCTCGCCGATACCTCAATAGACAGAAACGATGAGGAAGACGACGACATCGGCGTCGACGTCAGCGTGGACGACGTCCTGCTGCCTCCACTGGAGAAAGCGGTCGAGACGTCGCTCTACAGCGCGCTGCAGCGCTGGAACGAGCTCGAGCCCGTCAAGATGGAGTCGGCGCTTGGCCACGCGGATCGCCTGAAGAAGTACCGCGCGATCGTGAATCGGATGCTCTATGAATACGACGGCGACGACGGGCTCAATGATGATGGTGGCGATGATAACGAGGATGGCACTCAGGACAAAGCAGAGGACGCTGTGGACGACTCGGCCAATGCAAGTGCGAGACGCAAGAGACGAATCGCTGACACGAATGCGTACAGGCAGCGCAAAGCGCGGAAGAGAGAGGTCGCCAAGCGCGAGAAACACTTTAAGGCGCTTGCGCCGATCTTCCAGTCGATGCCGTCGGCTGACGCGCTGCGCGCCGAACGGACCCCGAGTGCGCGGCTGCAGGAGTTCGTGACCACTTACATGGCCAAGAAGCGCATGCTGTCGCAGAAGCGCTCGGTTGGGGACACAAAGACTGCCCAGTGCTTTGAGTTCGCGCGACGTCGACTGTCGCCATCGCACTCTTCTCATGCGAAGGTACGCGGTGATGAGGAGGAGGACGACGAGGAAAATGATGTTGATGGTGAAGCAGTAGGAAAGGATGGAGACGCACCAGTGAACCATCCACCGCGAATGCTTCGAGATCAAAACTTGCTGCTGGCTCGTGACGCTGCGTTTTCTGCGGACACCAGCACCACGTCAACAAAGCCCCAGAATGATGAGGAGCTCGTGATCTGGCTCGATGTGCTGCATCCGAGCAAGGATCCGGCCAAGACCCAGTCGTTTGTCGTGCGCAGCTCGCAGCGGCTGTCGGACGTTGTCGATCTTATCGTGTGTGCCTACGACCAGCGGCTCGGCGACCACGGGAAGCACTCAAAGCTGCTGTACTTTGACGAGACCTTTTACGTCGACCGGCGGCATCCCGAGCACGTGGACTACGCCGAGGCCATTCGCGCGTGGATCCGAAAATCGGCGACGCGCATCGCCAAGTACGGCGACCCGACCACAGCATCCAAGGCGCTCGAGTCCACGACGTTCCACGACATCGCGCTCCATGTCGATATGCCGGGGCTGTATGTGCACCAGGGCGAGTGCGAGCACTTGATCCGGATCCGCGACGCGCGGCTGCCGCATGAGTACGACGCCAAGCTCGAGTCGGATCCCGAAGCTTTTCCGATGCGGCTGCCCAACCCGCACTACCGCGCGCTGCGTAACTGCTTCGTGTGCCAGCAGTACAGCGCCAAGTTCATCTGCTATGGCGACTACATGGGCATCTCGGACCCGATGTTCTTCTGCGACCGGTGCTACCGCGTCGCGCACTTCGACGCCGACGGGAACCTGATCTACAAGGATTTCCAGGCGTTCCCGTACTTTCAAGATTGAGGTAAAAGGTAAATAAAGGACAATGTGATTATTGATTAGATACTTTGGGTTTTGCTAGACATCTTCGACAGTGTGCAGCGTGTTCTGGATGGTTCGCTCCAGGGACGGCGAGCTCGCGGTTCGTCGGCTGGTGGAATCCGAGGCGTGCACATCCTTATGATCGAGCGCCGACGTTGGCATCGTTGCTCCTGAAACATTCCGCAAGCTGCCGCTGCCCAAAATTGCTGACAGCGGCGCGGCTTTGCCTAAGAGACCTCGATTGATGGACCGGTTGCTGGATCGCTGAGATAACGATGCGCGAATACCTGAGGATGACAACACTGGCGCAGTGGGCTTCATGCTCGAGGACGAACCAGTGCGACCAGTGTCATCGTCCGGAAGTGTGATGCTGCTCATACTCTTCGGCGAATTGTCCGCGTCACCATCGCCATTGACGCTGCCGATGGGCGCGAACGTGTGGTTGCTGCCTGTATTGCTCGCGTTGTTGTCGCTGTCTGGGAACTCCACGAAATCCACGAGGTACGTGTCCATCAAGCTCACATTCGTGAAACTCGCCTTCTTGTGAAACGTGCAGCGAATGTCGGGCATACCCTTGACGACTTCCATCACGATCGGACTCACGAGGGTCTTTTCGGGGACGCCATTCGACTCAAGCTCGTTCGCCGTCAGCGCGTCTGGCCCCCACATATCGTAGCGCAGTGTAGTTGTGCCGATCACGCCGCCAATGATGTTGCCAATATGGATCCCGATCCGCATCTGAAGCCGCTCGCCAGTGTTCGGGTCCTGTACTTTGCGAACTTCCTTGTGCATATCACGCGCCATGGCGAGCAGGTCGCGGATATGGCTGCGGATGTGCATCTGGAACTTATGCTTCAGTGTACTGCGGCGAGCGTGTGAACTGTGCCCTCCTGAGCGCTCCGTGGATGCTAACCCCTGATCAATTGTCGCAAGCGGGAGCACGCGGCTGCTGGTGCTGCGCGTCGGCGGCATGCCACTGGTCACGCCACCAGTTGTGCCGATGACTGGCCCGAGACTCATGTCCACGTACGGCAGCCCTGATACGATCACGTACGCGTCTCCAATCGTTTGCATCTTGAACACGCCGTGCTTCTCGGTGAGTTTATCAAATGCGCAGAACAACGACGCAAGAATGTCGACGACCTGGGCCGTGTCGGCCTGCGACGCGATCGATGTGAACCCCTTAATGTCGGAAAAGAGAATGCCCACTTGCTGGTGCTGGTCGCACACCGTCTCGCCTTCTTTGAGCCGCATCACGACGGCTGCAGGCAGCATCTGATACAGCAGTCGGTCAGCGTTCATAGTCTCAAGTTGCGTGCGCGTCTTGAGCCAAATCTGGCGTCGCGTGAAAAACTCGACGTTCTGCGACGCGACGAGGTTCGTGATCACCGAGAGAAACGTCAGCACGAGTGGATAGCTCGTCTTGAAATTGCTGTTGAACTTGGCGGCGTCTTGGTGGTTGATCTGCAGACTCGTCAGACTCGTCACACTGACCACGATCAGCGCTAGAAGGTTGAACGATACGATATGGCGATGCAGAATCGAGCCACCGTTCGAGACGACAAACATCGCGAGCACTGTGTCGAGACACAAGTTGACGTACCGCGGCGACGTGTCGATCTCCATGACATAGTTGAGCCGCCACAGCAGGGCTTCACTGATGGTGAAGCACACGAGACCGATCAGGTAAAGACCAATCAGGACATTCCGCAGCTTAAGTTCCGAGTAATCAGGAAACTCCAATCGTGCTCGGCGAGCGAAAAACACAGCTATCAGTGCGTAAATGCTTCGAATCAGCAGCATGATCACGTATGTCAATGCCGAAATCGTATCCCCCGGGTCGTCGTCGTACGCCTCTTGAAGCAACTCGAGCGTCAGGTCGCGCAAACAGGTAAACACCGCATAGAGCGCTAACGAAAAGAGTGTCGTGCGTGCTCCCTCGACGCGATCGCCAAGTGTGTTCTCCAGATACTTGTGTTCCATTTCGTCTTCCTTAAAATATAACAGCAGCCACTGGATCTCCGAGAGCATGCCGGCTTCGGCACTCGAACTGCCTCCTGCCTTGCCGTCGAATTGAGTCGACAGCGGCGAACCAAAGAGCAGACGAATCGGGTCGTACTTGGCCCAGCGTTTCTTGGCTCTCTGGACAATCTTGTTGCGTGTGGCACTCAAAAAGTCCGTCTCGAACGCTTTTCGAACATTTTGCTCCGAAAAGATGACCGACTCGCGCTTCATGATGTGCTCCAGTTGACCCAGCACGGCCATCCGCGCGATCTCGCTCAGTGGCTCGCCGACCATGTACGTCGTCATGGCGCCTTTACCCTTAACATCAATTTGCCGCTCCTCAAAACTGAAGTGACCCGCGAGTTTCTTGTACGTGACCTGCGAGATCTGGCATCGGCCTGTGATACCTGTTGATTGCATTCGCGACGCCGTGTTGACCGTGTCGCCAAACAGCGAGAATTGCTGTTTTTTCATGCCAACGAGGCCACTCACGACTCGTCCGGAATGAATGCCAATGCGCAATTTGATCCCATTGCCATTCGACGATCGACACTTGTCCAGAAAGCTAAGCATGTCGATCGCCATGGATACGGCGCGAAGAGCGGCTTCTTTGCCTCGATCTTTTCCCTGGAGGCCAGCGCATGCCATGTACGTCTTGCCGACAGTTTCCATTTTCCGAACGCCATGTTTCTGGCAAATCTGGTCAAACAACGAGTACACGCGATCGAGAAGCGAGACGACCTCCGTAGGCCCAAATCGATTCACAAACGAAGCAAAGTCGGCGATGTCGCAAAACAGAATCGTCACGTCCTTTTCGTCTTCACTGATGAGCGAGTCGCCCTTTTGCATGCGCTGCACGACATGCTCGGGCAGCATGTTTTTCAGGATCTGCGTCGATCGCTTCTGCTCGATTAACAGCGAGCGACTTTGCAGAAAATCGCGTCGCATTGTGATCTGCAGCGAGTAACAAGAATATGCACCAAACGAGATCACAAACGCCATGTAGAGCGCAAACAGCAGCAGGTCGGAGAGGTTCTGACTGCTCTCGTCTTTGATGCCAACCTTGTCGGCCAGGAGGTAGAATGCGAAATTATAGATGGACAAAATCAGCGCATAGAGAAACTTGACGCGAATCACGACAAACAGCACAATCGGGTACAGTGCTGCCGCGAATTTGCCCGTGTCTGAGATCGTCAGCGTCAGCGCCATGCCAATCGCGCAAAACGGCACGAGGATCGCACTCTGATAGTACTCGACAAAGAATTTTGTGCGCGCGATTCGCATGTACACGACGTCGCAGATGAAAAACCCTGCGCGGATCCAGACATACGACGACTCGCCTTCCCAAAAGTACTCGTAGATCGCATAGAGTGGAATCACAAGCGCCAAGATCTTCAAGCAGAGAATCACACGTACTCGCTCGCGGATCGCAAACGTGAGCTCGTACTCGTTTTCAAGCGTCAGATGTTCCTCGCCCATGAATTCCAGCGTCAACGGATGGACACTTGGCTGGACATTCAATGCGCGCGAGCTCTGAGTGTCATCTTCGTTCAAGATCGGATCTGGCAACCCGATTTCCTGTGCGAGCTCACGCTGCAACGCAACAAGCTGTTTCGAGAGTTCGTCATGCTCAGTCGGCCGATCAAAGTCACGGAACTTTTGGCTCCATTCACCGTCCAACAGAGATGCTGTGAGGTCTGTTCGGCCTGGTGGTGTCGGCCCTGCTGAGGTCTGTTCTTCCGAACGAGAAAGTGACGCTTCTGTGAGTTTGTTGGTGCGCAAGTTCGCAATCGAGAAATCGTCGTAGTTGAGCTTGCTGGAGGAATTGAATTCGCCAAGCCCGCTATCGATTTCTTGGATGATGTCGTTGCTCGATGGTAAGTACATCTGCTTCAGGTACATGATCGCGAAATCTGGCGCGACCGAGGAAACCGAAGTGAACAGCATGAGGATCCAGTACGTCGTCTGCGGGAACAACATGCCTCCAATACCGCTGAAATCTCGGAAAACGTCGAAGGTCGTGAATATGCTGTACGCACGTGAATACGAGGCCACGAAAATTAGAAATGCCATATAGCCACCTAATAGCGACAGATAATGGAAGACCCCCCATCGATGGAGTCGTTGCATGGCCAAAGAGGATCTCAATGTCACTGTGATCACCAATGCCCCATACACGGCCGTTCCATCGGTGAACAACCCATTCGCATGGCCCTCAGACGACGAAATGCCGCTGAGTGTACTCATCGTGAAGAAGAACACCAGTAATGAATGCATCACTGCATTGAACACCCACATGGCGAGCTTCTTGATGCTCAATTCGCTTCGTTTGAGCGTACTTCGATACACAAACGGGTGTTTCAAGACCGTAGAGTCACGAATGTCTTCGTCGGCGATTCCCAGTACGAAAATCGGTAGCACGGTGTAGAGCACATTCCATCCGACCATCAGGTACGATTCGTACAGCGTCTGGCCCGAGTACGCATTCCGCAAGGAGAAGATGAAAAGCGTCATGATCAGCGACATGTTTTTATAAAACGAAAACAGGATCACGCGAGCCACACGGCGATGGTTCCAGCGGCCGTGCACTAGCAGCAAGCGCGATAGGTTCTCGAACGTTGCGATGGCAAAATCGGCTGCTCGAACAGCTTGCATCCCTTCATGTCCATAGATACCTATCCCAACATGCGCTTCTTGAATCATACTCACATCATTGCCGCCATCACCAACAGCTAATGTTAGCGGCGAGCCCGGCGCAGATTTCATTAGCCCAACAACTTGAGCTTTTTGCATGGGGCTTAATCTGCAGGCCACGACAGACGTGCACTGCGTCGCGAGCTCCATAAAGAGCTCATAGGAAGGGATCACAGGGCTGCTGTCCGCAACTGATGGACGTGAGGAACCATGCCGCGATGTAACACGTTGGCTTCGGCCGACAGCAGACGACGGGTGGTGATCGTGCTGACCCGGGATCTGGAGGGGAAGACTACTCCCCGATTTCGTCGATGCAGATTCATTTATCAAAAACGTATTGCCAATGTGCCCCGCTTCTCTGTCTTCGGATCCGAATGCGTCTAACGTGGGAATACTAGCTCTCTCCGAGGTTATGGTTGTCTTTGCTGTTGGTGCAGTGAGAACATCCAACAGAAGAAATTCGAGGGCCTCGCCATTAACGACAAGAGAGATGTTTCTCGTTGCGACGCCTGGCACCCACACTCCTTCGCGTTTGAGCTTTCGCCTCGCATTCGCGATCTCATCGAGACAATCCTGCTTACTTTTGCCCTTGATGATAATCATTTTGCTTTTCTCGCCGATCAATCCGCACATTTGACCGACCGAGATCGCTGTTTCATCTTTGTCCCCCGTCAGCATCCAAATGTTGACGCCTGCCTGCGACAACTGATCGATACATTCTTTCACGCCATCCTGCAGGAGATCTTCGACACCAGTCGCGCCGAGCAAATACGTTGATTTCTCGATCTTCTTGGCAACCTCCAGGCACAAATGTTCCCTGTCCGAGAGGGATT
Organism: Globisporangium ultimum DAOM BR144; assembly: GCA_000143045.1. Lineage (NCBI taxonomy): Eukaryota > Oomycota > Peronosporomycetes > Pythiales > Pythiaceae > Globisporangium > Globisporangium ultimum. Next base: position 130,869 of record GL376606.1, on the reverse strand, counting down.
TGCGCGCCATGTCGTACTCGCTCTTCCATATCAAGTACTCGTTCTTGGACAAGGTTTTGAATCCTAGTAAGAGTGTGCGCAGCGCCATCGCCGCGAAGTAGTGAACGTGCAGACCTAGCTTACTGATATCCTGGGCATTCGCGGCATTCGCAAACATCACCGTGTCGGCACCTTTGGAGAAGACGAGAATCTCATCATCGTTCGCAGTGGTCGCGTCGCTATAACTCTCGTCCTGATCGCGATTGTCCTCTTCTTCAGTCGCCAAGTCTCGTTCAAGATCCACAAAACTATCCCTCTTCTCTTCTGGCATCGAAGTAGGTTGCTGGTTCCGACGACGCCTCCTTTGTTTTCTCTTCTTTAGCCGCTCTGGATCGTTTTCATCGTCCTCGTCATCGGATAGCGAGTGAATTTGTTGCACGATCACGGACATGCACTTCCTCGTGCTATCAAACTCGTTCAGTGCAAGCAATCGGTAGGTTTCTGACTTCCCAAAGAGCTTAATGTGAATCAAGTCGCCGTCACGTTCTTCGTAGACGCAGTTAAACTCGATCGCGGCGTTCAGGAGCGCCACTTCATCCGGGGAAGAGCCAAAATATTTGCGCTCATATTTTGGTGATAGCGGTCCACTCCACGGGAATGCGTCAGTGGACTCGAGCGAACCGTTCAGCGTGTTTCGCCCTCCAATATGACTCAGCGTATATCCGCCACTGCCCGAAGTCGACGATTGGTTATCACCTCGATTCGCCACATGCACGTTCTCTTCAATTGCCACAGATGCGGAGTGACAAAGTAGCAGACAACGGAAGAATGGACGCGCAAGCTCCAATGAATGCTGCTCTTTCCCCATGTATCGCGTTGGATTCTCGATCATGTTTACCAGGTGATAGTACGGACGCAGATCTTTCTCGGACAGGGAAGCTTGCTTTGTTGTTGGACGTCTCCCTTCTGAGCTGCCATCGCGACCAGACGAAGGAATGGAGTTTGAACTCAGCGAAACGGGGGTTCCTGGTTTCACCACGGGCTGGTTGCTTAAGAACCCATCGGCAGTAGCTTTGGCGAGTCGTCGAAGATTCATGTTGGTGCCATCGTAGATGATGCCGCCAATACTGCACACTTTGAAGAGCATCTGGTTCTTCGTCAGCGTCCCCGTTTTGTCGGTGAAAATGTACTTGATCTGCCCCAAATCTTCGTTTACATTGGACGTTCGTGCCGTCACGCCGTGGCCATTATCCGCACATCGCATCTTTGGATCGTCCTCAATACGTCGCGCTTGATACCACTTGACGACTTCGAGACTGATATATAACGAGATCGGCACCATGTTGTTGTATAGGATCAAGTAGGTCACCCAGGCCTCGAGGAAATTGGCTGCGCCTACTTTCTTGACAAACGGAAACGCGACCGCATACCCCGGATGCTTCTCCACTTTAGCTGCAAACAAAGATGCCTGGATGGAGCTGATGAGGCAGACACCAAAGAGCACGGCGAAGATCAGGAAGATGCAGCGGTTGGCCGTATGGTCGAGGCGGCTGAACTTGGACGGGATCGCTTTCATGTTTTGAACGAGCTTGGTGTCATTTCCCGCGCCGACGACGACGCCGATCACCCATTTCGTGTTGCACAGTTTCATGCCACGCAGCAGCACGTTTTCGATATTGATCGGGATCTCTTCCACGTCTGGAAGCATCCCTTGCGAAAAGCTCAGCAGCCTCGACCGCAATGATGGGTGTTGCTTTTCCCTGCGCGCAACTGCCTCCATTTTTGCCTGTTCGCTCGCATAGGAAACCCGCAGCACACCATCGAAGCTGTAGAGACGTTTGTTTGGCAGTTCACAGCGAATTTCTGAGTTGATCGTCGTTCCGAAATCCATGATGCTGTCGGGGCAGATGTTCTGCCACTGCATGCAATGCCGCACTTTCAGGTTCGATTCGCCGTCAAGACTCGAGGTCTCACACATGGCTTCCGAGTCTTCGTGGCTGGAAAAGAGGAGCACAATGTCGGCGGGGATTTGCTCCTTGTCGTGAATCTTGATCACATGCCCAACGCGTAGATTTTTCCAGAACACGGGCTGGAAGGAGAGCGAACGCGAGGATCCTCCGTTGCCTCGTCCCTTGCTGGAGCCAAGTGGAGGAGCTGGCGTATGCGTCACCTTGCTGCTCGACTGGTCTGCAGTCTGGTTGTCTGACGTCGCGCCGAGCACTTCGGCTTTCTGGTGGTTCACGACGTAGTCCTGCTGGTGCCGCAGCCGGTCCTCCATGCCTTCTTTGACCATAGTCGCGAACAGCACGATCGCGAGCGGCCCGATCGTCGAGTACTCGTTCGTGGGGGACAGATTTGTGCACAGCTGGAGCAGTGAGATGATGAGAAAGTAAAAGTTGGCGATCCGTCGAAACTGCTCAAACAGCGACTTGGGCAGGAAGTTGAACACCGTGTACTTGGACGTGCGCACGACGTTTGCGTGGTACCGCTCCGTGCTGTACTTCTTCTCAATGTAACTCGCGTACTCGTGCGTGCGTAGCACGTCGTTGATAAACAACACACGGCTCTTGATCTGCGGAGACGACTGCGCGTGGAGTTGGTCGGCGTCCGAGAGCTCCTGGCCGGGCACGCTGCGCACGCGGTTCCAGCCAAGGATGCGTGCCAACAAACCTCGCAAGCGAGGCGTCGACGGCCGCGGCGGTTGGCTGGCAGACGGCACCACGCTCGCGAGTCCTTCGGTCTCTAATCGGCAGAAGTGGGAAGGCACCGGCATGGTCTCAAGAGCCAATCTACAAAAATGTGTGTGTGCCTTGTTCTGTGTTCACATCCACGCACTCGGACTCAATGGCTCAAACAGCGCCCGATGTCACCCACCCACCCACACAAACGCAGAGGACGCTGCTGTCGTAGGCGACCGACGGAATCGCGTGTGCTGCGTGGAACTGGAGACGCTATTCACCGCGCCTTGCTTGAACAGCAGCTTCGGAGTGGTGCGGGCGTTGCCTCGTGCTGGGGTTTCTCTTGTCTTGTTGTTCGCACTTTCTAATTATAAAAAGCAGCAAGCAGTAAGCAGTCCGGGCGCTGTGCTTCGATAGCGTGTCTCCTTCGGCACGCGCGCGCGCTGCTCGTCGCCGAAGAGACGCAATCGAACCATTGCGCGCTAAACAAGCGCGCCGCATTGAGCCATTTTCGTTTTCACCTTTGAAACGGAAACCGGGATTGCTGCCAAACCAACCGTACCTAGTGGCAAATATATACCTGACAAAAAGGCGTACTTTACGGTAGAATGCTTGTCGAGTGCACCCCTGTATTTGCATATTGTGACGTATTAGTCTCTCCCAACTTTTGCAACCAGGCAGTCTAATCAATGTTTCTTGAATAGCATAGATCGACGAAATGCATCCTTCAAAGTTGGCTAGACAGTACACAAGAATTTGCAAAATACAGTTCTCCATATTCGCATATACTGAGTAAATGCATGCAGATCTCTTTTGGCATCAAATAGGAAAAATGTGCCCAGTATAAAATCCAGCACATCCTGCCCATAAAGCAAGCGCATAGCGAATTCGAACGAAAATGCGCAAGAGCGGCGCGGACGACGCGATGGCGCTGACCGAGAGCCTCATGCCGATCCTGGACGCATCACCGCAGGCGCCTCTCACAGCCCACGATGTCTCCACTGCCATGATGCTGAATCACCCACTCAATCTGGAAGAAGCCGCAAGCAGCAATGATGCGACCAGCGAAGAGTTCAACTATGCGCGGTACGGCGGCGCTGACCTCGAATGCGTTCATTTCATGGATGCTAAAAACCACTAGTTAGTCCACGGTTCTCCTGACGATAAACCATGTGTGCTGCTATGAATTTGGTCACTTCTTGTGAGTGAAGGGCGTTTAGCTTCATGACGGGACGACGACTGCAACGACGATATCGCGGCGTCTACACCAAGGTACTCGTGAGAAGGTCATGCTGGCTTGCTGGCGATGGCTTGCTTATAATACGTGTGTATGCGTTGGTCTCTTGTGCTCTTCTTCTGCTTGCAGTACTCGTTCATGGCGCAGGTGGCGACGTGGTGCATGGTGATCTACATCTTGCTGGTGCTTGCGACACTCTCATTCTCGTCTGGAGGTAACGTAGTGGAGCAATTGCTTATCCCTGCTGCATATTGGGGCAGCATACCTTAGTTCACCTGCTGGTTTTTTTTTCTTGCGTTAGATGAGACCACGGTCAATTTGAGCTCCTCGAGCCCAAAGACTCGGGACGACCTGTTCTATCTCGTCATTATTATTTTTGCCATCTACGTCATCGTGCGTATCGCGCTCATCATTCAGTGGCTCATCTACTGGATCGTCTTCGCCGAGATGCTCACGTACGCTGTGACGAGCAACATCCACGCGCTGTTTTGGCTCGACGATTCGCTCACCGACGCCGAAGAACATGCTCGAAATGTGATCCTGGGTGTGCTCATCGTACTCGAGTTCCTGACGATCGTCGTGTATCTGCTCACTCATTTCGTGTACCCGTGGCTGGTGCAGAACCACAAACTGAACAGCGGAAGGTGGTGGACCGTGCGACTAGGTCCTCAAACCAATACGCTCACGTATCGTTCACTCGCGCGCTTCTACACGTCAAAGCGCAATGTGGTCAAGTACTGCGGCGGCTTGAACGCCAAAGGGGAGCCCCATGGGTATGGGATGTGGTCCGATACCTCGTTCCACGGCGAACGGTTAGCTGGGCAGTGGGAAAACGGGATCCCGATCGGTCCCTTCCGAAGCTTTGAGCACGGCAGTGGCTACTCGTTCGTGAACATCCGAATCGGCTTTTGCCACAATCGAGGTGAAGCCAAGTCGGATGGAATTGACTTCTGGCCCTCACACTCGAGTTCAGGCATTCACTGGGGCGTGGCGAGCGTCGAGTGTTCGGTCTCGGGTGGGTTCTTTACGTTTTTGCCGTCGGTGAGCCACTTGACGCCGTCGGATACCGCGGACGCCCCACAGAGCGCTGCTGATTGCCTCCGAGTGTTGCGAACGCCGACTGACGATGTCGTGTTCAGCAGCAAAGCCGTCAACAAGAGGCATGCTCAATTCAAGAAAATGAAATCGGTCAAGCGAAAGATCTTCCGTGAGAGCTCAGCACCACTTTTGGACACCAATGACTCTGTGGACGACAAAGAAGCCTTGATTCTGCTGCACGGATACAACTGCTCGCTTGACTACGGGATGAATCGTCTCGGGCAGCTTCTTGCACTGGGTGATTTTCCTCCGCACATTCATCCGTTTGTGTTCAGTTGGCCAAGTGGTGGCGCGCTCGCGTATTTCCAAGGTGCGCTTGATGTATTGGGTTCTTCATGGTTCCGAATTTGTCGATGCTGACCATTTCTGACATTGTTGTGTGTCTGTGCAGCTAAGAAGATTGGGAGTGAAAGCGAGCGAACAGGAAACGATTTCCAAACGTTTCTGCGCAGTCTCTCGGACGCTGGGTACACGAAGCTCAACATCATCGCGCACTCGATGGGTGCGCGTATTTTCTTCAACTGCTTGAATCGAGGCCAACTGGATGAAGTGTTGATGGTACGTTATTTCCGCTGTCCCTCCGTATTCGTGTCGAGTCCATTGAGGTTTCTTTCTAACTTTTTTTATGTTTGTAAGCAGCCAGTGAATAACTCCCGCCATTTTGGCCCTGCCAAGCTCATGCTGTCGACTCTGACGTTCTGCAATCCGGACTACGACCGCAATGACTTCGTCAAGTACGGTGGAGGTTACGACTGCGCGCGACGTTTCTGCGACCACATCACCTTGTATGCAGACGACATGGACGGCGCGTTGTTCTACCTCGAGTTCCTCTCGAAAAAGTCGCTATGCAGTCCGCTAAATTACTCTCTCGGTAAGCGTGGGCACATGATCCATCGAGACGTTTCCGAACACGATGAGCTGCAAGATCGATCGAACGATACGATGCTGGGATGGCGCGAGACGAACCTCACCCCTGTAGTTGACATGGATGTCGCGGTCGCAGCCGTGAACCAGAACGCTAGATATGAGGGCGTGACGTCGTTCGCGTACAACCGCGCGCCAGCGAGTCGTCGACTGGAAGATGCCCACAATGCCGTTCGCGACCGCGTGAAGAGCGACCTCGACAGAGTGAGTCGCCTGCAGTACCTCGACATGGACGTGATCGACACGACGTGGATGGACAACAACGTGCACGCCATCCGCCACAACTACTTCAATCTGAACCCGACCATCGTAAGTCTTTCCATATCCATGAATGCCGAAATGCTGCTGTTGTTGACGGTCATGTTGCTTGTTTCGCACCTCTTCTCAACGCCCAGGTTGACGATCTTCGCCACCTGATCGTGCACAAGAAACGAGCGCGATCGCGACCGGGACTTTTGCAGACGACCTCGGCTGAGAACGTGTACATCTTCCTCGTGGCGCCTTCGCACGTCAAGAACAAATAGCGTCTCACATAATAAAGCACACGACAGCCGAAGCCATTTTTGCGCAAGTTATCCATTTTCATTTTACTGAATCCGCACTTTGTGCTGCAAGCGTACCTTTCCAATTTCGTACTTTAACGAATGTACACAGTACACAGAGCCCATATTATAAAATGGGAAGAAACGCCATATTGGAATTTGGGATTGGGAACGCGCCCATTAATCCGCACGAGACACAGCGATCGGCGGCAACAAACGCTCGCTGTCGGTTGGCTGTGCACATATCCACGGGTCCTGCGTCTACAGTGCGTAGCAGGGCGGCTCTCTTTGTGGGAAGCGCCCTCTTCTTAGCGCCACTCACTCTCTACCGCGCACAAGAAGCACTTCAACTTCAAGCGTTCGGTAGCCCCGTTTGGGTTGTTCCCCCTCACTGAGCCTCCATGAGTTGGACGTCGACGACGGGGTATTCACCCACGATCCTGAAGAAGCCATCATCTGTGGGTTCCATCATGGGCGGCGGTATCGCAAGCGGTGGCAACGGCGCCAACCAAGCGAACTTTGGTGCAAATGCGGCCGCGTTTAAACTCGGTCTAGAGGCGGGAGCCGCGTCCGCGAATGCGGACGAGCAGGAGGTCATCGTGCCGCTCGTGCTTTGGAACGAACCGCCGCAAGTGCAAGTGTCGTGCCTTCATGTGCTGTATCTGCCACTGTCACAGCCGAGCCAGAACTCCAACACGACGACGCACGTGAGCTTCGTGCGGCGCAACAGCGACGGCCATGGGTCTGGTCTCCCGCGAAAGAAGAGCGTCCGAGACATGGGGAGCGTCGGGAATAGTGGAAACAAGGCGACGGAGTTTGCCGGCTTGCAGATCCAGATCGTTGACGATGACGACGACGGTGATGACGCGCTCTACCAGGTGTGCGTGTTTGCAGGCACCGTCGACGGTCTGATCATTTACTGGCTGTTTGAACAGGAGACCGTCGTGCAAGTGAATATGCTGCTGTTTTCCAGTAATGACGCCACCACTGAGGAAGGCGAGTGGGGCCGACGGAAAGGGTTTTCCAGTCAGCCAGTACAGGGGATCATCAGTGGGACGGATGAATGGGGGCAGAGCATGTTGATATCCGTCACAAGAGACGGAAACGTCGCGCGATGGCAGCTCCCCAATGGCATGTGCTCGCGTGCGAGCGCCTCTCTTGCGAAACAGTTGGCGCCGATCAAGGGCATGGAGATGTTTTGCAACAACCGGTACGCGATGATCTACTCAGAAGAGACGCGGATGATGGTGCTGGACACGTGGAAAATGAATTTGCTCTACTGCATGGACACTGCGCAAGAGCAGATCCGACGGAGTCTCGCGGTTGGAGAACTAAAGATGCCAACGCTCAAGTACTGGAGCAATTCTGGGAGTGCGAGCTTGGGAAGAACGGCTGGCGACACTCAAGGAGAGACATTATCTTTATCCAGTCAAAGTACGGGATCGAACGGGTCAAGTGTGGCAAATTCGTCTTCCTTTTCTGGCGCTGGCATGCAAAATGCATTGACGAACTCCTCCACGAATGTGAACAACAAGTCCTTCAGCACCCCGGGTCAATCGACTAATGGCATTAATGTCTGGGATTCGTTGGTGATTTCCCTTGGTGCGGAAGGTTTAGTGAAGTGCTTCTTGTGGGCACGACCTCGCAGCGGACCAAGTGCTCCCGGTAATGCTTTAGGAGGCTTCCAGTGGGTGCAAGAGAGCTGCTGGGTGATCTCGTGGGCCGATGAAACGGATGACATCACGTGCTCCCAGAGCACGTCTTTGAAGGATGGCGACAACATGAACCCGCAAACAGCGTTGATGCGATCCATCAAGAGCAGCTACTTTCCATTAGCTGTCCATGTGTCACCTGATGCCTCGCTGGTGCTGTTTATCTGGAAAACGAAGTGGGTAGTCCTCAAGCGCAAATGGCTCTGTAAGATCGAAGCGTTGACAAATGCATCGTCGAGGAACAAGAGCTCAACCAAGAAGAACTCGAATGTACCGGTTGGTAGCTGTAAGATTCCGCCATCTGCGTTAATTGGACGAGGCAATTTTGAGCATTCCGACAATGGCGAGTCGACTGAGCCGGTTTGCTGGGAGAACGGAGAGTTCCTTGGCGAGAATCAGGTGATACTGTGGACGAACACAGGACATGTGTTCCAATTCGCTGCATGCGGGAACTCGATGAGTTCTGCGGGAAAACTATTTATCTTCACGAAAGATCAAGACCAGTTTGTGCCGAGAAGCAATTTCAAGAACCTGACCGTGATCGAAAAAGGGCAGTATATTGCATTCCTAAACCAATGCGACTGCTGCAGCAAAACGCAAACGACAAAGTCCAAGGCAACTCGATCGATTATCGGTGACCAACTATGGAACAGAAGCCAGAACTTCAGCTCGGGATTTACGGCTTGCATCCACTCATCTTCGCCAGGCAGTTCAATGACCCCATCCTCGCCACTATCGTTATCGTTCACGCAGACCAAGCTTATTCATGTGTGCAAGCGAGGCAGCGTGGGGTTTTGGGACATATCGTCCAACAAGTGTTCTTCGCCTCCACGAATGACAAAGGCGCATGCGTTTCCGATTCATATGTACGATCGTGTGAAGTTCCACTCGTTCGCTGATGGCTTTGATGGCAAACGGAATGGTCTGAACGCGTCGTCATCCAGCGAGGAGAAATCTGAAAAGCATGAAGGTCGACGAGTCTCGTTGTCGCATTTGATGCTGGGAAGAGACGATTCTGGATCGTCATCCTCGTACAATGACTCGGTGCAACTTGGAACGCGGCGACGGCGACGTAGAAGGTTGCAGGAGTTGGACAGATCGGGACCTTTGTTGACGACTGCAGCAAACACTGGAAGTGAGAGTCCGGGTGTGTTTTCTGGAAGCTTGGGCTCAACTGGTGCTCGCAATTCTCCTGCTCCAAAGGACCAGCGGCGTGCATCCATAGGTTTTGGCGGATCGGTCTCCGAAATATCTTCTCGATACTTGATGGACGTTCCTATCATAGCAAAGGGGTATTCGGATGGTAGCATGGACTTTTCGATGCTTGGAAGAAAGCAACCTGCTCAAGGATCCGAATCCAATACCCAAGCACATCTTTGCTGCCACAGGGGAAATGTGACAGCTATTGCTCACTGCCATTGGGTTGCGCCAAATGTATCTGTGATCGATTCGTCTCCGTCTGCCTCACCGCCTTCACTCGGACGCGCAGCCACAGTCGAAAGTCCCAGAAACGGAGTGATCAGTACAAAGTTAGCAGGTGGATTGCCCTTGTCAGGGAAGAAGACAAAAGCATGGAGACGAGGAGTTTCCATCGAGGAATCCAATTTGGCAAGCGACAGGAACCCCTTTTATCGCTCTCGCTTCCCGGCCCCGACGCAGCGTCGCAGTTGGTCGAGCCGTAACCTGAGTATCAACTCCAGTCCACCCCACGGTAGCAGTTTGCATAGCACCCCAATCTCAGTGTCTGCGCCTTCCAGCCCAAGCACAAGTCCAAGCTCACGTTCATCGATTCCGTCGGCGATTCATTTCATGGTGTTCACTGGAGGAGACGATGGAGTGTTACGAGTCATCGAATTAACGATTCGGCCGGTGGATTCCAGCTTTACCTGCGAAGCCACCATCTTGCAACGTTTTCGCAAGCACCGAGGCGCAATCAAAGAAATCGCTATTTCGCCAGTACGAGATAGAGGCAGGAGCTGGTTTGCTCAGTGCCCAGACAGATTAGTCGCGACTGTAGGCATCGACAACAAAGTGACGCTGTACGCACCTGTCTACCAGTACCATCCGAACAGCTGCATTTCGCTGTCCCAGTCATCACTTAAAAGCAGATGCGGCGTGGAGTGGGAATGCATTCTAGAGTTGAGCGAGCATACGGATGCAATCTGTGAGTTGGACTGGCATCTAGAGCGTGGACTGCTTTACATCGAATGCGAAGATCGAATGGTTTACGTCTGGAACACGGATACTGGCATCCTCGAGAGAACGTTGCCAACAGCGTTGCTACGTGATGGCGGAAATGTGGCACTTGATGATGGCACCGACTCGGCAGAATACAAGAAGGAATCTGTGGAGAGCTCAGATGTCATGGTCGGGGACTCGTCGGTGCATTTACTCAAGTTTAGGGTCATTCGAAGTGCGGAGCATATCAAGAGTAGCTGGAAATCCTACTTTTACGGCCTGTCGAACGCTGAGCCACCAGTTTTGTCATTGCAAGCGGGGCAGTCAGTTGCTCCCAGCCCCGTGTCACCGTATGCGATTGGCTCGATCGAGCTTTTGCTGCTGTCGTTTTTGCTTTCGTGGGGAGCGACACCGGAGATCGATCGAGCATGCCGGGAGCTGCTCGGTCTTGATGCGCCTCACCTTTCCTATTCGTGTGCCCTGCGAGATGGCTTCTCGGGTGCATTGACTATTCCAGTTCCGTGGAAATTATCGCCAAAGTACAGATCTCGCTCTGTGCTCAATGTGTTGTCGCCGTCAGAGAATTCCAACTCATTTGTGCGCAACTGGCAGCACTCGTCGGCTTTGTCGGCAAACCTCGCGCTCGGTATCGTGTCGCTGTGCATGAATCTGATGGAACACAAGTATTCGAAACCTGGAAACAGTGTGGAGAACCAGTCTCTGACGCTGCCGTCATCTCCCAAGAATAAAGAAGAGTTTCATGTCCTCTGGAGCCAGCTCATCACACAGCATTCAGTGGTCCTTCCAGATTACGTGCCGTGCTTTCGTGAGCCAGCGCTCGAGTACCTTGCAAAATTTGGGTTCAACTCCTGTGACTACACACAGCTGGCAGCTCGCGCACTCCTGAACGGAGTGATCAAACGACTCCCGTCGAGTTCGAGGAGCACGCTCACCGCAGAGTACTCGACCAAGCTCCACTTTGAGATCGTTCGACTGGAGATGGACACAGGAAGTAAATTAAACGGCTCGTCGTCAGGTAACGCGATCGATTTCTCACTAGTGGTGGCGCGCTTGGGGTCCCTCGTCATCTTGCTCAGTATGATCGGCACGTGTTACCCAGGCGAGATTTCACCAGCTGGCGCTCGCGAGGTCTGCGATATTCTGGTCTACTTGCTCAAAGCTCCCGCGCAGTATATCGGGTCCGTATCAGCAGAACTGTTGACGAAGGGATTGATGCTCTTCCGCCCGCATCTTGTCGACTTGTCGTCGCTCATAGTTCAGCTTTTGCTCATCGATATGCGCGAAAAGCAGCGGAACCCCGACGGGAGCGCAAGTCCAGTGTTCGGAAGCAATGCAAGAGTACTGGCAAATGGTGGCAGCAATGCGTCGCTGAGTCTATTGATCGAGTTAGGGGCTTGTGAGACGGCATTTGTGCTCGCGTTGCTACAGCAAGAGATGAACAACAATGACAGGCCACACGCCTTCCGAGAGTGCGTGCTGCTGTATTTGACTGAGCTGATCAACACACACTACTTGCTCATGTTTCGGCACTTGCCAGCAGTCGTGGACACGATTATGTGCTGTTTGGACCCCACGAAACTCGACAGACGCAAAAGATGTCTGGAATTGAGCACACGCTGCCTTCACAATCTCGTTCGGCGCTTCCCTATGATAGATTTCCACAAAGAGACCCAACGATTGGCGATAGGGACGATGGAAGCAGTCATTTTGATCTACGATCTACGCACTGCAACGAAATGGCGCGTGCTTGACGGCCACTCGTCTGCGGTTTCTGCTGTGGGGTTCCGTCAAGACGGTCAGATCCTGGTGTCGTATGCAGCGCGTGAAGGCAGCGTCCGATGGTGGAACAGTGGCAATGCCGGTCTCTTTGGTGGGATGCTGAAGATGCAACAATCGTGCTTGAAGGAGCACAAGTTGGATATCTTGAAAAGCAGCGCAAGTGCGCCATCCTCGAGTGGTGGAGCGAGTGCCGACCTGAAGCAAGTGATCCAAACGTGTCGCTTCCAGTTCTTGACGCTCGCAGAACCGTCAATCACGACCTCGAACAATGCAGCGAGCGAGCTAAAGGAGAAGAAGATCTTGCGACTTACGCGTGAAGATGCGAGTCAGGTCCAGTTCTTACTGTAATGACGATGCTGACTGGTCCACTTCAAATTTCTCGAGATTCTCTCAGAACGCAGACATTCGAAAATCAAGCAAAACTGAACAATTTTACTGGTTGCAAACTTTGCTTATGTGCAGTGTCTGCGTGAGTATCTAGAGCGTCAATATGACGAAATTAAGAGATGGAGCATTTGGACGAGTCCAATCATCAGCACCGTGAAACTCTAGCCAGCTTGTAAATGTCGATACAGTAAGTTAATGAATGGCTGTCAGCGACCGACCAGCGTTGAGTGTATCATGTCTACTCGTCCGGGAACTACTATGCGACCGAACGAGATGAACCGTTAGCCAATCGTTGATCCCAAACTTCGCTCGTCCCATTCTCTCTTCGAGAGCATTAATTTTTAATGAAAGCAGGTGACGCCAGCAATCGCATGTGCTAAGTTCAAACGTTTTCGAGATTTTTTGTCACTGTCTCGTATAAGAAGAAAGCATCCATGTTCAATAGTCTCTACTATCCAATATTTGACTGTACTCATAGAGTAGTCACCTGAGTCAGGAGTCACTTCTGATTCGCAATCGCAGCCAGAGCGAATGTTCCCTGAATGAGCGTCCTGGGATTCCATATGTTGTGTGTTTTTACAAATAAACCTCTTTATCTTGAAAATGTGCACTTACATATCACTAATGCTTCCCCATACCACTTTAAGAACAGAGGAAGCCGAGTACCTAATACAAAGGGTCACTCATGCATATGCAGGTAGAGAAGTCTGTACCATTTATCAGTACCCTGTTCCTCTCCAAATTCCGTAGTAGCTCCTACTCATTTCCTTATTCGCGTGCCATGGACAGCCACCGCCACCGCGATGCGGACGAGGAAGCACTGCAGGCGGCGCTGTTCGAATCCGTCCAGTACGTCCACCACGTGCATACGTGCATACATGCATGCATGCGCCCTATCTATGCGCTTTTCTATATCCCTCTAGAATGTCCGCTGTGTCCGCTAAATCCTATTACTGTGTGCGCACACCGACAGACCCGACTATCTGGCCGAAATCCTAGAGGCAGAGTCCCAGCGCGGAGAAGCGCCCCGCGCCCAACTGCAGGATACCGCCGCCGTAGCGGATAATGGCAGTAATGGTGCGACTGGAACGGATTTGTCTGATGACGGCGACGCTGGTGCTGTGCAAAGCGACGCAGACGCGGATGAGGACCTGGCGGCGCAAGTGGACCATTTGCTGCAGCTAAGCGACGAGAGCGACGTGGACGAAGAGGAAGATGGTATGCGGCAACGGGTAATGATAACTAACCTGTGCGTTAATGGCGACTAATGATCTGTAATGTCCCTTGGTTACTGTAGCTAATCTGCACCATGTGTTCCTCAACTTTGCCGAATATTTGATCATCGACATCCTGAGATACCTGGACGAGGACTCGATCGGCAACGCGCTCTGCTCGTGCAAGCGGCTGCACCACGTTGCGCGTGCCGACGAGCTCTTTGAGACGCTCTGTCGGCGCATTTTCCCCGTGCAATGTCCGAAGGTCGCGGTCGCCGCGGCCGCCGATCGCTTCGCGCTGCGCAAGTTCCGCACCTGGTTCGACATGTTCTACGAGCGCCCGCGCGTGCGTTACAACGGCTTCTACTGGCTCAAGATCTCGTACTACAAGAAGCCCGAGCTCAACATGTGGACTGACATCACACCTGGCACGATCCTGCAAGTAATCTACTACCGGTATTTCTCGTTCCAGCGCGACGGCACTGTGCTCTACGGCATGCTGTTTAAGCCGCCGCATGAGGTCACATCGGTGCTCCGCGCAATGGACAAGGGCGTCTATGTAGGGCGGTACCACGTCGAGCGCGACGAAGTGTTCGTAAGCGTCCCGACGAGCCACAACGTCGTGGAATTCCGCCTCCGAATCAGCAAAAAGGGTCGCGGCAAGAACGTGAAGCTCATCCTCGCAGAGCACTACTCGTTCTCCGAGCCAGATCGCACCGGATGGGTGAACTACTACGACACGGCCGAGGAAGAGTTCCAGTACTATCGCTCGTGGAATCTGTAGCACAGAGTCGTGATGGATGGACGAAACGGCCAAGAGCCACTGCTAGTTGCTGCTGCAGTAACACGTGGTGTGGGAGGTGAGTGATGCGGTATGCAAAGTCTCGACAAGTTTAAAGCCGCGTATTAAAGAAGATTTGTGTATGAGTTGAGAGAGGAAAAGGTACCGGAAGGAGCGTGTGAATAAGAGAGAAGACGCCGTTGCACAAGATGCTCAAGTGCACCGTTTTTGTCTCTAGTTTCTATTCTGAACCGGTGACGTCTATTTTCTTTCCCAGCACTCAAGAACCCCCGAAATAGTGCGAAGCGAGGCACACCCACAGCGAAATGCGAGGCATTAGAAAGAAACACAAAAAGACGAAGCCATTTCGGAAGTCTCCCATTTTGCACTCAAGAAGTAGTAGAAGCGATCGAATACGTTGAAGCAAAGGATTCAAGACACCATGGCGCCAATCGCGACTGCAAAAGCAACAAAGCACGACAACAACAACGAGTCTCACGGGTCAGAATCGAAAGTCGCGACTGGGAACAACCGCGTTCGAACCGCAATTTCACGCGAGAAAGCTGGCGCAGAACTAGCCAAATCGAGTTCTAGTAGCAGCCGCAGCAGTACCACCGCCATGAAGAAAGAAGAGGCTCCTGCGAAGAAAACATCGGCTCGCTCGAGCTCCTCGTCCAGCAGTTCGTCACGGAGCTACGATACCCCAGTCGCGTCCAAGCAGCAGAAGCCCGAGACAATAACTGCCCGTGCTCGAAAGGACATCAAGACCCCGCCTTCTGGCAACCCAACAACGACGGCATCAGCTCCAGCAGGTATAGCTGCGAAAGCGACCAAGACGCATCCATTACCATCCGCTGCGCTGCATAAACACAAGCAAGCAGCAGTGTTCACGTCGGGCAAAAGAAAGCACAAGACGTAAGCAAAGTGGCGCTTCGTCGCCTGTATCTATTACCCTTATTTTGTTTTAACAGCAGCGTTGCATTGGCGATACAATGTGTGGTTTGTAGGAACTTCGGAAGCGCATACGATTCGGGCTCCATCCCATGCCGCATCAACCACGGGAGCATCAAGAACGCGCTACAGTGGACCAAAGCCCCCGAGAGTGAGTTGGACAACTGAAGTGTCCTCTATGACGTTGCTGACACGCTGCCTTGTTCTTTGTTGATATAATGCCCACCAGCGTTGGACTTTAACCCGCTGCTGATCACGTGTGTCGAAGGCTTCCAGGAGGTGGAGCACCCGTTCGTGTTTCTCGCACGCACGGCGTTCAAGGACCTCATGAACACGCCGGACGCGGGCGAGAATGCGATTGCCGTGCTGCCGCAGGTGATTCCTCCTCTGCGCATAGCGCTCATGGCCAAGGAGGACGACATCTTCCTGACGGCGCTCGAGGCCACGCGCATCCTCTCGGACGCCGTTGAGAACGAGATGAACGTGTACCTGCCGAAGCTCACGCAGCAGATCCATCGCAAGCTGCTCACCAAGCAGCTGCGAGCCGAGGTCGAGGACACGCTTGCAACGCTCGAGCGCAACGGCGGCAAGGAGGCGCTCGCGATCATCCGCTCCAAGATCCCGACCTACGTGTCGGTCAATTGAGACAAGGAAATGTAGCCATTTTTATCATTGCAATATTAGCTATAATAAAAAGGTATGGTTGAATTTACTTTTCAAAAGTAAAATGGACTATTACCATTGATAAAAAGTGATGTCTATGACCACTCAAATGTACCCCTTCTTTCGCGTCGTCCATTCCATCCCTTTAGTGCCACCGCCATCGAACCCTCCATGACCACAACCTACCGACGTCGACCACCAAAGTCACCTCGTTAACTCCTGCTCGCCGAAACTACCCCAGCAACCAAAACGAACAAACCATGAACGCAAATGTTCTCTCGCACATACTAAACATGCTGCGCTTATTCTTATCAAAAATCGTTCCCTGCTTTCGTGACGCAGATTACGTCTCGGCTTGTATCGCTGTTACCGTCATCTCCAACGCTGTTCTGTCGCGCTTGGAGTTCGGCGTGATTTCAGACAAAAGTACAGCATCTCTTGCTTATTTTCTTTCGCGCCGCTCGCTCTCGACTGGTATGTTTCACCTTTTCCTACTCGGCACCTGGCTACTTCGTCTCAAATTCGCCGCACGTTCACGAGCCGGCAGATTCCCAATTTGGTCGCCCGCTCGAAAGATGCGGCACTCTTTCGCCGCGCGTGCTCGCGCGTCTGTCGCATCGTGGAACGCGACCGTCGTCTCGACTTTGCAGGCGAATCCGTGGATGCACTGGGCGTTCGTGTACGCTGTGGGCCACTTGTACTACTTTTCCTACCGATGTCTTATCACGCCCGAGCTGCTCGCGACATTTGGCGCCAAGGACGAGCACACGGCTGAGATCAAGCTCGCAGGGGTTTGGCTCGGTGTCGTCGAAGACTTCATCGCGCTCACGTGCCTCGTCGTGCTGCTGTGGGGCTGTGACTCGCTGTTACGTCTGCTCCCAGGGCCTCGACGTGCAGTATCCATTTTGAAGTACGCGCTTCAGTTCGTCGCGTACTTGGTGTTGTTTGTGGTCTTCGTAGCGCCGTTTTGTGCCGATACCGTGTTGATGCGGACGCGGCAACTGCGGTTCACGTTTGACTGGGTCCACACGTACCTGAACCAGCGCGACGCTGCGCACAACTTGCAAGTCGGTGCCGTCGAGGTCCGCATCGCGATGCACGCCTTGGAGCTTACGCTCGCTATTGCGGTCCTTTTCAGCGCGATCGGCGTTTTGTATCTTGACTTGAGCCACTGGAGTCCACTCCACGCGATTTGGAAGAAGAACGCGACCAAAAGGAGCAAACCAACGACCTACATCGTCACCACCCCAAGCTCACGCTCCAATGGCTACGTCGACATGGAGCGGGGCGACGAGGAAAAGTCCCAAAACACCGAAGCTTCGCATGACGACGCGACTTTTCTCACGGAATCACACACTTCAAACGCGCAGTCGTTGCCCTGGAGAAGTTACGTTGAGAGCATCGTGATGGCCGGATCCTTTCTCGTCGTCCTGCCGATCATCGCGCTGGCCATCGCACACAATTGCTCTCCTGTTGTCGCCAACGTTGCGCTGAACACGATCTTGAACGAGGCGTTCCGGCTTTGGATTCACACCGAGTTTCTCCCAAGTCTCGCAAGCGGCGACATTGCATCAGCATCCAACTCGTTGCAATCACCATTCATCCACGCGTCCACGGAGAACTTTACGCTCTTTGGTGAGGCTTCGTTGTACCGCCGCACAACGGGATTTCGTGGTCCACTAGCGTTCAACGTCAGCGTTGATCCGCACGATCCGCCGAATGTGCTCGTGATCGTCGTCGAATCGTTTCGCGCACGAGATTCCGCGTACTTGGTCGGCAACAGCACCTACCTCCTGAACGGCGATCCCAACATCACCATAACGCCGGATTTCGATCGTTGGGCAAGACGCGGCATCGCATTTTCCAATTTCTGGTCGAGCTATCGCACGAGTCGGTCGCTGGAAAGCATCTTGTTTGGTCAAATCCCGTACGATAGCGTCACGGATTCCGGAATCACGGGTGGAAAAACCGACGTGGAGCTCGCAGGTTTACCGCAGTTCTTCAAGGCCAAAGGCTACGAGACGACGTACATGAGTGGCTGCCGAACGGACTACGACCAGTGGAATAAATTCCTGCCGGCGCACGGTTTCGACGAGGTCTTGGCGAGAAACGAGGTCAAAGTGCTTGCAGAGAAGGATCTCGGGATCACGCCTGCTGCGTGGTTGTCCGACAAGGAGGGAGGCGGTGAACGTCGGGCGCATTCCTATTGGGGTCCGCACGATGACATTTCGTTCGAGGTGCTCGGCAATATACTCATCAACAAGACTGAGGCACAGACGGCTCGCGTCAACAGCGGCACACAAAAGACGCCGTTCTTTCTCACGCATTACACGATCTCGAGCCATACGCCGTTCCGAGAGTATCCAGCTTGGTGGGACGAGTACCCAAAGCCTGACTTCACGTCGCAGTACGAAGGTCGCACGCATGCGGAAACTATTCGCGCGTACCTGGAGTTGCGGTACTTCCAGAACCTGGCGCTCGGCAAGTTCCTGGACCGCATGAAGGCACAGGGAGTCCTAGACGACACGATCGTGGTGATCGTTGGGGACCATGGCCAGGCCCCCGAGCTCGGACTTGATGTGGTCGAACCTGATCAAACGTCCACGACCCACGTCGCTGCGGCTTTGATCGCTGAGGGGCGACTCGGAGACGATGCTGGGACGATAGTCGAGGACGCGGCGGAGCAGTACGACTTGTTCAATACGCTCGCGGATATCGTTGGACTGCCAGAGGGAGGATTCATTCAGAGCGGTGTGGGCCGGTCACTAAAGCGGGCAGTTCCATTCGGTGATAGAATCGTATGGAGTAACAATCCGTCCAGGAAGTTCGCAGCGATCCGAGGCCATCACCGTATCGAATACGACCACGTATCCAGCGAAATCTCGATGTACGATGTCGAGACCGATCATTTCCAGACGAGAGACTTGTATCCGACGCTGGATGAGACCGAAAAGGCTGGCGTCGATGCGATTCGAGAAGCAGGGCGGCAGCTCAACATGTACTTTAAGAACCGCTGGGACAAGAAATGCATCCTCGCTGTTGCGTGCTAGCCAACCAACCTGGAAGACGCAATAGACATTATTACGCGTTCGTTTAGTATAGTTACAACACACCTGCAAAATTCATCTGCGATTGGCTCGATGATGGCTGGTGACATTTTCGGGGTTCCACTCGAGATGAAGTGAGCTTGTGAGAGAACAGTCGATTCTCTTGGCAATTTCCAAACCATCAGGTCGATTTGTATTGTTGTCTGTGGAGAGCCGACCATAAAAGCCTCTTTTCTCCTTCGAAGCCACTGATGATGCGCTGGGAAGGCACCGAGGTACGTTTTCTCCAGGGCAAGTGCCAGCGTTTGCCTGGCCATCCAACCTGCTCATTCTCGGTTTTTCTTCGACGTACACAATCCGACAGGCTCCACTCCCGCAAGCACCTCCATCTCACGTGTAACCTCCAAATACGATGAAGCTTCACACGATCCTCGCTTTTGTCGCCCTCGCTGCTCTTCACGTACCAGGTGTCTCTGCCCAGCGACAAATCAACGGCCCAAGAACTCGACGAGGACCGTTTGAGCAACTCGGTCAGGGCGGCGGTCAGGGCGGCTTCGGTCAAAATGGCGCCGGGCCCGGCGGTTTCGGTGGCCAAGGCGCGCTCGGAGGCCAAGGTGGCGGCTTCGGTGGCCGAGGCAGCGGACTTAGTGGTCAAAACGGCGGCTTTGGTGGCCAGTTTGGAGGTCAAAACGGCAACTTCGGTGGCCAAGGCTTCGGCGGTCAGTTTAGCGGTCAAGGTGGTGCTGTTGGCATTGGAGGCGGTCAATTTGGCGGCGCAAACGGGATTGATGGCCAAAATGGAGCCACGAATGGCCTCGCAGGCGCTGGGCAGCCAGTAGCCGGAGCAGGAAATGGCCAGGCTTCGGCAACTGGAGCCACTGGACCTGCGCCGACGCCTGCTCCAACGCGTCCAGGACAACGAACAACCCCAGCCCTTGCACCAGCCACAGCAGCAAATGGCGCGCAGAACGGAGGTGCTCCTGCTGGGCTCGGCGGACAAACTGGAAATGGTGCAGCCTCGGGATTGACTGGAGGTGCTGGAGCCAGTGGAGTCGGCGCGACGGGTGGTCTTGGTGCTGCTGGAGCTAATGGAATCGGCAACGGTGGTCTCGGCGGTCTTGGAGTTGGCGCAAATGGAGGCTTCAACGGTGGCCAAGGAGGCATGGGCGGTGGCTTTGGAGGCATGGGTGGCGGCTTTGGAGGCATGGGTGGCGGCTTTGGAGGCATGGGTGGCGGCCAGGGAGGCATGGGTGGCGGCCAGGGAGGCATGGGTGGCGGCCAGGGAGGCATGGGTGGCGGCCAGGGAGGCATGGGTGGCGGCCAGGGAGGCATGGGTGGCGGCTTTGGAGGTCAAGGTGTTCAAAGCGGGGGCTTCGGCCAGGGTGGTTTCGGCGGCCCGGGCGGCGGATTCGGCAGCCAAGGTGTTCAAGGCGGGGGCTTCAGTCAGGGTGGTTTCGGCGGCCCGGGCGGCCAAGGTGGCTTTAGTGGCCAAGGCGGTCAATGAGCGGGTCGCGACAACAGCCGATAAGACCACCGCATTATCGTCTTCAATATCGTCATTTGTATGTAAGCTACAGTATATCGTCACAGTAGTCGTCAGCAAGAGCAATAATTCACAAAGAACAAACAGCATTTCCATCCCAAGTATCAACTACTTTGTCAACGTCTTACTCCATTTCATCTGGTATCAGCACTGGTATCAAACGTAGCCATTTGTTTTTATGGAAAGGCAGCATCTTCGGCTCGTATCACCATACACGTTAAATGTTATATAACCGCATGATCATGCTTTTTTTTCGAGTGTGACGGAGCAAACCAAACAAAAAAGCCCAGCCGCAAGGCAAGCAAAACGCAGCCGCCGCTTCCCTTACTGGCGGCCCCATTTGCGCACCGCAGACCGCCCCACAAGTGCACGTACTGTCGCTCTTGTCGCCACCGCCGTCTCCGCTGCGCACAGTGCGTCGTCCCATGATTCGCGTGCGTCCATCTGCGCTTGTGGCGCGCTCGTTATTGCCTTTGCTGTTGTTGGTGATATGCGCCGTCATCGCCCATGTGCTTCCGACGACCTTCGCAGAACCTTCGGATGACCTCGTCGCGTCGACGATGCTCGTGTCCGCCAAGTCGGAGATTTGTCCTCGCGATGCAGACGCCTCGGGCGCGGCGCTGCGGCTCGTGCGCGTGACGCCGGAGAAGCCGCCACGACCGCAGACGCACCCGCCCGTGTACGGCGACGGCAGCGCGCGGCAGCTACAGTACAGGAAAGGCGCCAAGGCGGCGTACCCGCGCATCTTCTGCTTCGTGAACACGATCTCGGTGCACCACGCGACGCGCGCGCAGGCCGTGGCCGACACGTGGGGCCAGCGCTGCGACAAGCTCGTGTTCTTCAGCAACGTGAGCGACTCGATCGTCGCCGGCGACGCGACCAACTCGCCGTACCTGAAGCGCTTCGAGATCATCAAGCTCGACGTCGTCGCTGATCACAACCACTTGTGGCAGAAGCACAAGGCGAGTCTCAAGTACGTCTACGAGCACTTTCGCCACGACTTTGACTGGTTCTACAAGGCCGACGACGACGCGTACGTGATCTTGGAGAACCTGCGCAACTACCTGCGACGCCCCGAGATTTTGAACAACTACAAGAAAGAGCCCATGCAGATGGGCCACCGCTTCAACCTGACCCAGGAGCTCGTGAGCTACTACATTGTGGACGACAACCTCGAAGCCAAGTGGCGCGACAAGTGGGAGCGCTGGGTGTTCAACTCGGGCGGCCCCGGGTACGCGATGAACCGCAAGTACCTGGACAAAATCGTGTCGATCCTGCCCGACAAGACGTGCCTCTCGGACAGCTACAGCGAGATGCTCCCGGACGACGCGTCCATCTCGTTCTGCATGATGTGGTACAACGTGTTTCCCTGGGACACACGCGACCATTTCGGCCGCGAGCGCTGGCACGCTGACAAGCCCAAGGGCGTCTACTACACGAACCCAGACGACCCCGAGTACTGGTACGTGCAGTACCACCAGATGATCGGTGGCGTGCGCTGGAAGAAGGAATCGTGCGCGCCAGACAGCGTCGCGTTCCACTACATCAGCCCGTCGCTCATGTACCACATGGAGCGCCAGTTGTACCTGTGCCGTGAGGGCGACGACGTGCAGACGGTCGCGGATTTCAACACCAAGTACGAGCTCGCGCTCAGCGACAAGGTGATGATCTACCAAGAAGTGCCACCCAAGTAATCAAAAGGTGATAATGCGAAAAGAGCTGAAGAGCCATGTCGTAGATAATTAAGTGTACGATATCTCTATTGACGGGATTAAGTTGGTCTGGATAGCTTCTTTTTTTCTGCTTGGGTAGTACTAGTACCTGTTGGCTAGCTGTTGCGGGTTTACTTGCGTAGCGCTTCGTCCAGTGTTTAAAGTAGTTTTTGTCTTCTGTTGGTTTCTGCTATGCTGGGAGTGTCGTCGGTCTCGTTGCCTTTTTCACTTTTTCCTACCGTCCAAAGAGCGATCCAGCATCCAGGTTCGCGTTCTGGGTTTCGTGCAGTTTTACTGCTGCTTCGTACTCCTTGGCTTGAATCACGAGCTTCTCAGGTAGGTCCTGGATCTGCTTCTTGCCATCAGCTCCTGCTAATGGGGATGTGTTGCCAGATGCCAGCGCCTTTGCCTGCTTGATCGCGAGCATAGGGACTTCGAGAAACTCCTTGAACGCGTTCTTCTGAGTCTTCATGCTGTGCTTCTCGCGGAGAAACGCGTCTAAAGCGTCGACTTGGGCTAGCGACACGTCCGGAAGCGACAACAGGATGCTGCGCGGGATCATACACAACATGTGCGCAGGTCGAACAGGCTGATTGCATGGGTCGATCCCCTTGCACTCCTCCACGGGCACGAGTCCTAACGTCAAACGACAATAAATATTGCGTGCCAGATTGATCAGCTCCCACTTGAGTCCGTCTTCCTTGACGTGACCGACATGTTCGTGCATCAGCGCTTCTAAAGCCGCCGTGAACAGCTCCTGACCGAGCAGCGCATTGAATTTGGTTTCATTGTGCAGCATGTTGACAAGTTTCTCTCCCAAGAGCGCGGCTTTGCGGCAGCTCAGCGTATCCTTCCAGCCAATAATCTGCACGAGAATTGCGCCAATTGCGAATGGCAGTGACGCCGATTGCAGCAAAATGAAATCGCGCTGGTATTCGTCCTCAGGGTTCACGACGTGCTTTGGATTGTCCGTGTCGACGCCGATGACAGTCTTGGCATCGATCGCCGATTCGAGAAACTCCATCACTTGGCGCGCAAGGTCCATCAACATCTTCTCCTGGACAACGTCATGTTTGGCTTCTTCAACGCCAACGACGAGCGCAGACCACAGGGTCTTCTTCGTCTTGTTGACCGTGCTTGCATCCAGCATTGATGCCTTAATGAAGCACGTCGAGAAGCGCAGCACCAAGTGCTGGAACACGTGCGTAAGCACCGGGTCCAGTAGCGAAGGGTACAATGGCTGCGGACATGCCTTCAGGAACGGCAAAAACACGTATGCAAGTGCGCTCTTAAAGTGACGGTGCTCCATCACCTCCAAATTATTCAAGACACTGTCCTGGAAGTACGACATCACTTGTGGGTTGTTGTAAGAACCAGCTTGGCCTAGTGCCAGCCCAACGACATGATACGTCACGTCGCGTACGTTCTTGTGCCACTTGGACCATTTCGATGCTGGAGGAAGCTTTGCGATATCCTCTTCTTCGAGTTGGTGTTTCCCACCGAGCAATTGCGCGATTTCATCCATCGAGAGACTCATCAGCCAGCACGCAGTCGACGTTTTCAAGATCGCATCTTTCATCGCCGGTTCGTACAACGCATGCATGGATCGCATCAGAGCCATCAAATTCGGCAATAAGTGCGGCCACGTTTGCACAAAACCCTCGGCTCCTGCGCGTTTTGCAATGCCGTACAACGTCGTCAGTGTCTTGACGACCTTCAACAGCAACTTGCGCGACTCTGGATTCGCCGGCGCGGCCTCCACGGCTGCCACGATATTCTGCGGAGAACTCACAAGCGCCGTCATCTCCGGTGCGATCCACTGCGAGAGTGGCTCTTGCACAATCTGTTGCACAAATTGGACTTTTTCATCGGCATTTCCCATCGAGTTGGACACCAAAATAAGCATTTCATAGAGCAACACGCCCTCAGAGTCCAGCACACGGTCAGCCGCAAACAGCTCTTGCACTTTCGTGCACAGCACTGGCAGCACGGGCAGGATATGCGCCGGAATCGCTTGACAAATCGAGACCAAGGACGCCAGTGCACGTCGTCGCACATTCATCGTGTCGTTGCTCATCGCGCCGTGCACATCTTCCCCTGGGAGCATGAAGTTGATATTGGCAAAGAGGATCTCAAACACCGACGTGAGCACGTTGCCATCGAGCACGTAGTACTTGGAGAACGCCGAGAGCACAAACATTTGGCGAAACTTGAGCAGCGGATCGTTGCTGTCATACGCCAAAATGCACTGGAGGATCGAGTGTAGTAGCTGCTGGTTCGTCGGGTTCTCCATCGTGGCTTGCGGCAACTGCTTTACGACGCAATCCACAAGCGCTGAGATGCCCTCATGGTACAGGAATGCCGTGCTCAATTCGGTGCACAACCTGCGGTCCGCGCTCAAATGGTCCGTTCCTACCGTGTACTGCGTCGTGACAAATGTCACGCGCTCTAGCAGCATCTGCAACGCGACCGTCGGGTGCAACTGCACGAGCACGCGCACAAGCGCGTACAAACGGCCGCGGAAGTTGCCGAAAAACGCTAAATAGTCGTGGTGGTCGTCGAATTCTTCGGCGCTGCACTGGATCACAAAGCTGTTGGCGACATCGTCATCATCGCGGTCGGGCGAGCCGAGCTTGAAGTACTTTTCGAACGAGACCTGACGCAACTGTGCGAGGATGTCACCGAGAAACGCTTCGCCCTGCTTCAAGATCGTCTTGTGCTTCAACACGGTCAGCCAGAGCACGATCTGTGCCTCCGTAATGATCAGACTCGGGTGC
This sequence comes from Globisporangium ultimum DAOM BR144, assembly GCA_000143045.1. NCBI lineage: Eukaryota > Oomycota > Peronosporomycetes > Pythiales > Pythiaceae > Globisporangium > Globisporangium ultimum. The sequence goes on along the minus strand of GL376606.1, from coordinate 105,646 downwards.
GTGAACAGGCGGCAGAGGTTCTTGAGAACGGCTTGCAGCAGCGCCATCTCCTCCTGCTGTTGCTGCGGCGACGACTGCGCATCCTGCGCCAGCAGCGTGTCCAATTGGTTGGCGCCCCACGTGACGAGGATATCGTTGATCTTCTTGTGGAACCGCAGGTTGCCTTCAAAGTCCGAGGACAAGTCAAGCACATCGAGCGCGCTCACTTTCTCGATGATCATGCCCGTTACCTGCAGCATGATGTCGCGACTGTCCTTAAAGTTGCGCGACATGTACACGTCGAGGCAATCTGCGGAAGCGAGGCGGAACTCGGGATCACTCAGCAGCAGCACAGCGACATAAATCAAGTTCGTCGACGGGTCCACGGGCTTGTCGATTGGCAGCCAGTCGAGGAACTCCTTGAGCATCTGCAGCGCCGCATGGATCAGCTGTTTGCTGCTGGCGCGCGCGGCGGGCGAAGTCGTTGGCGACTGGTACTGCGCGTACTGCTTCTCGAGCTCCTGGTACACCACGGGAAACAACTGTGGCAGACACGCGTTGAGGCCCTGGAGGATATCTTTTCGACGCGCCGGCGGGATTGACGTGTTGAAGTTGCTGCTCACGCAGTCCTCTGCGAGCGAACGCAGGATCATGAGCACCAATTCGATCTGCTTAGCACTCCCGCACTGCCAGATCTGCAACAACTCCGGCAGGAACTCTGGCCAGCGCTGCGGGAACTGTCGCTTTGCGATCGCTGCGATGAGTGCGACCTTCTTCTCCTTGAGGAACAGCGGTTCCTCTTCGCTGTCGCTGCGTTCCGTGCGCAGCAGCAACTCGACGAGCTCCACGCGCAGCGTCGACTGCTCGCTCACAGGCAACACGCTCCACGCCGTCAACACGTAGTGCTCGAGCACGTGGAGCGCAAAATGCTGGCGCGTGTGCTTCTCAAGAGCCGAGACGTTACTGCTGCTGTCGCCATTCGCCGCGTTCTGCGTCGGGTTCTTGTAGATCGCGACGGCGTAGAGCGCGCAGTCCGGACGCGTCTTGAACTCCTCGCAGAACGCGTACGCAGCCTGGCGGTCCGCGGGCGCCGCTAGCGGCGAGTGCGACACTTGGACCGCTAGCAGCACCTGCTGATACAACTGCGCGTCCATTGGTGACGTTGGGTTGATCGACGGCGCTTTACCGTGGATGATCCAGGAAGCGGACGGTGACGCGGTTTGGGTGATGGGTGGATGCGGACGCAAGGCGTCGATCTCTGCTGCACTCTCAGTGGGAAAGTGACGCCAAGTGGCAGGAGCGCGGCAATTCCAGGCGGCGCTTCCTTTGTGTCGCGCTGGTTCGAGGGTTCTTTTCCCACGCGACAATTGAATGGCGGCATGTTCTGGAGGCGCTTACCAAAGGAAATGACCCAATAACCCAAAAGCACATTCACTCGCGACAGGGTTCTCGAAGCATGCCGAAGGCAGGGTATAAAATTAGAAGGAGCATAAGCGAAGACAAGGTGGATACGGGCCTTAGATGAGTCAGATGGAGTGCGAACTTAGTGGATTGATGGGACGTTGCTGAAGTGGTGGATCTGTTTTATCGGATACTGTGAGAGTTAAATGTACTATTTTTTACTTTTAAAGTCACGTCAAGTTGGACGTCCCTGGCGCCTCATACGTCACTTTGAAGCTGCAGTTTCCTACTGTAGAACACGCACGGGAGCCACAATACACTCGATACCTTCGGTATAATCGGGTCTTGTGTCATGTGCAGCTTTTATTCTTCTTGCTGACAATAGAGCGTTCGGAGAACGCCACTCTGTGGTCCCTGCACCTCAATTCTTGCGCAGATGGCTTCCAAGAAAGCCTTGCTCCCGGCATACAAAGTTTCATACAAAATCAGTGAATCGTTCAGGTGCGGTTCTGAAAAGAGTAGCCCTTGTTTGCTTTAGTGACCCGAGTTCTTCGATGCTTTTTTGTATTTCTTCTTTCTTTTGAGCTCCCACTAAAGTTAACGCTATTTTGTGGAAAAGGAAAGGCTGCTGCTGATAGGTATTTTGTACCAAGCCATCCATCTGTTCCAGGTTGTGGCCCGCAAGTGCGACACACGACAGGAGAGCCACTCAAATGGCTTGGTCTGGTTGTGAGGGTTCAAATGGCTCCACTTTCTCTCGCACGCAGACACAAAAGTCGGGTGGAGCGCTTCGTGCCCTCGCCCCTCACAACGTAGCGAAGCCACACTGCAGCTTTGTATGGGAGAGCCACGCAATCACTCTGACTCCCGTTAAAGTACCCACCGCCATTTTATGGCGCGACAGTATTGTACGCGTGTATGTATGGTGGAGCGCGTACCGAAACGGACGGCGCCATTCGCCAACTCGCCGCGCACCCCGCACTCGTCCAGTCTATAGGCAGCTACAATGGCGATCCTGAAGGAAGGCGTCGCGTTCCAGTTCCTCTGCTTCGGCTTCGGGCAGCTCATCATGCTACTCAACGTGGTCACGGGCATCTTCACCAAGTACCTCACGCGCGAGAACGTGAGTCTGGCGACGCTGCAAAGCGCGTCGCTCTACGTCTTGCTCGGGCTCGTGTACTTGACGATCCGGTACATGAAGAAGACGCCGAGCACGGGCATTAAATGGTGGTTCTACGTGCTGCTCGCGGTGGCCGACGTCGAGGGCAACTACTTCGCCGTCAAGGCGTTCAACTACGCCAACTACGCAACGCTCGGGCTCATCCTCAACATGACGGTGCCCTTCGTCACGCTCTTCTGCTACGTGTTCCTGGGCACACGCTACTCGTGGCGCCACTACGTTGGCGCGCTGATCGCGATCGGCGGCGCCATCGTCATCTTCGTGTCCGACTACGACGGCAGCGTCAACGACCTTTACACCACGGGCCAGCAGTTCCGCGGCGACGTGTACGCGCTGATCGCCGCAGCGTTCTACGCGACGTCGAACGTGATGATCCAGTCGGTCGTCAAGGTGCGCGACGTGAACGCCAACATCGAGGTGCTCGGGTTCCTCGGTCTCTGGGCGTCGCTCATCTCGATCATCCAGATCCTGATCCTCGAGCGCACGCCGATCGCCGACACGAACTTCAACGGCCGCATTTACGGCTACATGGTCGGCTACGTGCTCGTGCTCTTCACGTTCTACACGATCACGTCGGTGTTCCTGCGCTGGGCCGAGTCGCTCATGTTCAACTTGAACCTACTCACCGGTCCGATCTTCACGGTGGTGGCGTCGTACTGGATCTTCGACGAGGGCGTGAACAACTGGTACTGGCTCGCGCTCGGCTTCGTGTACGTCGGGCTCGCGGTGTACTCGACGGCGCCTGCGCCCGTCGAAGCAGACGCCGCAAACGCGGACGACAAGACCGAGTTCCAGGAGAACCTCGTTGAGGTGTCCACGCCTGTGCACAAGTTCGTCGAAGTGTCGACGCCCGTGCAAAAGTACAACGACAGCATCGGGCACGTGTAAGAAAGTATCTAGAGAACGCTTGGGGGCAGACAAGACGACAGACAGACAACCTTTATTATACTGACCAAACCTTTCCGAATCGATTGCATTCTTTACTTTGGTTTCTGTTGTGCTCTACTGGATGAATCGGCACGCTTTTGCAAGAGCAGACTGTCGACGATGCTCGCTGAGACGTAGTCGGCACCGCCCTCGACGCTCTCGAGGCGCGGCGCGTACTTGCCCTGCTCCGCGAGCTTCATCTCGGCGATCGCGAGACTCGCCTCGGCACTTCGTTCCCCAGATGAATCGGCTAATCGATAAACAGAATTGAGTCTAGTTACCCCATTGTGAAAACGCGGAGGCTCGCAGCACGCGACGTACCTTCAAGGTTGGCATAATTCATTGACGCGAGCGAGAGACTGGAGCGGCCTGGGACAGCGGGGCCAACTGGAGCTCCTGCCGATGACGATGCCGCTATCATCAAAGCAAGCCATTAGAAAGTCATTGGTAAGCAACCGGAGCCATACAGCAGGCATTACATTGACGTACCAAATGAAGCGCCTTGGTTGACTGAACTGTAGCCTCCAGCAGAAGCAGCAGCCGTCATTGTCGCTGGTGCCGCACCAGGAGCAGGCGACGAGCCCTGCGGCTGCAGTGGCCGCGCGAGGTTGCTCACGCTCGTGAGCTCCGACCGGATCTCGTTCAGCTCCGCGATCCCCTTCTGGAACTCTTGTTGTAGCTATTTAGCAATATCAACACTAGCATTTTAGATATAAGCGCAGCAACAGCGCATACGTGCACGAGGTTCATGGTCTATGGACGGCGTACTTTGACGATCTCGCTGTCCTTTGTGGCGTCGAAAAATTCCTTCTTGGCGCGCACGATGGCGCCGACCGAGCGGCCGCTGTAGAGTCCCACAAAGTGCGCGATCTTCGGGAGCTCCTTGCGCCCCAGGAGGTACCCGGCAGCCGTGACCGTCACGAAGATCTCGCCCCAGCTCACCATCTGCCTGCCTGCTTGCGTGCGCTTTGCGTGGTGGTTGGGCCACTTTTTCAAAGCAAATAAGTACGCACGTACGCTGGACAAAACCGAACTTAGCTGAGTTAAGTACGTATACCGAGAATCGACAGGGAATCAAGTGATTTATTCCAAGAGTGCATATCAACTGCTCCAGACATCACCTCAATGAGCCACTGACGAGCTCTTTGACCTTTCACAACAGAACAAGGCAGGCTTCAAAGAGCAGACAGCTTCCCATGAGCTCGCTGTTGAAGGTACCGCAATACGTGCTGCCCAAAAGTATTGACTCACAGCAAGAAATTGGTATATGAGTCAGGAAAAGTGCTCACTTGATTGAGCGCTTCACGTTGAGTTTCGCTATCGACCTCTTCACTTTTTACAAATGCTCTAATAGCAAAGCTGCCGCGATTCGGTGACAAAATATGAATCAACATAACAAACGGTGAGACGAGTTTCAATTGGATTGTTCCAACTGGACAACCGAGTCCGATGCCAGCTCGTGTGGGGGACTTGAGTTGATCCATCGGGCTCTTAAGCGGTTTACACACTGCGTTATGCAAACTGTCGTGAGGCGTGGAACTGGGGTGAAATGTGGGTATTTTGGGTGTCGTTGTCGAAAAGGCGGACTAATCCTTCAGATGGGTTCAGAAGACACGTGTTGCTACTATCCAGAATCGAGTTGTATTCTCGTGTGCAGACGGATGGTAATATTTCGCGTTCGCTGGTCCTAATAAATGCTTCTAATCTCGCTCTCCTTCCCCACCCAAAAAAATGTCACAACTTGGACAGACATCGACGCGCTTTTCGACTCGAGTCAACTCATGACTCACTGGACTTCGACCAGCGCAACATCCAGTCAGCCAGCACAAATTTTGTGTCCCCATGGTCAGGTGGCTCTCTTGACGCATCTCCGGCCATCAAGACTGGCATGTCTTTCTTTATAGAAAACCATTTTTTTTCATTTTCGCTGCCTCCTCTCATTATACAATTCACCGCAAGATGCTACTCACAAGGCTGCACAGGCGCGTCCAGACGGCGCTGATCAAGAATGCGTGGTTGAGCTGGGGATATGTCTATGGTTCTGGGATGCTGTTCTTCTTCTCCTATCGCTGCGCAGGTCTCCACGCTTTCATCGAGATGTTTGGCTCCGAAGACGACGACAGGGTCGGCATCAAAGTCGCGGACCTATTCTTGGGTGCGCTGGAAGACTTCGCGTGCCTGAATTACTTGGTGTTGCTGCTGTGGTTATTCGACTTGGCTGTCCATAGCGCTTGCTGTGAGGCAAAGGCTCGAGACGAAAGCGCGGCGCTGTTTTATATGAAGCGAGTGCTCCGCTTTCTGGTGTACCTGGTCGGATTCCTGCTGTTTGCATTCCCAGTCATTGCGAACGATCTTTTAGTGCACACTCGCCAGATGCGCTTCACGCTCGAGTACATTACGATGGCCATTAACGAACGAGATGCCGCATCGAGCGTCGAAATCTCACAACGAGAACTCCATGTGGCAAACACGGCAATCACGATCGCAGCCGTCGTCGCGGTCGCGTTCAGCCTCGTCGCGGCACTTTGGATCGACCTTTCTCGCTGGAATCCTCTGCGGTTCCTCTCCAAACGCAAACTTCAGACACATGAGCAGACGTACACGCTCGCAGCAACCCCAGACGCGGAAGCGCCATCCGCTTACACTAGCTTGGAGCTAGGCACATCGACGGGGCATCAAGAGGAGAAGATGAGTTGGTTTGCAGTGAAAATGGACAAACTGAAGCAAACATCCAAGAGAAGCGTTATAGCGAGCGTCGTCCTTGTTCTACTCGTGTTCCTCGCGCTCCCAGCTTTTCTCATTGCATTGACTCAATGTGGGGTGACGCCAGCGATCGCGGGCGTGGCACTCAACACGAGCGTCAGCGAGCTTTTCCGAATGATCGTCAAGCAAGAGCTACTCCCGGTGCACGCGAGCGGCGACATTGAGTCGGCCGACATCTACCTGGATGCCAGCACTGAAGAGTATTCGCTCTTTGAAGCGGATATGCTCTTCCGTCGGACGATTGGATTCAAAGGCGACCTTGCCTTCAACGTGACGGTCGACCCATCCAACCCACCGAAGTCCTCGTGCTCGTCATCGAGTCCTTCCGGTATCACGATTCCCAGTATCTCGCCACCAACAACACGTACCTCTTCAAAAACCAAAAGAACCTCACGGTCACGCCGAACTTTGATCGCTGGGCGAAGCGAGGCATCGCGTTTCGCAACATGTGGTCCAGCTGGTGAACGAGTCGCTCAATAGAAAGCATCTTGTTCGGTCAACTCCCGCTGGACAGCGCAACGAAAGCAAGCACGACCGGTGGTCGCAAGAGCGTAAAGCTCTCGGGAATGCCTCAATTTTTCAAAGCCAAGGGGTACGAGTCGACCTTCGCGGGCGGATGCCGAACCGATTACGATCAGTGGAATCGGTTCCTCCCAAGCCACGGGTTTGACGAGGTGCTAGACGTCAAGGATTTCAAGAAGCTCGCCGAAAAAGACCTTGGCATTGACCCCCAAGACTGGGCACTACCCAAGCATGGAGGCAAGGGACGTGCGATGTCCTACTGGGGCGTTCACGACGACGTGGCCTTGGAGGTGCTTGGCAACATCCTGACGAACAAGACCGATGAACAGCGCGCGCGAATGCGAAAGAACGAGTCGAAGAAGCCGTTCTTCATCAACCACTACACGATTTCGAGTCATATGCCCTTTAAAGATCGACCACTTTGGTACGATGACGACTACCGCAAGCCCGACTTCAGGCCTCTGTATCAGCATGAAGCGTACAACGCTTTGGTGAAGCGCTACTTGGAGATGCACTACTTTACGGACCTGGCGCTGGGCAAATTCCTCGATCGCATGGAGCAGCATGGCGTCTTGAACAACACGATTGTCGTCATCGTGGGCGACCATGGCCAAGGGCAAGAGAACGGCCTCGACGTGCCCGAGTCGCGCGAAATCTCGGCAACTCGGGTCGCAGCTGCGATCATCGCTGAAGGGCGACTGGGAAAGTATGCCGGCATGCTATTTGACGATGCCACCGAGCAGTACGATCTGCTAAACACGTTGGCGGATATCGTGGGCGTCCCAAGCGAAGGCTTCTTGCAGCATGGCGCCGGTCGATCGCTTAAGCGGAAGGTCCCGTTCGGCGAGCGCGTGGTGTGGAGCAACAACCCGACACGGAAGATGTCGGTCGTGCGCGGCCACGAGTGGCTCCAGTACGATGCGGTCTCGAACGCCGTCGCGCTGCACAATGCGGACGCCGACCACAACATGAAGTATAACTTGTACTCGTCCCTGAGCAAGGACGAGCAGGCGCGGCGGCTCGGGCTCCGAGACGCCGGGAGGGAGCTGAACGCCTACTACAAGGAGCGCTGGGACAAGAAGTGCCTGCTCCAGGCAGGGTGCTAGGTGGGAGCAGTGCATACGCACTTGCATCATTATCAAGTTCGCATTTGGGCCACTCAAGTGCCTATTTGATATTAAATAGTCATATAGAACCCTGATTTTACTCAAACCTTATTTGAACCAATATCAAACAGTATCGGTTATACTACCAATTGGGTACAAACATTTGAAATCTCAGTGTGTGACGTATAATGTGCCTTAAGTCACCAACCACAGCCTACGAGAAAGGATGGGGGTGGGGCAAGCGCGTATCTTCCTCGTCAACTGTTCTCGCGAGACAGGGCAAACTGCGGCAACGTCCTCCCATATGACCACACGAAGCACAGTGAAACAGCAAAAACCTCCTTCCTCCCCATACACACTCAATGTATATATATATATACGTCGTAAAATGAAGCTCTTCTTGTTCTCTCTGGCGCATACATTTGCGCCTTGTACAAACCCACAACACTGCAATTTTTGAACGTTTGCCGCACTTTCCCTTGACTGAAGTAGTTATCACTATAAGGAGGTAAATGTCCACTTTCTTCCATTAAGTCTACTCACTTTAAGGAGGTATTCTCTCCCCACTACGGTACGTGGTAGCGTCCGCTTCGCCGGTGGCAGCAGCCATTTGGGCATATCATTGGCGGGAAAAGTGATGCTGGGAGAGGACGGGGGAGTGCGCGCGCCGTCGCCGTTGCCCACTTTCATTCTCCAAGTTGACCGCAAGCGCCCTCACACCGCTTTCTCTCGACCCGCGCCCAGAAGCCCCTCTTTCCCGTCTCTCTTTCCCCCGTCACGATGCGCGAAATCCTCTCGATCCACTTGGGCCAGGGCGGCATCCAGGTTGGCAACTCATGCTGGGAGCTCTATTGCCTGGAGCACGGCATCCAGCCGGACGGCCAGATGCCCGCGGACTCGCCCGCTGGCGGCGACGACGCGTTCTCAACCTTCTTCATGGAGAACGGACTCGGCAAGCACGTGCCACGCGCCGTGTTTGTGGATCTCGAGCCAACCGTGTGTGACGAAGTGCGCACGGGCACGTACCGTCAGCTCTACCACCCAGAGCAGATCATCTCGGGCAAGGAAGACGCCGCCAACAACTACGCGCGTGGCCACTACACTGTCGGCAAGGAGATCGTCGACTTGGTGCTCGACCGCGTCCGCAAGCTTGCCGATAACTGTACTGGTCTCCAGGGCTTCATGGTGTTCAACGCCGTCGGCGGTGGTACTGGTTCGGGTCTCGGTTCGCTCGTGCTCGAACGTTTGTCGGTCGACTACGGTCGCAAGAGCAAGCTCGGCTTCACGATCTACCCTTCGCCACAAGTGTCGTCGGCTGTTGTTGAGCCGTACAACTCGGTGCTCTCGACCCACGCGCTCTTGGAGCACACGGATATCGCCGTCATGCTCGACAACGAAGCCATCTACGACATCTGTCGCCGCTCACTCGACATTGAACGCCCATCGTACCAGAACTTGAACCGTTTGATCGCGCAGGTCATCTCGTCGCTCACCACGTCGCTCCGTTTCGATGGTTCGCTGAACGTTGATATCACGGAATTCCAAACCAACTTGGTGCCATACCCACGTATCCACTTCATGTTGAGCTCGTACGCGCCAGTAATCTCGGCCGAGAAGGCGTACCACGAGCAATTGTCGGTCGCTGAAATCACCAACAGCGCCTTCGAGCCTGCGTCGATGATGGCCAAGTGTGACCCACGCCACGGCAAGTACATGGCCACGTGTCTCATGTACCGTGGTGATGTCGTGCCAAAGGATGTCAACGCCGCCGTTGCCACGATCAAGACCAAGCGCACGATCCAGTTCGTAGACTGGTGCCCAACGGGTTTCAAGTGCGGTATCAACTACCAGCCTCCTTCGGTCGTGCCAGGCGGTGACCTCGCTCGCGTGCAGCGTGCCGTGTGCATGATCTCGAACACGTCTGCTATTGCTGAAGTGTTTTCGCGTATCGACCACAAGTTCGACTTGATGTACGCCAAGCGCGCCTTCGTCCACTGGTACGTGGGTGAAGGTATGGAAGAAGGTGAATTTTCGGAAGCGCGTGAAGATCTTGCTGCTTTGGAGAAGGACTACGAAGAAGTCAGCGCTGAAACCGCGGAAGGCGAAGGCGAAGACGAGGACTTTGGCGAGGAGTACTAAGCTGTGCTCTGTAGCCACTAGCCACGCGTTGGTGAACGTCTGAGCTCCATAAGTAGAGCTGGTGGGCGTCACGCGTATGCTGGTGGAACTTTCTTTCAGCATTTGGCATTTTGAATTTTGTGAGCTACGTGTAGCTCCTCGTGGATGCATTGACACATCCGAAAGTGCGTATACCTAGTTTTTTGCGTGTGACTTTCGTGGCACCTAAAGACAAAGGAATACATTCCCTTTTCTTGCGATCATCCGTGGCTTATAGGATACAAACGTGTTTCGTGTTGTTTTTATGGGTGTCTTGTGCCGCGCTGTTGCTGTTCACTGCAATATCTTTTGCCTCCAACGACGACGATGGAGGAGGAAGGGGACGCATGGGGGGGGGGAGACGTACGTAGGGCTAAGTGGAGCGCCGTGACGCGGGATCTACGGTCGCTGACGATGGAGCGAATCTATTAAATAACTAGCGAGGACGGACGGGGCCGAAGGAGGAGCAGATGCAGTGGGGAGCTGTCTGAAGCAGCGGACGTCGTTGGTTCATAAGGATACACGGAGTTGGCTTCGCGGGACTCTGGGGGCTATTGCGAGACTATGGGGGTGCTGCTGGCTGCTCTGTGTTTTTCTACACGAGACAGCCGTAATCGGGGGAGATCTGGAGGAAGACGTCGTCGAAGAAGCGGTCGTTGTTGTAGTCCATGTGGGTGGCGTGGTCCGTGAACTCGTCGTCGGCCTCGTTGAGCGATCGCACATCTTCGTACTTCATCTCGGTGGGCATGAACTCGTGGTGCGTCGACGCGTCGAGGCCGCAGCCGCTGGAAGGGTGCTCATTCATAGTCACGGCGTCGTCACCGGCGTGGGGCTTGATGGGCGCTTGCGCACACTGGTCATAGTACGGGCCGCCGTACGGATACTTGTGGTACATGTTCATCTGTTCTTTGGCGCCGTGGAGGCGGTGGTGCAGCGAGAGTTCGGGGATAAAGTGTTGAGGCATCTTCATCTGGACCGCGTGCATGTACGGGTGCTGCCATTGCAAACAGAGGACAAGGTCAGTACAGAGCTCGTAAACTATTGTAGCCTAGATGGTGAGGGACAAAAGTGGAGACGCACCGAGAGCTGCTTGTTTCGGAACGTGCGCAGGTGCGTGGACGTGGGGAAATCAGTGAACGTCTTGTCGGCGTCCGCGGGGCTGATGCTGCAGTCCGAGAACGTGGCGCCGTAGCGGGGGCTCTGCGCGCTCGCGCACGAGTCGTCGTCGTCGGACTCGTCCTCCGAGTCGTCCCCAAAGTGCTGCTGCGCGATGCGGCCCGATGGATCGATTCCTGTGACACAGTAGGCATTTCACAGGTTTAATACTAGGTGTTCATTGCCACTGACAGTGCGTGAGAAAGCAGACAAACGGCGTACCGTAGGTCTCTGGGGACATGAGCTTGTCCAGTTGCTTCTTGAACGTAGCGAACTGGTACTGTTGCTTGTCGTTGAGCGCGCCCTGCTCCTTGCACTTGTTGAGCTCATGGAGCGATCGCTTGAGGCTGCGCACTTTGCGGTACGGCCAGTGGCGGATGCCGATGGCGCGGCAGCGCTTCTTGAACGCCGTGGCGCGCACACCAAACTTCTCGGCAGCGGCCTTGAGTGGCAGGTGGAAGTGCAGCGAGAACGCTTCAAAGTTGCACGCTGGAGACATGGTCATGATGTTCTTCTTGGGCGTCGTCGTGAGGCCCGCGGCGACCGAGATCGTGTGGGCGCCTGGACTGCGCATGTACTCGTCCTCCATGGCGAGCATCGTGTTGAGCGTCAGCGTGCGTTGCTGCTGCTGGCTATTCAGCAGCGTGTTCATGCTTGGATGGTGAAGGTGGTGCATCTGATGGTTGCCGCTTGTGGGTGTCGAGGCTCCGGACGACGGGGACGTGGTGGCGTGGGATGACGACGGCGAGTGCGCGGGCGACGCCATGTGCACGTTGGCGGCGCTGACGTTCATGCCGAAGGAGAGCGTCATCGATGGCGTCGGGTGGTTCAACATCGTGGGGTTGACTCAGCACGTGGCGGATTCGAGAATGAGGAGCGGACGTGGGATGTAGAGCAGCGAGCGGGATGGACGGCGGCGCTTTGTCTGCAAGCACTGAAAAGATTGAATGAAAGCGCCATGGCGCCGCGCATTTTCGTACACTCCGAGCCATAGAGAGCGAGGAGCTACGGCATGGCGGTGGAAGAAGAGCGGAGGAACTCGTACCGTACGCACGTCCAAAGAAGAACCCGCGTTTCTTTCCATATTATGGTAGGATGAAGCGCGTATAGTAGCATACACGACGGATAATGGCAGTGAAGGCAGATTGGTGGAGAGGAATGGCTGCCGGGTAAAAAGAGTATACTATACACTTGGCTGTCATGATCAAGATCTTGGAGAGAAGCGATCTTGAACGGATGCAGAAGGGTTTTTTTGGGCAAGTGAGCACGAGGTTATTTACTCTTTTTTTGTTTTTTACGCCCAAATATGAAACTCCTGGCATCCATGCCTGGGTGCTGCGCTTGCCTGCGTTTGCTGTTATTTTCTCTGAACTCTTTGACGCCCATGTTTTTGATTGACAGCACAAAGAAAACCATTGGCGTGAGCGCGTTCTATTTATTGTTATTATTGTTGTTGCTGTATGAACGTGTTTGGTTGACAGAAAAAATTGCACGAGGAATAAACGTCGCCACCACTTTGAGAACGCGGCGCCATGCAATTTGTTTCTACAGCCACCCTGGCAATAGTGCTCAAGCGCTGCAATTTCCATGCGCACAACTGTTATACATACCCCAAGCGAGCAACATATTGGACGCAGTAGTGGGTTGATTTTCGATGGATTTTGCTCTCGCAGCAGTAAAATTTCGCAGAGCAGAGTGCAGAAAGCGATACGCGCATCGCAGTCGTATCATATGACTGCGATACAACTGGTATGCTGCTGGGGCTCGACAGATAGCTTTTGCAGTGCGAGGTCCGTCCGTCCATCATTCGGACAAACCCGAAGGACAGGCTGACTGACTGGGGTTAAGTCAGCGATGCCAAAGTCAAAATGTACCGTTTGCGGACCATGGATACATCCGCAAAGCGAACGTGCACGAGGGTGGACTATCGCGAGTGAATGAGTGAGCAAAAGTGGAGCGTTTCAACTTGACGGCAACCGCACGTTGGAAACATTTTATCCGAAAGAAAAAAGGGGCTGCACCCTCATCCTGCAACTTGTAACTCCACGCTGGGTGATTCTGGTGGCGAGTTGGTCGATCAGAGGGGAAACATGGGATCTGCTGGCAGTTTATTTTCCTTCCTTGCTTGCAAGCGCCCACCAACGGCAAAATTTCGGAAACAACCCGCAAAGCAGAAAATACCCGAAAAGCAAGGAAAGTGCGTACTCCCGAAACCGTCGTGGTCCAAGGGTTCCAAGTTCTAGACTGACGTGGTGAGCATACCCTAGGGGGCAAAAGGTATCTTTTGTGCACACTTGAGCGAGTTTTCTCAACATGAGACGTTACAACTTCAACCTAACGGTCGTTTGATTCGCTATGCAATCGTATGGAGGTCACAGGAAGAACGTGCGGTTGTCAGAGCGCTTCATGTTCGCAAAAAGTATCTCGTTTGGAGCGTTGTTCCATGCAAAAAAAAGCTATAAACCAGACTTGGCACCTGCTGAGTATCGATATTTCGTGGTCATCACTCACGCCCCTCTCGCTCCTGCTCTTCTTGCGTTCCGGGCGCCAGCTGCGTGTTTGCATGCGTACTTTATAGAGAGAGGGGCTCTCTCAAGTATAATATCTTGTGGAGTAGTGTCAACATTGCACGCTTGGTACGTAGTTGTTCGTGTTCATGGTACACGTTGAAGTGTCCACGGCATCCTGATGGCATCCTGATGGCAGCTGATGGATCCCATCACGCACTCTCTGCCATTTGAAGCAACGGGATGCACGAAGGGGTGCGTCCCTTGCTTCACCCTTGCTCGCTCGCTCGCATGCGCTTTCTTTCGCGTTTGCCAGCGTGGTCCGCCCTCCAGGCAGCGTTGCACGTGTGCATTCTGTCGACGATTTGTGGCAATTATGTGTTTCGAAAATCGTCTCCTATCCTATCTGGCCGCCTGATACATATTTGATGGGAGGGCGGAATAAAATAGCGTATTGGGTGCTGTATCCAGCATTTTCGTTCTTCCTGCTTCCCTAATGTTCCTTGTTGAAGTTGCTATTGTTCCCCATATGGTGGTTCTGCGCTTTTTTTGTTTAAGTTTTAATTGAGACTGCAAGCTTTTAAGTGTTATTTATTACTCCCTGCTAACCTCAGCGTAGATCTTGGTCATCTCGTCGCCCGTGAAGAGCGGGTCACTCCTGTGCGGCGCGCGCAAGGGGAACGCCTTGGCGCTCAGCAGCTGCAGCAGCCGCTCCTTCGCCAGCAGCTTCTCCACGACGCGCTGCCGCTCCACGGCGCCTAGGCGCGCGTCCACGAGCGGCGACGACGCGCCGCTCTGCGGCGGTGCGCCGCCCGGTTTCCTAATGCTACTGTTGCTGTTGTTGTTGCCTGCGACCATGGGCAGTTGGCCGTGGTGGCTGATCTCGTTGCGCACGTCCTGTATGCACTCCTTCAGCAGCAGCTCCAACTCTGTGCGGTTCTGGAGTTCTTGCTTGTAGGACGTGCGCACCTGCTGCAGGTTGCGTCGTTCCACTTCGAGCAGTCGCTTGAGACGCTTGATGATCTCCTTGTATCGGTTGTCAGCCTCTGGAAGCGTCGTCATGGACGCGACTGCCGAAGTCGACAAACCGCTGACAGCAGTGTTGGGGCGGTGCAGGATTGACGAGGCACCGAAGCTTAGGCCGCCGCCGCCACCTGCTCCCATTTTCGGTAGTGCGCTCGTGGACGCAGAAAACATTGCGGCCACCCCCATTGACGAATGCGGTTGCAGTTGGTGCAACGCGTCGCCGTGCTCCGTCTCATCTCGCAGTTGCTCGAGCTGCCGCTGCAGTGCTTCGTACTCGTTGCGAAGGCGCACGTTGTCCTTCTTGACGCTCACGAGCTGCTTGACGAGGAACTCGCGGTCGTTTTCCTGGGTCGTAAACTGGGTCTTCAACCGCTGGTTCTCGCGCGTGAGACTCTGGTTCAACCGATCCAGGCGGTCGGCGAGCTCTTTCGTCCACTCGACTTCCGTTTCGAGCTGTTTGCTCTTCTCGATCCACGCCGACGCGCCGTCGTCCGTTTTGTTTTTCTCCGACTCGAGCTCCTCCTGCACACTGTAGAGCCGCGCTCGGAACGCGCGCAGCAAATCCTTCTCCTGTTCTACAGTTTACAGAAAGTCAAGAAGCACGTTAGTATCGCATATTCATTCCAGACGGAGTGATACATACGCGATTAAGCTGCGAGCTCGGGCAATCCTGCGCATTTAAAGGACGGACCTTGAAGGATTTTACTCGTGCGGTCCTGCACCTGGTCGACGCTTTCGATGATGTTGCGGTGCATCTGACGGATCTCCTCCATACTCGCGTCCAGAGAACCTTCCTTGCCTTTCTTCGCGCGAGACTCGCTCAGCTGGGCCTCCAACTCGCTGATGCGCACTTTATACTGGCGCTCACGGCGAACATAGCTTTCCTGTCATGTACATGACCCGGACGATGCGACGGTAACTATCATTTACGCCACCGAATGATAAAAGGGAGGACACAAAAGCTACCTGGCGCCGATTTAGCTCCTCTTGAAGCTGGGCCGCGACGTCCTTTTGGTCCGGCGACTCGCCCTTGTCGTCGAACGCACCACTCGTCGTCGCGTTCTGCTCCGAGACCGCGCTCAGCCCCAAGATCTTGGAGCGAAACTTCACCGTGCTCTCTTCCGAGGTCCCAGGCTGCTACAATACGCGCACACAATCATATACATACCCAGATTTATGTTAGTACCATTTAGGATCTACGTGTGCATTCAAAAGCGGACGCACCTTTCGTGTCGGTGACTTGCCAATCTTGACTTTGCCTGGCATGAGGGACGCTGCCTTTAGCCACGATGCTCCAATGCCGCTCTACAAAACGCCCATGCGCTTTTCTATAAGATCAGAATCCCTTGACGATGGCCTCAAGGCCGTGGACTTGCCATCGCCATTCTGGGCATCGAGACCGACACAAAAAGCCGAGCGCTTTTTATAGTCTCTCCAGTTGCTATTATTACATAACCCCCGCGTATATTGGGTGAAGGCTTCTTGCATGTCTCCAGACTCACATGCCAGACGCAATAACGGCGTTTATAGTGCAATGAAGCAAGTGGACAGCTCCATGCATGCAGTGGCATGCACAAGGTGGTGGCTTCGGTCTCAATCGATCACCTCCGCCGCGGTCCACGCACTACAGCAGTACTGTAGACAGATAATGCTGTCGCCATTGCGGCACAAAAACACGCTCGCTCTCGTGTACGAAGCTGCGCGTCCCACACGCGCTCCGTAGAGAAAGTAATCGCGCGCATTGGCGGCGCATTTGGCCTCATGTTACAGAATTGCGTGTGTAGAAAAAAGTCTGCTGCCACCGCTCACAAGTCAGAATCGGATGGGCATGTCACATTTTTAACCAATGGCAACGGCACCACGTTTCTAGTTTTTGTTTGTCTACCCTGTCGTCATTGTGGATGGCTAGAAATCCACCGACTGTTTGCAGATTCATTCGGTACAGTCGACCCAAGCAGCATCTGAGCGTTCCTTTCATGTATGGACAAACCAACAGAGCCGAACGTGCTTGGATAAAGTCCATACTTGCTTACAAGTCGCAGTATATTGAGTTTTTAAAACCGACGGCTGAGCTGCTGGGTGGCTGCAATCCCTCGATTATTACCTGTAGTCACGTCTACAGTAGAAGTACTTTGGTACACAATCAAGCACCGATTTCGTATCTTTGCTGGGTAAGCGGCACATTTTTCCGCGACATGTTGAAGCCTACATGTTACCTCCTGCTATCATCCCAGTTCAATTCGGCCCAAAATGTATCCACTTATTTATTTATAAAAATTCATTCACCGGCATGTTCTACGATACATGTACATTTTTATGAACTCAATTGGATATTACCGATTGCCTTATCAAAAGGTATATTGGCTGCTTACGACAATGTTCGAATCCGCCTGCGTCATCTGCACCGCAGAATCGAATCAGCGGCGAAGCGCGCGGAAGGCGGCAACTCACTCGCGGCAGCGCCATGGGCCCGAAGAAGAAGAACGCGCGACCGACGGAGCGCTCGGTGCTGCTGGCGCAGCAAGGGCCGCGGGAGAACGCGCTGCACGCCGTGCCGCAGTCGCCTCTGTCGCCGTCGTCGTCGTCGCCGTGGTTGCAGTCGATTTCCAAGAGCTTTGACCGCGTGGGTCAGCGCACCCGGGTGACTGTCACCATCGCTTCCGTCATGCTCGTGTTCGTTGCGCTCGTTGTTTTTGCATTGTCGGCCGTGTTCCATGCTGGAGCCGCTCCTGCAGCTGGAGCTGCTGGTACCGAAGAGGTGCGTCTCTTTATGAGTTTGCTGCGAAGATGTATGGTGACTGTTGCCATAATGATTTGAATTGCGTTATTTACTTGCGCGAATGCTGTTCTCGTGCGCTTTTCTCGCCAGTATGACGCGATCGTGATTGGGGGTGGGCCAGCAGGCGCAGTGATCTCAAAGCTGCTCTCGGACGACCCGTGGCGAAAGGTGCTGCTGATTGAGGCTGGGAACGCGTCGCAAGCGGAGCTTGGCGGCAAGGTAGGCAAGATACATCATGCGCTACCACCAGTGTGTGGTGGAGAGCGTCTACATGTTCGTTGTTTTCTGCTTGGTGATGTTTGCTATCAGCACTCACTGTGACATGTGTCGTGCCATCGTAAATTGCTGCTTGGTGTTGCTTGGTGGGATGTTACTCGCTTGCCGTGTTTAGTCGCCGATCCAGTCCACATTGAATGCCCAAGGCTTGACAAAATTCGATGTCCCGTTCTACTGGACTAAGGTCGCGAACACGCCGTCACTGCACTGGGATTATCCCGATGTGAACGTCGCCAAGGCCCTTGGCGGGTGCGGGATCCATAATGCAATGCTCTATGGTAAAACAACGTCATGTTATGGCCTATTATTTGTGAATGTGCCTAATCTTGCCGGTAATTGACCTTTTGTGTTGATCCGTAGTCCGCGCATTACCATCTGACTTGGAGCGCTGGGCCATGGATGGGTGGACCTGGGCAAAGGCGATGAGGATCTACTTGCAGATGGAGGACTACGACGGACCCAACTCTACATATCACAGCAGCGACGGCTTTGTGCGCACGAGCGGGCCTGGGATGCGCGACGAGCTGTCTGAACAATTTGTCCAGGCGTGTGAGCAAATTGGGCTGCCTCGCTCCGTTGATTTCAATGCGCCATCGGGAAGATTTGGCGCTGGGTACTATCACTTTAACACGCGCGACGGAGTGCGTGAAAGCGCTGCGCGTACATTCCTCGGACCGCTTTTGCAAGGACAAGCGCAGTCTCAGCGCGCCAATTTCCGCATGTTGCTAAACACTATGGTGTTGGTACGTTTTGATTCTTGCGCAAATGATGAGTAGCATTCCACTGAACTTCGACTGACACCTTTTTTCCTTGCTCTGACCATTCTTTTGACAGAAAGTCAACGTCAACGATGCATTGGAAGCACAAGGTGTCGAGATTTATCACTCGGATGGTACGCGCGAATCGATTGGACTGTCCAAGAAAGGTCAGGTGATTGTCACTGCTGGAGCAATCAATACACCGAAAGTGCTGATGATGTCTGGAATCGGAGACAAAGGAGTTCTTCAGCGGCTCAAGATTCCAGTCAAGAAGCATCTCTCGCGGGTTGGAATGAACTTACAAGATCACCCGGTGCTTGGAGTCACGTTTGAGAGCGTGAATTCACTCTCAATTGACGTCGAGTACGTGACCTTGGTGTCTATCTAGTACCGTCAGCCTTGGCTTTCTTTGTTTGACTTGTGTGTTTGGATTTGTTGCTACGTTGCAACCAGGTCGGAGCTGGAGCGATACTTTCGAGCGAAGCAAGCGAAAGAGTCGAACGTGACAAGTTTTGGTGTTATGGGCTCTGCTGGGATCAGCGCTGGCGCGTTCTTAATTCCGCCTGGGTCAACCATTCCTGAGATCCAGCTCACTTTTTTCCCGAAAAAGTCTGAGCCGCACATTTCCAATAGCTCGGACTTGAATCACACTTCGCAACTCCTGTTCACGGTCGCGCTTCTTACGCCTCGTGCTCGGAATCGAGTTATCCTCGTACCTAGTAGCAAGGATGCTGCCAGCGAGCTTGTTCCGCACATCACGTCGGAAGTTCCTGAAGCTGAAGAAGCGGAGCATTTGCGTGGTGACGACGTCTGGAAATTGTCCTGGGGTGTCGCAGTTGTCCGTGAGATTGCTGCTGCGCTAGGTACGAGTCGTTGATTTTTCCTGATGAATAATAGGCTTTTGATTGTAAATGATGACTTTCGTGATTCCTTTGTAGCCCAAAAAGGATGGGCTGGGAAAGAAATCTCGCCAGGTGCTGCCATCTCCGCGTCTGAAGGTAGAGGGGCATGCGTTGTGTACCGACGCGCTGTGTTACTTTGTTTACTTATGATATATGTGGGTATGTATGCAGACTTGAACGCGTGGGTACTTAGTGCAGTATTTCGAAACTCGCACTGGGTCGGTAGCGCGGCGATGGCTCACACAGAAGAGGACGGGGTGGTTGACAACCATTTGAGGGTATTTGGTGTCAAAATCTACGCGTAGCTGATGCATCAGTGATTCCATCCATCCCAAACGGTAATGTCACTCCTCCGTGTTGATGGTTGCATCACATGCCGCTGAGCTCATCAAAGACGACGAGCGAGCCGAGCATGACGCGTAATCGGAAACCAAAGGATGCCGTGTTGTACTTTTTTGAGTTCCTATACGTGAATGGGTAGGCGCTGCTCATTGCAATCTCAAACTTGATGTAATCGCCATGAACTACGACTAACAATGTCTTTGTTCTACAGATATTTGCATTGTTAAAGGAGCCTGCATGCATGGTGGATATTATCCTTAACTGCGGTCTAGTACTCGAGTTTATGGGTGAAAAGATCACACGGAAGCTATTCTCTGAGTCTGTCCACTGGTTTTGAAAAAGAGCAAGAAACGAAATTGGCACCTGCCAGGTCGCATTGGTCTCCATCGTCTCATGTGTATAAATTGGCAGAGATGATCCTATATTTATTTACAAGAGGTTTCACGCGTCAGGTACGTAATGCCGCAACCTCACCAACCATAAGCACTTACCTTTGTGTAGTTTGCGTTTGATGCCCATCATAAAGAGTTGGCAGGTGAATCGGCAACGTCACTGCATACTCCAGGACGATTAGACAAGTCGTCGGGCATGTGTGGAGATCTTCCAGCTCCTGCAGCATTGCAATCCCAGCATCAGCAGGTCAAAAAGTCGAAAAGCAGCATGCTGCAATACGAGAAGAGTATGTCGGACTCGCAAGCATACTTGCAACGACGTGATCTTGCATCGTACGATGAGGCTCCGCTGTATTTCGCTTGGGAACGACTCTACGCATCTGCCAACGCAAACTTGAGCGTCGACTTCATCGCTGAACATCAATTGGAGTTTGCTCAGCGCAGAAACGCTCGCTTAAGCCCACGCCGCGGTATTCCACCCTCTCTGCTTACCTCATTTGACACCATAAACCGTCGATCTGCGTTGGCGTCCTCCTTTTTGCGGTCAACTCCATCGCCATCCATGGTCAGGCTGATGTCCAATCGCTACCGTCAAGGTGCGGAGAAGATGAGAGCAATGCGAGCATCCAACGCTTCGAATCCGTCCAAAACTATCGACAAAATGACACAAAATCAGAAGAGAAAACGCCGAAAGCGCCGCAGCAAAACGATATTGGAAGAAATAGAAGCCAATCTTTATCGGGGGAATGCGACCTCGACCTTCCCTTATATACCGAGCGACCCGAATTCACCGCAGCATTCAAAGCTCAAACATCACGACAGCACTTTTTCAAGTGAGGAAGATGGCAATGAGGACGACCCATTATCAGACAATTCTGAAAGTGCCAACTTCGGTGCTCGCAAGACAAAGGGGAAAACGGCTCGAGTGTCATCCTACATGGACCTCGCGAAGAGCGCAACCAAAGCGTCCGCATTGCTTACGTCAAATCTCTCGCCAGTGAAAATACATGAGTCGATTTTGCCGACTCGAGCCAATTCGGCGAACCAGAACAACTTGAACGTGTTCAATTACATCTCAACGCAAGCCGATCCAGACATTTCAAATGTGAAAGACGTCACTAGAAGCAAAGCGTTGGCTGAACACCCAACGACAATGAACAAATTGTTCGCAAGCACGTTTCACAAGGAAAAACAACAACAACAACAACAAATTGATTCCTCGCAATCCAGGTCAAGAGTGAAGGAACAACAGCACCACTCCAGCCTTCAGCTGCAGTCAACGAAACCCAAAAAGTTCAGTTTGCCAGGACAGTGCCGAGACGTTTGACGGCAACTTTGACGTCGACGAGGACGTGAGCAGCATGATCGACGAGCGCCGTAGTTCTCGGATGGCTGCGACGGTCCAACCGCACTCGCAACCTCAGCCTCAACAGCAGCAGCAGTACCAGCAAGCCTCGAGCCGCAAAGTCAGCTCCGTCGCGTCCACGAACGGCTACGCCGACGATGACTACGACCAAGAGGAGGACGAGCACGAGGAGCGGCATGCAGTCTCGGATGACAACCGCCGGCGGCCTTCATCTCGAGCGTCCGTCTCCCACCAGAAGCAGCAACAAGTCCAGCCGCAGCTGCAGTCACAGCCGCAAAAGCTCAGTCGCAAGGCGAGTGCCGTGACGTTTGACGGCAACTTTGACGTCGACGAGGACGTGAGCAGCATGATCGACGAGCGCCGTAGTTCTCGGATGGCTGCGACGGTCCAACCGCACTCGCAACCTCAGCCTCAACAGCAGCAGCAGTACCAGCAAGCCTCGAGCCGCAAAGTCAGCTCCGTCGCGTCCACGAACGGCTACGCCGACGATGACTACGACCAAGAGGAGGACGAGCACGAGGAGCGGCATGCAGTCTCGGATGACAACCGCCGGCGGCCTTCATCTCGAGCGTCCGTCTCCCACCAGAAGCAGCAACAAGTCCAGCCGCAGCTGCAGTCACAGCCGCAAAAGCTCAGTCGCAAGGCGAGTGCCGTGACGTTTGACGGCAACTTTGACGTCGACGAGGACGTGAGCAGCATGATCGACGAGCGCCGTAGTTCTCGGATGGCTGCGACGGTCCAACCGCACTCGCAACCTCAGCCTCAACAGCAGCAGCAGTACCAGCAAGCCTCGAGCCGCAAAGTCAGCTCCGTCGCGTCCACGAACGGCTACGCCGACGATGACTACGACCAAGAGGAGGACGAGCACGAGGAGCGGCATGCAGTCTCGGATGACAACCGCCGGCGGCCTTCATCTCGAGCGTCCGTCTCCCACCAGAAGCAGCAACAAGTCCAGCCGCAGCTGCAGTCACAGCCGCAAAAGCTCAGTCGCAAGGCGAGTGCCGTGACGTTTGACGGCAACTTTGACGTCGACGAGGACGTGAGCAGCATGATCGACGAGCGCCGTAGTTCTCGGATGGCTGCGACGGTCCAACCGCACTCGCAACCTCAGCCTCAACAGCAGCAGCAGTACCAGCAAGCCTCGAGCCGCAAAGTCAGCTCCGTCGCGTCCACGAACGGCTACGCCGACGATGACTACGACCAAGAGGAGGACGAGCACGAGGAGCGGCATGCAGTCTCGGATGACAACCGCCGGCGGCCTTCATCTCGAGCGTCCGTCTCCCACCAGAAGCAGCAACAAGTCCAGCCGCAGCTGCAGTCACAGCTGCAACAGGTCGATAAGATGACGGAATCAGGTGATGAACTAATTCCTGTTGTGAACGACAAGATGAAATTTTGGTCTGACAAGAGAAGAACTGGATTATCACACAGCTATAAAAATAACCAAGTTGATGGTGATAAGTCTGCGATAGAACCAGCAGCCCACGTTGTGTGGCCTCCTGGTATGGCGTCAAAAGCGAAGTTTAGCGCGTCGAGCAATGCGCACCACCCGATCGTTCCTCCTGGCATGGAGCACCTCGTGACCGACGCGCAGTGGGAGGAGTACTGGACGTGGCTCAACTGGTACGCCGCGTGGCAGGTCTGGTATTTGAAGCACGGCGTGCCCAAGCGCAGCGACTGTGAGAAGAAGAAAAAAAAGAAGAAGACTGGTGGCAGCAGCAGCAGCAGCAGCGGCAGCGCTTCTCGTCGTGCGGAATCGTCTCGAAATGCGAACTGGTGGCTCGATGTCTCGACTCCACCTAAAAAGCAATCTGATTCTCGATAGTTCACGTATATCAGTATGTTGATCGAACACCAAACCGAGGTATGAGCTCTATAAATTAACTAGTTTTAGCTTAACGATTTATCGAATAAGTTACTGATTCTGCTAGGGTATTTTATAAAATCACGGGATTCAATAGTTAAAAGAATGGGCGTCACACCTTATGCCCGAAGGCGATACGGAGATCAGTAAGGGAAATGGCACTGCCAGTGGGCTATTTCCGCGTGTGGCGCTCTGATCGGCCGCCCGTCTCCGCTGTCCACGCACGCTCCTCTCATCGGCTGTCGTGACGCTCGTGCTCCTGTTCTAAAATGCGTTTCGGTTGCATATAATTAGCGTGCGCACGTGAACAGCGCTGCTACTAAACGCTGCCTTAACTGCGCACGAACATACGAACACACGAAGACGTGAGAAGCCATGCGAGAGCGCGGCGCGGCCACTATGAGCGCAGTCGACATGGCCCGCCGTGCCGCGGGGAAGATTGTGCGCGTGTACGTGAGTGGTGTCCCAGGGGCCGTGGATTGCTCGACGGTGGCCGACATGGAGACCGAGTCGAAGAATCCTGCGAGTGACCGTGCCCCCTCTGCAGCAAAGCATAATGCCGACGACACGGACGCGACGACTCCACCAGCAAACACCTGTCATTTTATCCCGACCAAGCACCCGCGATCGTCTCTGCTGGCGCATCTTCTTCGTCACGCGCTGCTTACGGTTGTGTGGGGCCAATGGCGGCTATCTCTTCAAGAAGATGTGCGCACAATCGAACGGATTCGCGCGATGTCGCGCCGAGAGAAACTTCGGTTCTACCTGAGCCGTCCTGAGGAATCCAAGCGTGGCTGGTGGCTCCACCATTGCATCCTCGTGACGCTCGCCCTAAACATCGCAGTCATGGCCGCCCACACACTCGACGGACCGCGGTTCACAGGTAGCGCCGACCCTGCGTACCCGTACTTACCCGATGAAGCGAGCTTTACACGAGTGAGAGCGCTGTTTACAATAGTGTATGCCGTGGAGTTTGTGTTGCGCTGGGTGGCCGCCGAGAATCCTGTGCAGCACTGGAAGGCGCCGGGAACCTGGGTGAATTTTCTCGCGCTGCTGCCGAGTTTCGTCCCTGTCGCATCTCTCGAAGGCACAAAGTTCGACAAGATAGGGCGGCTGATGAATGCGCTACAACTGTTTCGCATCGTGCGGTTGCTCGTGAATTCCTATGTGTACGTAGGCACCAAAGTCATGTTCCGAGCGATCTCCGAGTCGCTCGCGCCACTTCAGATCACGGTTCGTGGGATAAAGATCTATTTATTTGTGCTTTTTTCCCTGATGGCGAAAAGGCAGATTGTGGCTGATATCATGTGTGCTCACATACATGTAGCTGTTCTTTCTGATTGCACTCGTGATGGTGTTTGCGACCGGCATTTTCTACGCGGAACCGTGCTACGATCTGCGCGTGTGCACGTTCACCGACATCTTAAACGCTGGGTATTTCGTCATGGTCACGTAAGTTTGCATTGTATACGGCAAGTTTTCAATCATGTGCTACATTCTTATGTGTATGGTATGCATCAATACGGAATGACAGCGTCGCGACGGTCGGGTACGGAAACCAAGTGCCCTCGTTGTACAATTCAGGCTCGCTGTTGATCACTGGAGTTGTCATGATCTTTGGGTCGCTCTATTTGTCGATGCCGCTCGCAATCATTGGTATCAAATACGAGTTGGCGTGGGCAGATCAAGAGGAGAAAACAGCGCAGCAAGGATTACAAGCAACGCAAGAAGCTCAAATGGTGCTACCTGATGGCAACGTAAAGAAAACGTCAATAACCCTAGATTTGGAACTTCAGGCTTTGGAATCCAGTCCATTGCCAGTGCGAGGTAACCAAATCTATGATTCGTTTAGCGAATTAACGCAGCGAGTTTTTGATGCGTCCTGTGCGATCAAGCAGCTCGACTTCCGCACCACGTCGTCGATAAAACTGGACAGTGACAAGACTGCAAAGCTGCTAGAAGGATTTGCCAGCATCCAGAAATTGCACAAGCACTTGGCGACCAATCTTAACGCGTCGTTGGCCTCACGAACCCAGTCGAAAAGGAAATCCAATGCGCTCGCGAGCGAGACATCCCATAGAACCTCCTCATTCCCAAGGGTTGAAAAAATTGTTCGCCGATCCGGGTCACTCGCCACTATGTTCGCGAGAGCAAAGCAAGCGCTTCGCAGTGAGTCTCAGAAAAACTATGTCAAGAAACGCTTGTACCACACTGGCCCACCAACATTTCGATCCATTGTGTGGGATATCTTTGAACACAATGATCTTTCGCGCCGCGCAACGATTGTGAACAGAGTGCGTCTCTACGTTGTCATTGCGAGCATCGCGTTGTTCTACTTGCAGACAACCCCCGAACTTCAGAAAACGGGCATTCATACCGTGTTATGCCGACGGACAATAGCTGATTTTTGTCAGTCTCGTGATCAACCTGGTTGCTACGTTTTTGATGAGCACGGCAACGTTACGACGATGCGAGTGAACTTCCAATGCGCGGAAACCTCGACGGATGCAAAATGTTTCGGCATGGGGTACAATTACGGATCTGTCCACTTCAATCGCACGTGCAGCGATGCCTTTGGGCTGAAAGGTGCTCAGAGAGTTTGCAACAATCGGCTTTGCATGCCGGGAGCAGAACTAATCGCAGACATGGAGCCGTATTGGGTCTACTTTGAGTCTGTCTTTGGACTGTTCTACACCATCGAGATGGTGCTGCGAGCGTACTGCTACCCGATGCCTAACCTCCTGTGGAGAGATCTCTCGCTCCTGGTCGATGTGATTGCATTGTTCCCTTTCTACGTCGAATTGAGCCAATTCATGATTGGACTCCGTCCCATTTACTCAGTGGTGCCCACCGCACCGTCCTTTTTTACAGGCATTCGTGTCCTCAAGACTTTCCGGATCGTCAAAATTGGGACTCATATCCCCGGTGCCCGCGTGCTGACGAGAACAGCTCTCTTCGTGCATCGAAGGTTGACGATCCCAGTACGTTGTGCTCTTGCTTACGTATGCGTGAACGTGTGGATAAACTCGCAACTGACGATGCGTTATGTTTGTAGCTTTTCTTCTTGTTTATTGGGTGTGTCATCTCCGGTGCCATTTTCTACGAACTGGAGCGTGGGATCGAGTGTTTTGTCGGTCACGAGTGCATGTGGTGGAAGAAAAACGTCTTAACCCCTGTGCTCGCAGACGACTTACCAGAGGGAAAACGCATTCTTATCCAGAACATGCAACCAACGATTATAGTCGACATGCTGCGATCGACGTGGCTCTCACTCGCGACGTTTACGACAGTTGGGTATGGGGATTTGATACCTCGAACTTCGTTTGGTAAACTGTTCGATATCATGGCAATGGTGTTCAGCGCATGCTACACAGCAATGCCGCTCACGCTTGTCGGTCGACAGTTTTACGTCTGCTACGAGTTGTACGTGAACGAAGAAAAACTCTGGCGGGTAAGCACTTTTTATGTTGCTGGTTCTGCTGCCACGAGTTCTCTAATGCAAGCAATAACGTTTATGTAGAATGGTTCAAAGAGACCTGTACGACCGGATAAATCAGCCGAAGTCAAGAGCAGCGACCAACATTTGCCTCATGGAGTGAAGCTCGTCGCACTGGATGAAAACTCGGATGTTGCTTCGTTTGATCCAGAGTCTACCGACCAGTTCTGCGCGGTGCAACCTTTGACGACTTTCACGAGTCTAACCAGTCTAGAAGGACTATATTTTGGCGACTCGCTAGTGTTGCCGTCAATCGATGGCCAAGTGGGCAGTAGTGCACTTTCAGCACAACAACGCTCAAGCACAAAAACGAGTTCATTGCCACAGTTTTTCCTGATCTCGAATGCAGTGGAAGAGATTCTGGCAGATCTTAGCGAATTGCATCATCTGACAGGGCCACGGCGTCTATCGATCAGAAAGAAAAGCGTGGCAGAACCACTGGCACAGCAACAAGCAGTTCAGTTGGAGAGAAAGATCAAAGCCAACTTGCTCTCTATCGAGGTACGTCGAGAAAAAGTATATCGTATATGCATGGAGATGTTTTATGCTGAGGAAATTCAGTTTGGAAAATGTAGACTGCGCTCCTACGCTCTGCAGCTTTCATCGAGAGTATTCAAGGGACGTAATAGTTGCGTGGTGAAGACCAATGACACTTCGGAGAGGATGTTGATTGCGAATCATCGGTTAGTGCAAGTATCGATAGTAGCACGCAGGATACTTGGCGTATCCTTAAGAGTGCTGGTGAACGGCCGCTGCCTCAAGCAGCTAAGATATTACGCATCCAGTAAAACAGTTTGAGTTGGAGCTTTAAAAATGGGTGGCGGTTCCAACTAACGAAGAAGTTCTGTTGAGCGCTTCTTGCAGCGTGAGTCTCTTTCGCGGGTGATTTGCGACAGTGTAGCAACATGCGTCTCTTCGTGCCTGGCGTACACAAATAAAAATGGGATTTTTTACTTGCCACCCAGCTGACGCTTTACCTGTCGGTTGGTTTTGAACTAAGTGAGCACTCTTGAAGTTGAGCACGCTCGAAGAGAACAGGTGCGCTGTGTCGTGCGAGGATCAATATGCCCCGGCCCAACAAAGAGAAGCAAGAGCATCCGAATGTCTTGGCGTTGGTCAAGAAGCCTCAAGATGTCAAGTGTGCCGAAATGATCGCGGCTGTGACGAGCGTCACGGATCTTATTATCCCTGGCCTCGGGGCGTCAATATGTGTGGTCTTGGCAATGATCAAGGAGCTCTGCAAGCGGCTTCTGAAGCAGAAACACGGCAAGATAATGAAACTTGGTCAGCGAATTGGTGATCTCTACGAGCTCACAAAACAAAAGGAAAGCCAAGGCAAGTTCCCTTCCCCTGAATGGCTGTCACGGTATGGTGATGTGGTTGCCCGGTTTCGGCTTTTCATGGCCCGCTGTGAGCAGCAGCACATTCTATTGAGACTTGTGAAAGGCAGCAAAGAGAGCAAAGAAACCGACGCGTTCGAAGAAGAGATTTACAGTCTGTATCAATCGATGGATTTCCAGTATCGCGGTGGTCATTGTTGTGTCCAGTGAAACGATGCGAGGTTGGTTCTTACAACCAGCTACGCATCGGCGCTCAGCCATCCAACCTTTCAAAAGAAATGGGCAGCATACGAGCAAGCACACCGAACATGAGGTGAATCTGAAGAAGACTCCAGGCCCGTTCTTGCTTAAAACTGCGTTCGGTCACTGAAAGACTAAATCTTTTGAAGAACAACTACGTTTTTCAGCATATTCACATAAACTTTTCCACCATTCATTATGTGAACAAAATCGTTTTGCCACCTCGCGCGTCCGTTTGCCTCTATGCAAATGCTGTGATTGACCGAGCTCAGACGCGGCAGACTTCCATCGTATCCGCTATCTCATACGATAGGTATGAGTCATACCTACCTTTGAACATTAGCACTCAGGAGAAAACATAGGACAACGATGCGCTACCCTATGAGAGTACTGTGGCCGTTCATGACTGAGATGCAGCATCCAGTTCCCTGAGATGTCTCCGTTTATTATTAATACATAATTTTCACTACATCGATTCCCTTCGTATATTACCGGCCTACTGGAATGAAAATGACAAAAACACAGGATGTATTGGTCTGGTCGCACCCAGCACTGCAACGTAGTAACAGAAAATGGCAGAAATGAACACAGGTTCTTGGGTCAGAGTGAGTGGGGAAAGGAAGGTGTTTGTCTTCATGGTCAGTGACGAATCATGAGCTGCCTGATAGCAAGTAAACTCACAAAAGAGAAAACATTAATAGCAAAATTACTTGCTACAGTTTATAGGCCGGCTGGGTCATGGTGGACGGACGATCCATGTCAGACATGCGCGATATGTTCAGTAATGGGTACAAAAGGACCCTATTCGTCTTCAAAATATAGAATGTCCTTCTCTACATTTTCGTTTTTCCAGTCACGTGTCTATAGTCCAACTGGAAGGCAGACATTTGCTCACATTTAGTGCAATCATCGTTTTCTGGCCAAATAACCCTTACCCAGATCACTCACACAGATGTAAGGTTATCGTGCAGTTGTTCATCTTTCAGCTGGTCTGGAGTGGAGTGGATTCTCATCTGGACATCAAAGAACAGGAAGGGAAGAGGCCTAGTGGTGTTCGTGGTTCGATTGCTTTGGTGGATCACTCAATTTTAAGAGGCAATTAAGCGGTGCTGTCGCTGGACTATCAAGGATTGGTGCGTGCTTTGGTAGCGTATCTTTCGAATGTCGGGTTCGTCAAAGGAATGGTGGAGCCATTGCGAATGAATGATGTATCTTCATCGTATCTTAGACCATACTTTGAAGGTTTCAAAATATTCGCGGCTTATTCGGATCTCGTGGCTAAAGATCCTATGTACTGTCACTCTCTTCTACAGGCAAACGCCAGAGTGTCATTGGCACTTCACCTGGGCAGCACTACTAGCTATTACGTGAGTTTGGCATTCGTCAATGGAGAGAAAGGCACTCACCTGGAATAGTTTCAGAGTGTGAAGTGCCCCTATGATGAGCTCAGGAACAAAAATTGCGGTGATGAGAAAGTGAGTTGTGTGTGCTTGTATGTGTGCGTACTGAAGCCCTTCGTGAGACAAAATCACTTGCTTCGGCTCTCATGTGTGGACACTCTTGAGTTATGACCTCGAAATACTTTGGTTATTTCGTAGCTCATGCTGCGTAAGCATCGGTGCAAGCGCGATAGGCACATGCTGCTGTAGGGCGTACTGAATTTGCCCACACCCTCTCCAGTCGGGATCGCGTGCGGGTCGAAATGCGTTTTCAGTCAGTTGTTGCTGTTTCCAATCCAGTGTACAGTACTGATTGGACTGGTCGTGTTGTCCAATGTGCTACAGTATACAGTATACTGTATAATATAATGTGTTGACAGGAAAAATCATATGATTTTATGAGTCAGTTTTTGACATAAACGGGTCACCTTAGTTTATTGCACCTAAAGTGGGTATCACAATCAGAGCACTCATGGTGGTTGTGAAGAAGATTTGCACCTGGATCTTGGATTGAAAGATCAAAACGCTGGTGACGACTCTGGACGACATGTTCGACGGAGTGGTGAGAAACGAAGCCGAGTAAAAGTACGTGAGTACTCAGTGGGCAGCTGACCTCCAGGTGTTGATCGTCAATGGCACCACTCACGTCGAGCAAATTTACCCAAATTATACACGCATTTGCTCGTCTTTCACCACAGCTTCATGTCTCCTGATGTACATCTTTTCCAACTTGAACAAGATGCACACCAGGAGACATGAAACTGTGATGAATTCCAAGGTCGGAGAACAGGAAGGGAACGATGCCAGGAGAAGTCGCTCGACAACAAGCGACAATCAAGTGTCGAGACCTTAGAGGATGAGTTCTTGTTGAAGTTGGCGTGAGTGGGTGGAGGTACACGCTTCCCTCCACGTACAGTAGTCACCTATGAAAACATAACTCTTGACATAACTTATAACTGCGCTCGTGACACTATGCAAGGACAAAATTGACGCCCATGTACCACTTGTATTCGCATATGGTGTATTGATATGATATACGCTATACCGCTGCTACTCCCATCTTGCCTACAGCACGATCTGCTTCCAATGCCCGCTGTCTAGGACGACCCACGAGGAGCTGGCATCTTCGAAAGTGTTGTGCTTTACCACAGGTGACCTTGTGCGAGTGCGACATGATCCACCAGCACGTATGGTCAGTATGTGGCCTCCAGTGAGTGCCTCCTATAAAACTTTATAGGCCTACATAAAAAATGAGGTGGAGTGGCTACACAAGGTCATGCACGGTATAGCATACTTGCCGTACCATGGAAAAAACTTGGAAACATGGACTGGCCCCCCTCAGTTGGAGCAGTGAACCCAACTGATGGTGGTAGAAGATGAACCCATGTACCAGCAGATTGTAGTGGTGAGAAAAACTTGTGCTTTGTGCGTATAAGAATGCGTTTGATGCGTCTCACTGACACAATTATAGCAACTCCAACTCACTCACAGGTAAGACAAAGGTGGTTGATAGGGAGGTATGCAGATTACACATACGCATCCCAAGTCTATGCCTGTGAGTGCATACCACATGCAAACGCATACTATTGCTCTGAAACTATCCGTTGCAGACAGTCCATGATAATAATAATAATAATAATAATAGGGTACATGCTATTGTGACCGAATGGAGCATCCTCCTAGACACGTCTGACGAATTATTGCAACTGAATACAACCGACTGAAACCGATTGAAAAGTCGCACGATCAAGTGGAGCATCCCCGAAGCATCTCCACAGACTCAAATAAAGGGTGCTCCCCCTCGCTATACTCTGTCGGTTGCAAGTGTATTTCACCCCACTACGCACTGCACTAGCGCTGTGCTTGTCCCCCATCAAGGGAGGAGGCAATAGATTGGATGATCTGGTCTGTATATACTTACTGAGTTCGCTTAAGGGTTTCTCTGGGGGGGGGCACCCCGCACTCTTCATGCTCTGATGCTTCGCGACCTTCGCATCGTGCATTTGCTACGAAACCCCTCGCTACCATCCCTCTCCGCACACGAATAGTGGACTATTAGAAGAGCCACATATCAGGATTTTCCATTCGGTTACAATAGTCTTTCTCATAAATAAAAAAATTATTCGCATCAGCTTGTTTATGTCCTCTTCTGATCTTGTTGCTGATACTATAATAGTAAGTTTCATGGGTACACGTTCAATACTGTAGACTCCACTGTAGCTTACTCACATCCATTTCAAGGGAGATCGCATGGTATGGATGTCCTGTGAAGCGTTTATCGTCAAGTGAAGTTCGCTTGCTTCAATTTGTTATTACGAACAACAGTATCAACTCAGGTGGACCAGAATACTTGATTGTGTTCACTCGACTTCCGGCAGGGAAATCAACAATCGAGAAAAGCTCTCCTTGCAACTTCTTTGTCACCGGCTGCACCAGCTTCAGCTTGGCTGTTGTAAACACACAACGTTCTCCCATTCCACCTATGTCACTGACTCAAAATGCACTTTATTCCAACCTATGAAAGCGGCAAATTACCACTGACTCACAGTGGACAAGGCCCGCGTAGCAGAAAGCACGATCGCATAGCCTGCTAATGCTGGTGAACGATCCTAGGAGATAGGTTTCCTTTGCGCTGGAAGTGTAACGATTCTTTATCGTCAGTACATCAAAGCGTAGATGCACCTTACAGCAAGCGAGTTCAGTATACAGTAAGAGCAAGCATTGAACCCATCCTCTAAATGTTTGTAAGATCTCTTCTTAAAAAAGGGTACAGTGCAGCTTCGGCTGTAGCGGGGATGAAAGTAAAACAAATTTCATGAAGATCATTTCTCACTCACTCTTGGATCCGCTTGACCATCTCTAAGCTGCTTGTTTCAGAGGCAAACTGCTAGACAAAGTCCAGTCTCACTTCTTCATTTGCCTTGAAGTCAAGAGGTCAACACAAGCATGAATCCGAGTGAAGTTCAACAAACGCTGCTTGTGCTCGACGGACTGCCCGACCATGATTTCTTTTCGAACCGATCCATCAAAATCGTCGTGACGACCCAAGACACTGTTACCGCATTCGGAGCTTCAATTCACCAAATCTACCAGCACCAGAAGAATCCAACATACGTCACCAAACTGCTGATTAGTATCAGCGATTTGTATGCGCATATCAGCCACAAGAGTATGCGAGACAAGTTTGTGCTGGAGTCATGGGCGGCGAAGTTTCACCACCAGCTTGCTGCTATCAACAAGTTTGTCTCGAGTTGCGAAGCCAAAAATAGGAGCCACCGGTGGAGAAAGCAGTACAAAGAACGTAAGGAAGCGAAAAAGCACGCATTTGAGATCGAGCTACTCACCAGAAGTGTGGTGTTTTTCCGTGCACAAGATGCCGAAACCCCAACTTCTAGTTAGTGCCTACTGGCAGTGCGATCCCTGGAGCCAGAAACAACTAAAGCATGATGCATGCGTGCGGGCTAAGCCCACCAACAAAGCTGATTCCGCATTCTTCTTAGTTTGGTCAAAAGGTCGTTCAAGCTATTTGACGAGCATACACGTGTCCTGGTGAGGTTACCAGTAAGTAAATGAATAGATATGTCTGCTTTTCCATAAAACCTTCTTTCTTGACGATACGTCGAAGCGTTGCGCCTCACCGTCTGTCAAAAGAATAACGTGTTTGGAGCTCTGTGAGCACAGGATTGATTCCTTGACGAATTCAAGAAACCAGACAAACGTGTGCCCTACCTCGATGCTGCAACGTATCATAGCATTCCCGAATTTGCAAGGTACGCAGCAAAGCAACTCTAACCAACCAAGTGCTCTTCCTTCGTGTCAACGTCCGCCTGCGCATTTCATTTAGCAGACGAACAAGCTATCTACAATTGCGGCCAACACAATGAGCATGAGTCAGATCCACCTTGGGTTGTACGATCAGCGGTTGTTGGATACCTGTGACGCTGTGATGGCCCAAATGGAGGAATTCGCTCGCAGCAACGCAAGCCGTGACGCGTCGATTGGTAGCAAATGGTCGATCCTGCAGCAATTTGTTGTGTCAACTCACAAGACGCGGATACCGTTGTTGGATTCGGGGCACTTCTTTCGGGTATGGCTGAAGAAACAAGACACGAAAGGGTGCGTAAACTTGAGGCTATTGGATGCCGCGTGGGAAAAAATCGTCATGATGCAAATGAAGCAGAAGTACCTCTCCTTGGAGTCGGCGAAGCGCTTCGTGTCACTGGTTGAACTTGTCGCGTATGAACTAGATCATCAACAAAGGTTCATGACCAGCCATGTGCTGCTGCCTGACGGACCAAGTGAGAGCGAGACGACGTTATGAACTGAGGTTGTCGCGCTGAAGTTCATGAAATTCTACCGAGCTGGTGCAGCGTACTAACAAGCAGTCTGAAGTATTCATCATGGCACTCATTCACTTGAAGAGTCAACATGGCACTCTTAAAGAAAGGTAACGAGTTCAACACCGTTTCTTTTAACACTTTGTGGGCACATGCATAGTGGCCGCACACAAGCATGCCACAATTTGCAGATCCTCGCCAACACCCCACTAAAACGGCGTTTATTCCATAGAAGCGTAAAAACGACCATGTTTGCCCCTCACGCGGTGTTTGCTCCAGGTAGCAGCATGCAACACCTTTCTGCATTTCTCCTTCAGGTAGTTAGGGGGCAAAAACACTGTATTATATGCAGCGACATGCAAGACTGGTCTGTCATCCGATCCAAGTCCAGGAAGGACGAGGAGAAGCAATACCCCTACAGATTTTGACTGGCGTGTCTCGTATGTGCTGTATATACAGTAGTATCCTTGGATGACTGCCTGACCATGTTTGCTACGAGATGCTGCATGGATTCATCACAAAGTCGAATGTAAAATTTGAAAGTGTCGGAGCTCCAACGGCCATGAAACTGGATTGTCATCGAGTCGAGCCCAGCTCTGTACATGTGTGACCCCTCCCGCGCGCAACGAATGTGGAGTGTATGCTGAACGATCGAGGCCAAGAGCCTCTACTCCATTTCGAATACAGATTGTCATGTCAGCCGCTGTAATCCCGCATACTCGGCCGTCAGAGTTACAATACACAGCCACTGGTAAGTCTCACGGAATTCGCATCTAGCTTGCATGAGCCAGACTGCACCAAGTACTGGGTAGATAAACGGGTGCCCGGAACGGTTGAGCTTTCGAATCGTCGCTGGACCAAGCTGGTTTGACTTGGACCCTGAGAGCGTCAAAAAGACTGTGGTTGCTTAGTGAGAGCAGCAAACAGAATGGCCACTTTCGTTGCAAATCAACAAACCTTTCACTTTTAGGCAAAACCACTTAAACTTCGTTCCACTGGCTGCCGCAATTTCAGATCACCACATGATGAAGAAGAAAGCTCGACACAGTACCCCCCAAAAAGCACGGTCCTTGACCAACTGTAAGAGGGTGCTGTTCCAAACAGTCCCTCAAACACGGCACACAGGCTTGTGCGACGAGGAAGCGATCTACCGACTTGGAGGGAGAGAAGACGACTTGAGTAAAACGCGGAAAATTTGCAACTGAATTAAAATGTGGTTGTGATTCCTGTCGCTACATACAATTGAACCTGAAGGGCTCCCAGAGCTTTTTACAAGTAAAACTTACACATGCAAAATAAAAGCTATGAATCTGATAAATAAAACTTTGGGTACGCTGCGATTAAACCTAAGGGATCTTCTGAAAACTTGAACTTGAAGTCCTTGTGGAGATTCCCTGCGAAGTGATCGGCTTCCGCCACTCACTTCAGGTGGTAGAGACACGTCGGTCTTGTCGTTCAGACAGTTTCCCAAGTAGGAACCATTACTCTGTACTCGATTAGTACATGGATACTTGTGACATCATCAAATGACGTCATTCGCACGTGGGTGCGCATTGCGCGAGCAAAGGCACATGTCTTTGTCCACAAAGTACGATTCGAAGGTGGTGTGTCCAACACTAAAGTAGGGCACAGTCGCACCTTCATGTAATGGCTAGGTATAGCCCATTACACGAAGACTCCAGTATTGGCCAAGCTCCAACAAGACTAGATTTTGGCGTATTCGAGCGTGAATATGTCGAATCGGGACATCGCCAAAGCTGTTGGACGCTCTAAGAGCGTTGTGCATGCTTTTAAAGAACCCTGAAGGCTATGGGACCAAGAAAAGCCCCGAACGACCACGTCTGCTGAAGATCCACGACCGCCCCCGATTGAGACGATACGCAGCAACTGGTGAGTACACGGCAAACCAGCTCCACCAGGAGCTAAATATCGATGCAAGCGTCCGCACGGTGCAACGCGAGCTTCAACGGTGTGACCACCTTGCGTTCGAGAAGGCCAACAAGTCTTCGTGCATGGCCACCCACCGCAAGATGGTGCGCGTAGTGTGGGTTGAGCGCCAGATACGTTTCCGCACGGACTGGAGCCGAGTGGTATTTTTGGACAAAAAAAGTTCAACCTGGATGGCCCGGATGATTGCAAGTACTACTAGCACGACTTGCAAAACAACAAAAAGATTACGTGGAGCCGTCATTCCGGTGGTAGATCCGTTATGATGTGGGGTGGGATGACGCCGCTTGGAAATACCCGACTAGCTTTTCTCGAGGGAAAACAAGATGCGTTTGACTACCAACAGACGCTTACTACTCACCTCTTTGAGTTTGTTAATGGTGTTAATGGAGGAGACTACGTATTTCAGCGCGACAACGCCAGAATTCACCGGACTCGCGCGGCGAAGGACTTCCTGGCGGACCTCAACATTCCCACCATAGACTGGACAGCGCTTTCTCCTGATTTGAATCCTATTAAAAACCTATGAGGGTAATAACACATCGTGTTTACAAGAACGCCCGCCAGTACTCGTCTGTTGACGAGCTGAAAACTGCGGTTTTAGCTGTTTGGGATGAGATTTCGGTTAACATTCTCACCAAGCTCTCCAACTCGATGTTTGACAGATGTCTTGCAGTTGTAAGGGGCAAAGGCAACAAGACAGCATATTAGGACACTCTCTTGAACCATTAAGCGCAATAATCCAGTCGTAAACGCCCCCAAACTGCTCTGTTTTCATCTATCCTTATGTTTATGTCTCTCGCTTTAAATTTATAATATTTTTTTGTGGACTTTAAGAAGTCCAATGGAGCTGAAATTGAAACATAAAATTGTCCCTGTTGCACTCAGCAGTGTGACAAAAAATCAGCTTCGCAGAGTAAAAATTATCAAAAAGATCCAACATATCAAGAAAAAACTGTTGTCCTTAAGATTATGGCGTGCACTTTAATACCCTTGACAAAACTGATGTATCAAAAGGTGGGTTACTATTTGAGCACAATGCGTCTTTGCCAGTATCACGCATTTAAGCGGGGTACTGTTTTAAAAAACTGAGGCATTAACAGAGGGTAGTACACTATTTGAGGATTTTCAGTAGGTCTGTATGGTAGAAATGTAGAATAAAAAAATTTCTACATTTTTTGCTTCCGTAGAAAGTTTCTGGAGAAACGTCGATCCATCTTCAACATCGTTTTCTTTATAGAATAAAACGGTTTCTGACGTGATTCCATGGCATTAGCTAACTGGTCGGGTCATAATATACCTCACTCAAAAAAAAGAACAAAAAATGGCTTATGCATTCAAGAATTGCGCTGCGCTCAGACTATACTCCACAAATCCGATTTTTATCTAACCAGATAAACCATAGTGTCAGTGTAGTTGACTCGAACTAACGTACAACACACAAATCGAGTTTGAGCCGACAAGACGATCTATTATAAAATAACATTTTGGCCAAATCGACTTACAATCGGCAGCAAGGAATATTTCTATAAGCATTCAGTTTATCAATTAGATAGAGTAGACCAAAGATCGATTGAGCTTGAAATGCTTCAACAGTGCGATTCAGAGATAATCTCCCAAAGTGTGATTTTGGTCGTTGATGCATGGTGTAACGGATGTATCTTCCACGTAGCATTCCTCGCTATAACTAACCTTGCCGGCTGTGACCACGTTACCCAAAGAGGGATGAGAGACTAAGGATTTGGCTGAGTCGCTCATGCATCTTCACTTATTTCTGAATACGCGTCGCAAGCAGCAAGCCAACACTGGTCTAGTCATCGTCTCCACCAGCGCAAGCTATTCGTGCTATCCTGAAATGAATCGTCAGTTTAAGCCTTGTTTAGCTCGAGTTATTGTGTGCACAACAAATTCTCGGGTGCCTATAAGGCGGTGAGGAGAAGTTGTGTGCATCAACGACATCGCCTGCCAGCTCCACCCGTTTAAGTACGCAGTTGCAGCATCTGCCGCCCCACAACTTATAGAATTGGAGATCCGCTTCGGATATGGTTGCGGAAACAAGAGTCGCAAAGGCTAAAGAGTTTGGCCCGACTTGGAAGCATTCGTCGATGTGTAAGTGAAGCAGAAATCTCCCTAAAGAAATCGACACAGTCGACAGAGTTCTTTGTCTCCTAGCTGAGCGCGCTGTGCAGTTTGGATTGAGTCGTGTGACCATGCATTCATTCCTGACCGTCTAAAAGACACTAGTGTGGCGCTGACGGTAAACATGTCGCAGTTTGATGATAGGGGTGCTGCTTCAACATGGTGTCCATTCTGGGTTCTGGCGTGCATTCAGGGTTCGATGGGTTCAGGTGAGGCGCAAGCGAAAGGTCGCCGAAATAACGTGGAGAGCCAGATAACAACCTGTAGCGGGTGCGTCAATGCGATTCATCATGCCCTTTCGCAACAAGCCAGTCTGATCACCACTCACTCCACGTGCGTTGCAGCAAGTGTCAAGTCCCGCGTTGGGCTGTGAGAATTTGTTGATGAGCTTTCGCCGATTTCATTGTCCAAGTAGCAAAGAAAGCGACACACTCGTCCAGCGGGCAAACGTCTACCTTCAAAGCAGATTTCCATACTCAGCCCATAGCCGTCAGCGTCATGAGCACTGCCCAAGTCGCCGCTTCTGGTAGTGACGGCGTGTTTTATGATTGTGGAGCTGCCATCCTGAATGCCATTGTGGATGACGCAGGGGGCGCCGTCCAACTTGCGATTACGTTTGTGGAATACCTGGCGAAGCATGTTCGAGACAATAAAGCGCTATTTGCAAGTCAGCTCCTCCAGCTTTTGGGCGCCACGTGGGAAAATATCTGCGCGAACAAAATGAAACAAAAGTACATCTCGAGGGCTGCAGCCATCGAGTTTGTCTCGCTGGTTCGAGACGCCATCCGTTATGAGTCGAAGTGCCAGGAAAGCTTCATGCCGGATCTATTGTCCAGGGAGAAGAATCGTCTGCAAGCCAAAATCGACGCCCTGATTGCGGACCTCAGGTTTGAAAAAGTTAGCGGCGACGCATAAACAATGGTGAGTCCACGCAGTTAGTTCCCGTTTGCCTCGAATGCTTGTGGCGGCTGATATGTGTTTTATGTGTGCGAAGTGTGAGTTTTAAGAACCAATCCATCCTGCCCAGACGGCGGTAATCAACAGCACATTTTTCCTGTCCTCTCGCTCTCCATCTACCCGCTCCAGACACCATTAGCATCCACTGGGAGTACAAAGGACCTCCCATCGATCTCGGTGGCGAGTACCAACGTATTGGTGTTGCCAAATGGTAACGTCACCAAAAACTGTACAACTAACAACAATACAAAAAAAGGTAGTGTATATCGGTTTCCTTTTACTGCTACAACTTTAATCGTCATATGAATGGCAAAGCTCATCATTATCATCTGTGTCTCCCTACGCTTGTTCGACCTGTAAAGTGTATGTATGCGTAGCAACAAGATACTCAAGCAATGCATTATGCAAGAAAAAAATAGAGCGTCTTTCGCCTTAATTCTTTTTCGTCTTATGAGAAGTGGATTTCGTTCATAAGAGCAATCTTCTGAGAGAGAAGGCATAATTTTTCATGGCGGACTAGCACTCCAGAAAAGGAGCAAAGAGTCTTGCCCGCTTTCGCACTGAAGCTAAATTCACCCCGAAGTCGTGCTGTTGGGAAGAATCCCCAAGTAATCCTTCTTGTCGCGCGGGTACCATTTGTAGTACGATACCAACACGATCGCCACCACCAGACACAGCATGACGAAAAGCAGACAGATCTTGCTTGTGAATGCCTTGATCGCGAGTCGCTGGATGTGGCCCTTCGCTTCATCCGTGTCTTCTTGTGCTTGCTCGGTCTACATTGTGTTACAGAACGCAAATACACGCTGTTGATGCATATATTATCCGCCAATGCTATGGTACTCGACCAATTCACTTACATTCGCTTGCGCATGCTCAAGTTGGTTGCGCTGTTCCATCAAGTTATTCGTCACGTTTGCCGCTACAAGTATGCACCAATGTGATATCTGAAAATTTAGTCATGCAGATACCACAAACACTGCTCTAAATGAGCATGAGATGTACCAATAGCCTCGGTTTCTGCAAGTGTGCGCTGTGCCTCATCAAGATGCCGTCCATTTCTGTGCAAATTCAGACATCGCACTCAAAGGTTAGGCGCAATTTCTGGATGACATGTTGGTGTCTGCTGAACGTGTACGAATATTTACGAA
This sequence comes from Globisporangium ultimum DAOM BR144, assembly GCA_000143045.1. NCBI lineage: Eukaryota > Oomycota > Peronosporomycetes > Pythiales > Pythiaceae > Globisporangium > Globisporangium ultimum. Next base: position 65,198 of record GL376606.1, on the reverse strand, counting down.
TGGTACCTGTCTATGGTTTCGGCGACGCGGATGGTTTGCTGTTTCTGTCGAGCAACAAATCGTACAGTTAGAACTACACACATGCTTCGTTCCAACACAATATGACAAAGTGAATTCGAACATACGGGATCATGGCTCACAGAGTCGCCGTCGACTTTTTTTGCTTTCGAATCCCCTGTTAATATCGCTTTTTCCAAGCTTGACCTCAAATTGGAGCAGAGTGTCTTGCAGCGAATGACCTGAAAGTCATTCCGACGCAGTTAATTAGCAAAAGATACGCGAAGGGTATGAAGCCGCAATCTCTAAGCGAACCTCCTCGCTCATCTTTCGCTTTGCAGCACTTGTAGCGCCGTTTTTTGCTTCATTCTCCAAAACTCGAGTCTACAAGAACCCCAGGCACGATGCATACATCATTGCGTTAGCCCTCAGTTGTCTTTTAAGGCACTTTTACAAAATTTTCACTTACATATCGCTCCACTTCTTCAATTGCCTGTCGTGCTTCCACGATCAGCTCTTCGCGTTTGGCTATCAGCACGAAAACGATCAAGAAATCCGCATCGTGCCAAGCAACTATAAGACAATCTAAGGCAACACAAGCGTACCTGTGTTGGAGCATTGGTCATACGCATCAATTGCTTTCAGCGCATCGCTGCGAGCGCTGGCGAAATCGTCCATATACCCATTGAAAGTGGCAGAAATGCCCGCCATAGTTACCGCCGGCTGTCGAAGACTGAGGTTGCTACACCACTTGCAAGCGTTGAGAAGGAAGACTAACAATAACGCCGCCCATCAAAGAAGGTATTATGGGACGGGCCGTTTGGGTATGGGACAAAGCAGCCACGACAACGGTTCCTGATTGTTTTTAAGGAATTTGAATCACGAGATTGTTTCAGTTGAGCACTTTTTTGCATCGTTCAGATTTTTCGTGCAGCAAACGCCAGATTTTGCTATGTACAAAGCATCTTTATTTCGTGGAAATTTATGCATTCATCTTCACAAGGATTATTGACGAAGTAGAAGCGGATCAATCTGCAGTTGCGTTACCAATGTGCTCAGTTCGTACTTCAACTTGTCGACGACTGCTAGATGAAGGGGGAGCGGCGACTGGCGCTCCATCGTCATGGGATGCATGGTCAAATAGGAGAGCGAGTAGAAATCATCCAGAATAGCTGTCAAATCCTTTGATGACTTCAGTTGTGCAGTATCCGCATCACCATTCGACAGTAGTTGCTCGAAAATGACCGACACGCTCACGATCGCTGTTTCTTTGTGGGCTCCACTATGGGCACGAAAAACAGAAACAGAGCTCAATCCCTTCGAAGAACACACTCCACGACTTCGTTCTGGTCCTCCAGTGCGGTCATGGGGAGACACCACAAGGTATCCATAGGTGTCAGACTGATAAAGCATCGAGAAGTCGTTTTCGCGAACTTGCACGGCTTTGGATGGCACCAAAGTCACGTTCACAAACTTGACCTCCGTCAGAAGTGGCTTGTACGCGGCTGGAACAAACTCTTGTGCCCGATTCGTACTCAACTCTCGCCATGCACGACGTTCATTTTCGTCCACCAGCGCTTGCGATTCGCCCAAGCGACAGATCACTAGGCTGGATTTCTCACCAAAAAGTGCGAGAAAATCGAGCCATTTCTTCATCAACTCTAGAAACACACTTTCAAGGTCCTCCTTGTCGAAAGAGATCATGCACGATCCGAGCATGGAACCCACATTGTCCACAAAACTGCACGCAATCCACTTTTGGTCTGCCGAAACAGCATAGCCACCATAGACGCACGTATCGGCTTCCACGCCAGCCTTCCCTGTCGTCGTGTCTGCCAGATGGTAGAGACGCTCGCTGACGTAACGAGACTTGCCAGTGGATGATGCGCCTTGGTCGTTTCCAGTGACGATTGGCTTGAGGTTGACACTCTCGAAGACGCGATCATACAGGGCAAAGCAACTTGGCATCAGTGCATACGGATTCGGATTCACGCCAACTTCGTACAAGTCTTCCAAGTACAGAAGCTCAATCGTCACGCTCTCTCTCCACGGTACTTCAATGGTCGAAGTCGATCCAAAGAGACCATGCGAAAATGCACCAAGTGCCCACATCTTGTGCTTCATGTCTTGCCGACGGAATGGCACAACCACATAAATAACATTCGCGACAGCAGATCGCGAAAATGCTTGCTTCTTCTTGACGCCATTGCACAAAACGGGGCTGAGAAGTTCACCCGCCGAGCGATATGTTGCAAACGCGTCCGACGAGCTCGTCGCGCACTCCACCAAAAGCATTGCGTTCGCAGCATCCACATTCACACTACTATTGCCATTTACTTGTGATAAATCAATTGGTGCGTGGTCGCCCATGTGGCACTGTGCGTACATGCTGCGGAAGCACGTCAAGTACGACAATGTCAATACACCGAGCCATTCCGATGGCGAGTGAGGACACACAATCGCATAGTCGACCGGTTTCGGAGCTGCAACTGGGTGGAAACCGCGTAATAAATATTCAGAAATGAGCTGTGGCTCCACGTGAAGACCCGTTTCCATCGTGGAGACACAAAACTTTGGTGTCTCTGGTACTCGCGGGGCGTTGTTGCCGGCAGTGTGTTGCCTTGCGTACTCGCCGAAATTTAGCCATTGTTTAGCAGTACTCCTTCCATCGCTTGCTCTCCCACTCAATACCGAGCACAAGCTCAGCAGGTGAGGTTGCACACGATCAGCTAAGCTCTGCTTCTCTCGCGCCGTCGCAACTCGTGCCTCACGGGTTTCTTCAAGTAGCCACCTACTCTGCTGGAGCGATGCCTGCCTCCACACCACCAATGCATCCGACGCAGCCATCTGAACTCCAAATGCAATTTCTTCATCGCGCAGTTTAAACACTTGTCGATCGAGTTGCAACGCTCTTTGCTCATGCTGTTGTCGAGAATACTCGACCAGTTTGGATTCGTCAAACTGTAGCAGCAACTGTCGTTGACGTTCTTTCTTCTGCTGCTTCGTCTTGATGTATGGCGAGTAATCCGATGCCCACGCCTTAAATCGGTCAGATAGCAAATTGTTTCGCAGACGCTCGGTGGTCGAGTCGTTCACTCCAATTAGTACTGGGGGCTTGCGCAGTTGCGTCGACATGTACGCCTTGGCACTGGGCACAAAGCGCTGAGTAGGCATCAATGCTTGTTGGTTCCTCGCCTCCATTTCGGAAGAAATTTCGTTTTCCACAAAGCTCTGCAGCGCTGCGAGCAACGGATGTGTCTTCGTGGGTCTGCCATCCAACGCTTCCTGTTGTTCATCATGAGAAAGCGATGCGACAAGGGAGACTGCGACGCTGAGCGTTGGCTTTGCTCCTTCGGATCGAGGCGTTGTGGTCGGTAGCCCCGACATCGCGAGCGAATTCTTTCTCGACAGCATCGGCGCGGTAGTCACTCCGCTCCATTTCACCAGGTTTGTATACTCGGTCACAGATGGCCGCCTCCCTTCAATTGCTGCGGCTGACCACGCTTTCCCTCCAGTGCTCGGTCCTGATCCAAACACCAACGCGAAATTCGCCGCTGCGCCATTGCTTCTCTTCTTTTGACGTCGATTCCGGTGTCGCTTGAAATGATGAACTTCTGCGTCATAATGAAGAAGCGCGTCAACATCACGGGGAAACGTGGCGTGAATCGTTGGTCCACTGGCATCGGGCGTGTTCACGTGCGTATCGGGAGAAACGGGAGTAATGGATTCGTCGTTTTCTGCTGGATCGGTACTCGTCTTTTTTCGTCGCTTCTTCCCTGGCGTCACGCGTCGCCTTAGTTCATCGCCGTCTCCGTCCCCATCATGGGCTGCATCGTCTTCGTCGTCATCGCCATCGTCGTCATTTTCTTCCGGTTTCTTTGCGGCTCCATCGTCTCCTTCATTTGAGCCGTCTCCGTCGTCGCTCTTCCGTTTGCTTTTTCGCTTCGCCACAGCGCGAAAGCGGGCGTACACGTCGCTGTATTTGGTCTCTGCGATGATACGAGGCACGAGGCTGTCATCTAAATGCCAGACATCGACCATCGAATGGTCATTCCCGCATGGCAACCCGAGTAGCCGTTGCCACGAAGCATGCGGGTCGCCCAGCTCTACGTCGCTCTCGCACGCAAATCGCTCGCTCATGACCATACTCACCGTCACGCACAGCAAATGCGACGGCATCATGAGCTGAAAGTGCAGTTGAAACGCTGGTGTGGGAAAATCTTTGTCCAGGTAGATGTCAAAGTGGTTCAACAGACTCAGCGACGGGCACCGGTAGATGAATTTTGCATCGTTGAGCTGGAAATAGTCATGCTTGTCCAGCACAAAGTCCGCATTCGCGAGCAGTTGGCGGCCCATGCGCGCGTTGAGCGCGCGAAAGAACCGCGTCTGGATGGCGGCATCCAAAGTGAGTTGTTCGGTCTCGGCGCCTGCCGGTCGTCTCCATTCCCCGCTCGTGACTTCAATGATCCCCGTGAGCGTGTCAGCCGTGGGCACTTGCTGATGGCTGTGGTTCGCCATAAAGAGCCACACTCGCGGCACATCGCTGCCGTCGTCTGCGCGCTCAAACTCCTTCACCACAAGCGAATTCTGCTGCTGCAGTCGAAGGAACAGCGCAACGAGCAGCGCATTGTCATCGTTCTCCACAGTAGTGTCGCTCTCTTTCTTGTCAGCTGGTTTCGCTGCTGCATCTCTTTCTTCATGGACAGATACAGACAATGGCGTGGAAGCCGCCATGCGACCGGTATGACCACTCACAGTATCGGCGCCGTACACGCGCCATTCTAGTGATGCGAGCGTGCACTGCAGTGACAAATACAGACAGAGAGTGAGAACGCGGATAGTTAAAGTTTATGGGGACGCGCCAGCTCTCGATGCTGCCACACGCACCAGAGGGAAGACGTTGGTCGTGACGTCCTTGTCGCTACCACCCGCCGCCGTGAATTCTTGCGTCGTCTCCATGCTCGCTGGCGCCCACAGTGTGTATGTATGTAATTATAGGAGGTCGCGACACAAAACCCATAAGCGCAGTGCCCCCCCCTTCAGATTGATCCTAGAATACAACAAACCCTAAAATAATGTGCACCACATGAAATTCATCCAGTGTTTTGGCCACTCCGAATTAGCGCCAGCTCCTAATTAAGGGTCCTATGGATTGACGTATTTTGTAGATATCAATTGGCATTTTGTGTGGTTCATGGCAACGGTTATTCCGGACTTGTGTAAAATTTTGACCGGACTTTTATATTTTTATTCTGGCCCGTCTGTGTGCTTTCAAATTTAGGTATATTTATTTAGATAGGCGACCCTTAGAAACAGCAAATTCCATTCATCAAATTGCGTCATGAACAGCAGCACGGCAGGTTCGCGATTTGTAGAGTGGGGTGAGCGCGCTCTGCAACTTCATCTTCAGGAGCAAGAAGCACTGGAGAGGGTGCACATAACGAAGAACTTGCTTAGGTCGTCAAACACACAACAATAGTATTCTCCTAAAGCGCTGGAGTTTATTCAGTGGATGAATTACAAAGGGTGCCCAGACGAGCAAGTTACAGAAGCGAAGATGGTTCTGTTCATCACTGAGATCCAGAACAGACCACTCGAAAAACTGGTCGAAAGCAACAGCAGCTTGCAGGTTCACCGCAATCAGACCTAGCTCCGTATTGTGCTCGAGCCATTGGCCGAGCAAAATCAAACTTCCACTGTCGTTTCTGATAAGAGCTGCATGCCTGGATTGAGACAAGTTCGCATATCCCTCCGTTGTACTTTCAGCACCAGCGCAAACGTATTCTTTTTGGCTTGTCGGTGGCTTCGACGACAGTAGTTCCGAGTTTTTGCAAAGATCGTCGCTTAAGACAACACAGAGTTCAGCTCCAGTTAAACTACTCAAGTCAACTCGAACACAGCTACCCCGATCGGGTACTGGAATGATGCGATCGGTACAACGCTTGATTCTGTAGCGGGTTGTTTAACTTGAGCAAAGCAAGGTTCACCAGCGAGATATCGCTAGGATCACTTTGGTAGCTTGGATGAAATGTGACGCGTGTGATCGAGTGGTCCGAATCAATAAGGCTACTTGAACTGTGCATGATTTGAGAGACAACTCGTCCAAGAACGCATGTTACCGTCGTCAAGATAAACTGCGGAGCGATCAGTATCCCACTGCAATCGAAATTCTACAAAACGTACTACACCACGTCGATTCTCCATCTCTTCCCGTAAATAGACGTTCACGTCCACCCAAGTAATGCTCAATGGAACAATTGCGCTTAAAAGCTTCTTTCAAGAGTAGTGCGCTAGGTGAAGAAACTCGGTGTGGATCTGCTCACTGCTCAATATATTGGAGGCAGCCTCAAAACTAACCAACATGCCTTCATGCATCACAAATCCCATCATGACTGAAACGCCAAGAACTGACGTGTTGACACCGTACTGGAAACCTTGAATATAACAAACTCCACCTTCCGAGTTGAGTGATGCTCTGATGCTTGAAGCATCACTCAACTCACAAAGCCCCGTTGGAACTAGACGAGTGTTGTCACTGATGAACCCATAATCGAACAGGACAGGATCAAGAAGCACAACTGGAACGATGTCGATTCCTCTTCTGAAGACGACGGTGACAGCATCAAAATCTCGACGCCTACTCACGCTTTAACAGGGTCAATATCATGTAGCTCGACGAGTCTTGGTGAAACGCGCTTTCACTATCATTATTTTCAAAGTGCACTTCGTCGATTTCAATCTTGTCTTCTTCGAAGAGAACCCATTTCAAAGCACTGAAACCTTGGATCCATTGCGTGTTCGCAATGATAAAGGTGCGCGAGATATGGGCGGCAGCAACTGATTTTGAAGACGCATTTGCATTGCTGACAAAAGCACGGGTATCGCACAATTGCTTGGAAGGGCTCATCTGGAATCACTTGGCTGAATGCATCGTCTACGCTTCCAGAAGATGGCGAACTGGGCATCGATGAATCACCTGTGCTACTAGAAGATGATGAGCTGGGCGTCGATCCAGGATCTGATCTGTCGTCGACAGGAGGCTGTGCCGAATCTGAACTCTGAGATCGGAGGACCCACTTGCTCCGCTGTTGGAGCCAGGTGAATTGGGAGGGTCGTATCCAGTGTAATTTGGGACGGCGGATGTGATAACTTACACGTTGCTACCATGCTCGTCGCAACGGAACGTCGCAGAGACAAAGCCAAACGCGTACTCGATGTTACCGTGGAGAATGGTAACAACTTGATGATTGATGGCCGCAGACGCAGACGCAGTCAACAACTTGCATTGAGCAGCACTTGGCCAGTCGGCTTGTCCGCAGCACACGTCCAGCGAACGGGAAACTCGGCACAGTTCCTTCGCGACGATGCGTGTACTGATTCGCTGTAGCGCCAGTAAATCCCCAGAATTCCCCGACGAATCCGTAATTTTGCCGTCGGAGTGGACCTGAAGCGTGTAGTGAAAGAACGACGACCTGGTATAATCGAGCCGCAAGGGTGCGTACTCGACGGGTGTAGCGTTGGTGGGGACAAAGGCTAATCCGACGCCCAAGCTCCACGGCCAACTCGATGGTGTCGTTTCTAAAAGACATGGGCACATCAAAGAAGCTGATGTTCTTGAACTCCACCGGCACTTGGTTACCCCCAATGATGACCAGATTCCTCTCGGGCGTCGCATTGCTGCCCGTGAGCGCGCAATGCACCGTCACCATCACAGTGTTGTTCTTCAAAGCAAAGCCGAGACAGTAGTCTTGTACTTGCTTTGCGTTTGTCAGGAGAGGCTGCTCCGAGGTCAGCGTCACGCCGTACCGCTCGATCTCTGTGTCATTCACCTGCTGCGCACCGACGAGACTCACGAAGAGGACGGTGAGCAGCGTCCACGCCTTCGCGAGCCATGGTCGCCAGCCAAATGCGCTCATGCTTTAGTACTTTGCGCCACCCTGGGACGGAACTCAGACGCGCTGACTGAAATACACGCGTTCTTTGCTGCGCGAAGCGAGCAGCAGCAGACGTTGTGTGATGCTGTGCACGCACGAACTGATCGTGGGAGCATTCTTGCATAGATTGTCGGAAGAGCATGGCACTACTGCCCTCTATGAAATGAGTTGGGTCAACGAAAGCAGTTGATCTGGTTTTTCTCTTGCACGCGTTGTCGTTCCAGGACCAATCAAAATCGCGGATTTTTCACAATACCACAGACACGACGTAGACCTGCCGATTGACGACCGCCAGGATTGCTTCGTGGTTTCTACTGACCGGCTCGCTCATTTTACCAAAGGCGAGCGCAATGGAAGAGCAGCAGGACATCGTGCGGCTCGTGGAGGAGTTTCAGGCGGACGACGACGCCTTCCGGACGGTGCTGGAGGCCCGCCAAGCGAAGGAACTGCGGAGCGCGTGCGTGCGCTTGGGCATCCGCGTACAGGGGAAGGCGATGACGGAGTCGATGCTGAACAACAAGGCGGGTTACATTGACCTCATCTGCAAGCATCGACGCAGTCTGGATGCGACCTCGGGCTACACCCCGCCTCCAGTCCACAGCCGGTCGACCAGACACTGCATCTTTCGCCTGCTCAACGTTCTCTTTAGCGATGAGTTCGCTGAGCGCCTTCATGAAGCGGATGGCACTCCAGCGCGGGCTGCTGCGTCAGATGCAGAGACCGATCACGACAAAGGCGATTTCTGGGCCGACGTAGAGAAAACGTATACAAGCCGTGATCCGTCCTTTGATTCGCTCATCACTTGGCGCCCCAGCTACGCCCCCATCCAGCCCAGTAAGGCAGCTTCTCATTCCGCCAGCAAGCTCAAGGAGATGTGGAAACAGCATGTCACTCGCTACAGCATCGCTCTGGCACGTTTTCGGCAATCTGGGGCACACGATAGCGACTTTTTTTCGTTTTGTGCTGGTCGATATGACGTGCTCTATCTGCATGACTGGCTACAAGTACGACCGGATCTGGCTACTTTGGTGCCTGCCCCGCCGCGTTGGAATGGTGAACGCCTGCCTCAGCTGCGTGGAATCCTGCCACGCCCCGCACGAGTAGATACCCAGGAAGACGACGATGCTGGCTCCTCCGAGCGACTGCCGCACTTGCATAGACGCCGGCCACGGAGCTCAAGAGTAGACGCTTTGGAAGGCGATGACAGCAGCTTTTCTGACCGCGACGTAACACCAGCCAGGAAGAGACGACGCGTTATGGACCGCATCCTCACCGCGCCAAATGATGAAGACCAAGATACGCCCTCAATGCGCACATCACGGGTGATTCGAGACGCGGTAGGAACGCTCGAAGTGCTGAAAAACGGTGGGTTTTGGGGCCCGACCCTGGAAGCGGCGAAGGGAGAGGTGTCGAAGCTCGCTGGCAAATGGCTGAAGCAGCTACAACAGGAGATGAACGATATAGAGCTGCAAAAGTAGAGTTCGTGCGCAATGAGAAGATTACTCTGTGGTCTGGTAGCGGCGAGGAGATAGAACGTTGTGATAACTTCGTCAAGGCCATCCTGAGGTTCAGGTTGGCGAGTGCCAGACGGTGTCATTAGCCGTCAAATTATGTAAAGTTCGCTTTGTTTACCAATTTTCGGTCGCACTAAGTTCGTTTGGCACATTTTGGCGGGTTGTTTACTGCAGGGGCGCCAAGTTCGCAACAGAGCTGAAGCGCGAGAATGGGGCTCGCAGACGACAACGTCAGCGCGAACGAGCTGCTCTCATACGGGTCGCCACGGCGCTCGTTCTCCTTAAACCTCAGTCGGGCAGGTGGTCTCGACAGCAGCGCAGTTGCAGCCGCCGATGGCGGCGCGCACGATACAGAACCCAGCGTGCAGCACCTGTTGGCGTTCTATCGGCAGCGATGTGACCAGTTCCAGCAGGAGCGCCAGACCATGCTGGACCACATAACGCAGATAGAGGTATGCCGATATGCTCTCAGTGTGTGCCTCATTTGGCGTTTGCATCGCAATTGATTTGAACTCGCTGGTAGGTCTCGAAGGAAGAGTTTCATCGACTCAAGTGGGAGCTGCGAATGAAGAATGAGGAGGTATCCTTTTTCCGATAGCTGGACATGAATCCCGCCAGCTCTCCCTTCACAGCTGCAATTGCTGCCTATTGTTGGTAATGTAGATCTCGGAGCTGGAAGACTCGCTGAAGAAATCCAATGCGACGCTTTTCCAAGTAAAAACGGAGCTGGTCGATGTGCAGGCTGAGAACAAGAAGCTCCGCATCCAAGAAGAGAAAGATCGACAGAAGATTCAGCACTTGCTCGCGTTGACCCAGCCAATCGCGGAAGAAGTGCGCACATGCATCTACTGTTGCTTGTGGTGGTGTAAAACGTGCTGAGTGTTGTGCCTGCGTGAATGTGTAATGCAGGTTGTCTTCATTCGAGACTGCCGTCCTGGAACGCGCACGTCGTATCCGATCAGCCCCACGCCAACTCTCCAGACGTACACGTACCCGTCTACAATGCACATATCGTCAGAAATGGGCTCGCAACCACGTCGAAAGAACCAGCCGATGCGGTCTTTGCCTACGAAAGTTCCCGTGCGTGTATCCTCAGCTCGTCAGACATCGAACAAAGTGCTGAGAACAGTGTATCTGCCAAACGAACAAGCAGCGGCACTCGCTAAAACGGTTGAAAGTCTCCAGAAACAGCTTGTAGCACATCAGCAGCTCTCGGAAGAACGCATCCAGGTAGCGTCACATGCAAAACTGCGTGATTCATGCCAAAAAACTCACGTACGACCTTGTTTGCTTTTGGGCAGGCTCTGTTGGACGAATTCGCAAACGAGAAAGCCAAGCTTGCTCAAGAAAAGCAGCAGATAGAAGACAAAGCTCAGCTGTTTGAACGGCAATTAGAGAAGAGCCAACGACTGTTGCACCAGACGACGAAAGACTACCTGGTGCTGCGCCACCAGTCCCAGGAAGCGGAGCGACTTGCTCACGAAGAGCTTCATCGGATTCAGGAGAAATGTGACACACTCAACGCGGAACAGAAAGAGGTGATCGAGCAGGCTGTAGTAGAGACCCAAGCTTTGAGACGATCCATCCAGGAAGAAGGAAATGTGTGCGCGCAAGAGTTCCGCAATCAGGCACAGTCACGAGAGCGAGACCTTCACATCCTCAAAGAGCAATATGCGGCCGTACAGGAAGCGTGTACTCGTCGGATCCAGGACCTCCAGGCGAGGTTAACGAAACTGAGGAGCCGGTATCGAAGTTTAGACAAGCGTCGCGCAATGGAGATGGAAGGATTCACTCGCGATATCACGGCTTTAAAGCGTCATCTGCAAAAACTCGAAGTGATGCAGTACGGACGCAGATTGACAGCTCAAGAGCGACAAAACTTACGACTTGGTACGAGTGTTTGAAAGAAACTTGGCATGATGTGTGGAGCTGACAATCGTGGCATTTTGCTTTGTATAATGTGTAGACGAGCATTTCACGCTAGACTCGAATGAGCTGAGCGAAGAAGTTGCCGCATTGCAGCACCGAGTAATGGAGTTAGCTGCCGATTTAGCCGACGCGTAACGTACGTAGTGTAACGTCAGGAAACTTCAGGTCAATTTATTGTGAGATGCTGCAGACAGGTTGTTGTTGCGCGATTGTTCTATCGTGAAGCGCTCGTGAACCGTGTTTCTTCCGTGGAAGGACGTCGCGCTTTCTTCGCGTCCATCCGCCAAATGGTCATTTGTAAATTGGATTGATCAGGCCGTGATGATGAAGACGCTGTCGTTGCTGCTTTGTGTTGCGCTAATTGAAGGAGCAGTTGCGAAAAAAACTGGCAACTCAGTAATGTACGATGGAAATGAGCTTGCATTGCGTCTCGGTCCGACCACGTTTTCCGGCAACGGGTGCTCTCAACAGGATGTTGCTGTTTCGCTCTCTTCCGATGAGAGTCAACTTGAAGTGGCACTTAATAGTGCGTTCACTGTGAGAGGATCTGCGGAACTGCGTCACGCACGCATCGCATGTAGCGGAGTAATCCACATGGACGTGCCCGAGGTAAGGTGCCTCAGCCGCTGATAGCTATCTTCGCTGCCGCTGACTTATTTGCTATTCATAGGGCTACACTGTCGGGATCACAAGCGATCAATTGCTCGGTTTTGTCTCAATTCCAGAAAACGATAGCACTTCGTTTGCACAAGTCTCGCACGAGTACTTCTTTCAGACTCCGCGACGAAGTTCAAAGGTCCAGCAGCGCTTTAAGACGCCAGGAACAAGCGCTTTTTCTTCCGTTGAGGACTCACCAGCAGCGAAGACAATCTGGTCTTCCAAATGTGGCGTGACCGCACCCCTGCGTATCAACATGGCTTTGATTGCTCACGGTCAAGACGTTGCCATCGGACTCGCTTTTTCCCAAGAGAAAAAACCCGCGCTTCGCTTTTCCGTTGAGTACAAAAAGTGCGAACGTGATGATTCCAGTGAGGCTTGACAAGCACGCTGGCACTATTTGATGGTTGAATGTTGATATGATCTCGTAGATAATAATCTTCTGGGAAGCATGTATAGAGTGGCAACACAATAACAATGGTAGCGTTGACCAAAATCTCTTTTTTATCCCTTTACGGAAAAGCAAAATATATGCAAGACAAAACAGACCTGGGGGAAATTCTACGCGTACTCAGCCAACTACGAACCAAATTCCTTTCCCCGACTGCCGCGTGGAAATGCTTTCTGTTTTCTCTCTTTTACTACAGTTGCGTCTGAATATGCTGAATAATTTGAAGGAGCTCCACGGCATCCGGACGCACGTCCGGGTTGGAGTTCAGACATCGTCTCGCGAGGTCCATCACGATCTCGGGAATGCTGTTCGTGAACGTCGGCCGGATGTTTTCGCGGATCACCTTCTGCACGATCTTCATGGCCTGGAGTTTTCGTCCGCCATCGTCGCGTACGTCGTGGTACGGCACTTCGTGAGTGTCCAGTTCGGATAGCACGATACCAAAGGAGTAGATATCGGCTTTTTCTGTGTACTTCTTGCCCATGAGGACTTCGGGTGCGGTCCAGTAAATGGTGCCGACACCCGCAGTCATCGTCTCCTCAAGCGAACGCTCGCGACTGATACCAAAGTCACTCAGTTTGGCTCGGAAGTTGTCGTCCAGAAGGATGTTCTTGGACTTCAGGTCACGGTGAATCACCTTGGGCGTGAGCGAATGCAGGTACACCAAGGCGTCTGCGACGTCTTCGGCCAGGTAAATCTTGTGGTCTGCCCAGTTGATCTGTCCATTCCGTCGTTTCAAAAAGCCGAAGAGGTCTCCCTTGGCCATATACTCTGTCACGGCACAAATATCGTTCGAGCTGCTCCAGGACACACCGACAAACTCGACGATCTTTGGGTGGAAGAACGACGCCATGAGCTTGATTTCTGCGCCAAAGCAGATGATCTCCTTCTCGTCGTTGCGCTTCTCATTCAAGATCCGCTTCACGGCCACTTGCCTGTTCTCAAGCTGCGCGAGCCACACTTCTCCAAATGCGCCCTTGGAGAGCACGCGCGTGAAGTACAACGCCGTGTACGAGATTCTTCGTCGCCCTACCGCTGGGTCGTTCTGCAGGTCAGTGAGCACGAGTGCGAGCACTTCCTTCGATCGAGCCGACGAGTCGATCGAGTTGCGCCCCGTGGCGCTGCTGCTGGTACTGCTGTTTTGCGACGGCGTGTAGTTGCTGCTACCCCCGCTACCTCCGCTGTACGGATCCATTTGCCCCGACGATCCAACCGTCCGAATCGGTGGGTTTCCATTATGAGGTGGCGGACGTGGCCGGTCTGGTCGTTCTGCTCTCGGGTTCGGTTTCTTCGCTCGTTCGGCTGGGGAGTTGTGAATGTCGTAGTTGTGGCCGCCGTTTTGGCGGCGTCCTCCTCTCTCCGGGACCCGGTGAGGCGGGAGGCGCTGCCCTGCTTCCAACCTCGTGGCGGGGTCTTCTCGCGCACCCTCGCGGTGCTGTTTGTCGATCTTTTTCCGACCCGAGGACGCGCACATGCCGACGATCAACACCGAGGCAACGACGCCTGCGACCACCGCGATGAAGTTGGCGGAGACGACGCCTCCGATGCCCGTCGTGGACGCTCGGGGCGCCTCGACCGCGGCATGGACGACGCGAAGGCCGAGCGCCAGGAGCACGCTGCTGGTGAGGCCGACAGTGCGGATCGCGAGTGCGTGCGGTGCGAGCATCGTGCGGGATTAGCGACCAGTACGTTCCTCTGCTGTAGCCGCCCGCGAGAAAGAGTTTTGGGACGAGTAAGGAGCCGCTGGTCGAATAATCCGCGTGTGTCTCCTTCCAGCCTGCCGATTGGCCTCCCTGTCTGCTGATCTCGGGAGGCAAAGCGACCCACCGTCTGGTTGTAATATCTATCGACCTGCCGGACGTAATAGTGTCTCATTAAAAAGGAAGTATCATGAACAGCAAGTGTTTAATTATAAAATCATATAGCTCTATTCATTATATGTGTTGTTCAGCGCTTTTGAGCAGAACTGACCGGTTTATTAATTTGTAAAGGTTTATTGGTGTGCATGCGGAGCGCAAAATCGAAGTGTGCCACCAGTTGAAATTGCATAGAAACTGGCTCCGGACTGGCACGTTACCCAGCGAATTGTGGGCAAAAAACCTCAACTGGGAGTGCCTTCATCTGCTACGGGGTAGGGGAGTAAGCCCATTCCCGCGTGAATCAGTTCTGTGATCTGAAGGGCAAATCGGTCACAAGTCTTGGCACAATAACAAGAAAAAGCTTGTAATGCTTTCTATTTTTGAGGACATCTGTAAACATAGAGGAGCAAGTAAGGCTACTATTGAGAATGGCTACACAATATCTATTAGGGATAGGCGACGAGGGCTTAGTCATAAATGAGGTTTTTTGTGGGCGAATCTCTGGAGCGCTCTACAATGCGTGGCAAAGGGCACTTTTGGTTACGTTCCACAAATGGGTTATTCTTCATTCGTACCCCAGTTTCTCTGGTAGTGTGGGCCACGTAATGTGCGGTTTCCTGATGCCACCCGCCCCTTGCAGCCGTATTTGGACAACGCCTCAATCTAATATTACCGCGCTGGGGGAGGGAGGAAGCAAGGGCGAGAGACTTCAATTTGCTCACCACGCGCGCACGATGGACTCCTCGGGCATCTGGGCGTTCTATTACATCCAGGGCGAGGACGGCGAGGACCGCTCCCACCCAAACGCGTTCAAGATCCCTGCCAATGCCGACGTGACGCTCGCGGACGTATTACGCCACTTCCCCCTCAAGGACCCAGCGCAGTTCCACTTCCGCTTCCGCATCAATGTCGCATCGAAAACCGGCGGAGGAAACACGTTTTTCTGGCTGGATATCACAAATCCTTCGCAGAAAATACCGCTTGTGAACGGCCGCGTCATCTGCAAGCTGCTGCGGCTTGCGCGTCTCGCGAAGGTCGGACTCATTTTCAAGCGCAAACCGGTGCTCAAGTGGTCCAACGACGCCAAACCCCGCAACAGCCTCAGCTCCACGGACGCTCAAGGCAGTACGAAAACGTCGGTGCAACCGCTCTCTCGTCAGCAGAGCGGCGGCGAGGCTCCGTTCCATCGCTCGTCATCATCCCCTGCTTTTGAGAAGGATCGCCCAGCGAAATACTCGGACGGCAATGGTAATTCCTCAAAGACGAGCTCAGGAAATTCGTCTAGAACCAACTCCGGCTCGCAGGCGAAAGTTGAGCAGACAGCTCCAGCGGAGAGCTTCGAAGATTTCTTGTCGGGAGGCGGGCAGCCGTCGTCGTCCCAATCCGCGCAGAAACCGCCAGTGAACCTCATGAACGACAGTGGATGGAACGACGCACCAACGACTTCGCAAAAACCAAAGTCCGACTTCTTGAGCTCCATGGACCCTCTCGCGCAAGTGAATAATGCTTCGAGCAATCGACCCGCGGCCTCTAGTGCGCCAACAGAGCAGCCCAAATTCGACGACGACAATGGGCAAACCGTTGGCCCTGTGACGATGGCCGAGATGAAGAAATATGCCGCATCGACATCAGATGGATCCAACGTGTACAATCCAAAATTTGTTGACAAGTCTACAAAATCCGACCACGTCCGTCGAGCCATGGAAGAACGTGAGCGTCAAGTGCAAATGGACGTGGAGAAGGCCCGAGAAGACCTGCGACAGCGTGAAGAAACGGCGCGAAACATGAATGTGATGAAAGAAAATGCTGCTTTAGTACTTGGTCCAAAGTTGAAGGCGTGGGCGGAAGACAATGGACGCACGAAGAATATTAGAACGCTGCTGTCGACGATGCATCAAGTCATGTGGGAAGGATCCAAATGGACAGAGGTCAACATGGGCAAGCTGTTGCAACCCGCAGATGTGAAGAAGAACTACCGTAAAGCGATGATCGTTGTGCATCCAGATAAAAGCGGAGGTCGCAATGCAGAACAACTGCTCATTGCTGAGCGCATTTTTGCGGCGGTCAACACGGCGTGGGACGAATTTATCAAAACGAATCCATGCTAATAAAGCGAATACGAACAAGCTCTATGCACACACTGTAAGCAAAGAACAGATAATAACAAGCAAAGCTCTATGCAAAACTCCGAATAAATGCACGTCATACACACAGCTAATGTTGTCCATCCATCGTTTGTATTTTGTGTTTCGCATTCAACCACTTCTCTGCGTGGTCAGCTCAAGTTTATACAACTGAAGAAAAAAGAAACCATTGCCCACTCTACTTGACGAGAGCGTGGTTCTTCCAGTATTCCACCGACTTGAGGTACTCGTCTCGGTTCAAAGGCACGCCAGAGCCACCTTCTTCCT
Source organism: Globisporangium ultimum DAOM BR144 (assembly GCA_000143045.1). Taxonomy (NCBI): domain Eukaryota; phylum Oomycota; class Peronosporomycetes; order Pythiales; family Pythiaceae; genus Globisporangium; species Globisporangium ultimum. The sequence goes on along the minus strand of GL376606.1, from coordinate 48,446 downwards.
TGCCCAACGCATTGCGCATGACCGTGACTGGGTTCATTGGCAATTCGTAGTCCACGTCTTGCGCCTTGACAGAGATAATCCCCCATGGCGCGTCGTCCTGCTCTTCGGGATTTGGATTACCCGTGGCCTCGTTTTCCTTGCGAATCTGCTCACGGCTGTAGAGAATCACATCAAGGTACTTGGCAACCAAGGGCGTGACGCTGTGTGAAGGGAACCAGCGGACAAGCCTGGTGTAGTAGCAACAACAAAAAAGACCGTTGTGAGATATGCACATAAGAGCAAATCACGGTTTTTTTTTAATGGATGGCAGACGTACACCGGCAATTCGTTTGGAGCACGCGCTTCATAGTCCGATTGCAAAAGGCGCGAGTTCGATGGCGTGATCTTGACCACATTCAGACGCGTATCCGTGAAGTTCTCAATGAACAAGTGCTTGCAGAATGGCGCGTAACTGGTGGCATGTATAGAAACATAAGTTGGCACGAGCGAGTGAGTGGCCATTCCGTGAAGATGCACGAAGGTGACACCACTTCAACTTACCCGTCGACCAATTCTTTATTTCTGGCCAGATAGATCTCATTGATCTTCTTTTCGAACTCGACCTTGTCATACTTGATCTGCGTGCCCAAGTACTGTGGGTCGTCGAACTGACGCAAGCAGAAGCGGTCTGCAGGTCATTGGAAAGTGAAGGGACGACGAAGGTAACAGTGACAGCACAATTGAGTGTTTATCCTTTCCAAGACACAGAGGGCGAATGCGCTGCACATATGAATCCAGCACTTACCCAGCACAAGCTCGTGTGGAGGGCGTGGCTCGGCGGCATCGACGGTGGTGTCGGCGGCCTTCTGCATCTTGCTCGCGATGAAGTTGGTCAGTCCGCGAGTGGTGGTGGATCGTGTGGTCGGCGCGACTTTCTGGAGACGCGCGAGCAGCATGTGGCTTGTGGAGGGATGACTGCAGCGAGGGGTGCGGGGCGGGGGAGGAACGGAAGTGGTGCTTGGTGCACAGGCGTCCGTCTTCTTCTTCCGCTCTCGGTCGTGGCTGGGGGGTTCTGGAGCTCCTGGCCAAAGGGACCTAATGATGCAAACAGCTCCGATCCCTCTTTAAGATGATAATTAAGGCCAAAATCGAAAAGGAAAGGGATCGAAATGACTTCAACCGAAAGTGCTCGTTTAAGTATTGAGTCAGGGTTAGTGCAAGCAAAAACGACGTGAGGCTGTACATTGTCAGCCTACAACAGTACAGTGTTATCAGATTTCGGCTTGGACCCAAGTCTCGACGCCATTCACTCGCCATCACAAACGGAAATGCGAGAGCGTCACAAGACGGCACTACGACCACTAAACGCATTCATTATTACATTAAAATCGAATTCGCTCGCGCAATTATATTCACGTATGAAATCACGAAGTGGGCTCAGAGATACGCGCAGGCGCGCGAGTCTGCGCTGCGACGAGAGTCTCCAGGAGCTTCAGGATGCTGTCGAGTTGCTTCTGCTGCTTTTGTAATTGCTGTTGCAGGTCGTTCTGAAAAAAATCAAAGTCAGCAACGAGTAAATTAATTGCCACGGACAAGTCACGGCTATAATAAAATAAACAAAGTACCTGCTTCGCTGCCATATCGTCCATCTTTTGATGAAAATGGTCCAGTTTTTTCACAGTCGCGATTCTCGGAGAGAGTCTTCGAAAAGATGAGTTGCTCGTGGGTGGCGGAGAGCTCGGTACCTGGATCCGCAGAGATTCATCTTGTCCGGTCTCGGGAAACACTTGGCTTGACGGAGCGCTCGAAAAATCACAAGTCTCCATAAACGCGAGGTTGTACGCCTCTTCTTCCTCACTGCGCTGCTTCTCGAGCATCACTTCAATAAACCCACTGCCCAACACTGCGCCTGGGATCGTGAACAAGATGATGCCGCACATTGCCAGCACGGACCCGAAAAAGCGACCCACGTTTGTTACCGGTACGATGTCACCATAGCCGAGCGACGTGATGGTCTCAATAGACCACCACGCAGACACACCAACGCTCGAAAAAACTTCTGGCTGTGCGTTATTCTCCAAGAAGAAGATCGTCGTCGACGACGTCAGCACGACGACAGCAGTGAGATATGTCACAACGAGAAACTCCTCTTTCTTGCGAGCAAAGATTTCGCGGAGGTTTTTCAAAGCGTTATACGAACGCTCGAGCCGTAAGAACGACACGATACGAAGCAACCGCAGACTTCGAAAGACCACGCCTCGATACGACGGAATGAGCCTGATGCGCGGGTAATGAATACACAAACGATAACATTAGATGGAGATGAAATTGAAGCGGTGACATCGAATTCGTACTTGAACTCGAAACAAATTTCCAAATAAAACGGGAGCAATGCGATCAAATCGAGGATAGAGAGCGGCTGGATCATCCACTTAAGTCTGCTCAAACACGTAGAAACCGTCTGATTTAGCCATATCGCAACGAATTTGAGGAATAAAGCGAGTTATCCGACCTGCCGATGATGGCGCCTTGATATCGTTCGTCTTCCACACACGACCAAAGCCGCAGCATATATTCGATCGAGAATATGATCGTCGACGTGAGCAAAAACACGCCGTACCAGTCAGACCGTTTAGCTGTATCCAATGAAGCGGAGTGAACGACGATAAGGCCAATTAATACTAACAACCTATCCAGAACGAACATCTATGTCACAAAACTTACATGGCTTGGACGAGTCAAGCACCGCGGAGGACTCGGAGATTGCAACCACAACATTGAGCAGGATCAGCACGAGGATGCAGCATTCGAGCACGTAGGACGCGAATTGGAGCCCCGAGCTGTGCGGAATCGACGAGCGGAAGCGCAGCACCGTCCAGATATCCTGTCGCAGGGACGTCTCGTCAACGGAGAGCGCGCGAAGGCGACGGCGCGGATTCCCGGGCGAGAAATTCCGCGGTGTGTGTGCGAGCAGCTTGGCGAGCTCGCCTTTCTGCAAGTTGTTGCGCGGCGTCCTGTTCTTCGGGTTGGCCTCCATGATGCGGGCGGCGCTGCCGCTCAGTTGCACTTCGAGGATGAGGAAGATGGGGATTGGATTGTGTGTTCAATCTGCGAACGGACAGAGAATCCGACAGTTGGGCTGGGCTCAGCTTTATAGAGGGACACGTAGACAATATAAAGAGGGTTTTATTTCTTATGTCCCCATCAAAATTCTCTCTCAAAAAACTCTGCTTACACACTCCTTTTCACGCCACAGATACGCGTGCTTGGTGACGGCATCGGTGTCGGCTTGTTCGTTGTACTTGCCACCGGATCAGTAGTGTCTGCATCAGCTTCATCGCCTACATCGGAGCCGCTGGATGAAGTGGAGCTGCCTGCTGGAGCTGGAGTGTCTGCGATTGCACTTGGAGCAGGTGACTTCGTTGTCTCTGGAGATGGCGCAGATATTTCATCGTCGGCACCAGAAGGATTGAGAGAGTACACGAGTGTGCCGTAGCCAAGCTGGTCATAGCCTCCACTGTTTGGGCCGTAGTTGCCACCTCCTCCTTCAGGATGGACTTTCTTCGCAAAAGCTTCGACGTACGGCGCTCCGAGTCCTTTCTTCACGACATAGTGGTTGTAGAAAAGTTCCCAGGCGGGTCGCACAGTGCCTCGACCGTTTTCCGAGATCACAGTTTGCGTCACGTCGCTGTTTTTGTAGGTCGTATAGTTCACATCGAACCCAAGATTGTACTTTGCCACGTATTCGGCGCCTTTCAGGACACGGTTGTCGTCGTACGCAAACAGATCGCAGTCCTGGTTGTACGCCATTTGAACGAAAGTGCCCATAAGCGACATCACCAAAGTGCTGTGACCTTGGTCGCGCCCACTCTCTTGAACTTGACCAAGCCCATCGGGATAAATTTTCCATACGGCATGCTCGATCGCACCATTACCTGCACCATGCATGAAGTAGTTCACTGCTTCGTCATAGATGTCTGCTCGATCCGCGAGAATGCCAATCGAGATCATCGATGCCATGTTAGCGAGATCCCAGTTTGCCCAGTAGTGGTCAATCTTCGCGTCGTTGTGACGGACGAGGAAGTCGTGATTCATCGAATAGAACACCTTGAGCATCATCGACGCAAATGCCTTGAAATCGGTAGCGGCCCAACTCTTGTAGTCACGCATGATCTCGGCCGCATTCGCCAGTTGGTACCCGTAAATCCCCGATGCCAGAAACCGGTCGGATGTACCCCCGATACCTGTCAGTGTTGTCGCCCACGCGTTTAAAATTGTGACTGCATTGTCTGCGTAGTTATCTTCGCCTGTGACTTTCCACCGAAGCGCAAGCGCGTACGCCGCAGCCGCATCGTTGTACAGACGGCCGTAATTCTCCTTGTTGGTGCCATCAAAACCCCGATAGACAGTGACTTGAGCGTTTGGCTTGTACTTGAGCGACGAGTGCGAGTTATTGGTGAGCATCTCAAAGCCACTTTTCCAGGGCTCGAGACCTGATCCGACTTGTTTCTTCATGAACGCCAGGTCGCTCGCAGTGTGCAGCATGCCTGGGTGCTTGAACACTCCCGAGCTGTTACCCATCGCGCATGAGGCGCTCACTCGAGAGACTTCGAGCGCGGCTGTGACCGCGACGCCCACAAGAACCAGGAGGCGGCAGCTTGAAGTGCACTTTTGCATGTTCACAGCAGCGTACGCTGGTGGCTCTTGATAGTTCGAGTTGACAAAAGCGGGAGAATTTCAAAATGGCATTGTCTGCTTGCCAGCGTGAAGTGAGGTTCTCCGCACAACTCGAACTTCACGATGAGGACTGCTCCTGCTGTGGTGCACCCCTGGTGTTCAAATACTGCAACTGAACGATCTGGGTGGAACGCCTGGTTCGAAGGAAGCACATGGTCTGAACATGTGTTCTTTCAACATGATGTTCAATGTTTCGTCAGATAAGGTAGGCACTGATAAGCATGGCAAGCATCCGTGCCCTAATTTAATGTGGTCAATAAATTAATCCTAAATGCATGTGACCCACATGCATTGCTCAAAAGGTGTGAAGTGCTGATTGGGTAACGATGACAAATCTTCAACTGGCGAAGCATGCGATCTCATCAAAGAGAGTTTGGGCCACTCTGCCTGGGGTGATTGGACGAGCAGGCCCATCATTCTTCTCAATGTAACTCGATCGGACACACGCAATCAGTTCTTGAAAGAATGGAGAAAAAGTTTCCACATCTTTCTAGAGGGCACCGCATTTGCCATTCGTCACTCAAGCGCCCGCACCCCAGCTACCACTTACACCCACCTTTTGTCCGCAAGTGATCAGAATGGGCGACTCCTTCATGCTAACACTGCGTGTGATGTGCCAATGCGCTTCGACGATGATGATCCTGAGTCCTACGCCGACCATTTACCGTATCTGGAAAAATAAAGATGTCGGAATTGCGTCCGTTGTCCCACTGGTCGCGGTGCTAGGCAACTCGCACGTATGGTAAGCATAGCTGCTCAATAATGACATTGAAACTTGGTGACAATATTTTGACGAATTTGCTGTGTTATTTGTTCGCTTACCAGGATGCTCTATGGCTACATGGGAGGCAATATCTTTCCAATTTTCACCAATTTTATGACGGGGGATTTTGCAGGATCCATCTTCATCGCCGTCTATTACCGATACACAAAGGACCGCCGTCGAGTGCACCAAGTGGTGGGGTTTGAACTGCTCGCGTTGTCATTGGTGACAATCTACTTCTTCCTGGCGTTGCATGGTGTCACTCATCAATCTCGTGACCAGTCAGCACTTACCGTTGGCTCTATCGGTGTCTTCTTCTCCATGAAGCTGTACGGTGCAGGGCTCGAGCGCATTGCGCTTGTGCTCAGACACAAGAACGGCGCGTACATCCCGGTCCACATGGTGATTATGGGCTCGATAAACAACTTCCTGTGGGTCGTTTACACGGGACTTGACAGCAATTGGCTCATGTTTGGCACCTGCTTGACAAGCTGCACGCTAAGTGTCATCCAGGTCATATTGTATATAATCTTTAATCCGAACAGACCAAAAGCAGGCACTTCCCAGATGAGACTACATGAAGACGCTGATGTACACGCGTTGACTGCAGTTGTCGTGGATACTAGACCTGAAATGGCCCAAAAAACCATCGACGACAAGCAATGTGCGCTACCAGAAAGCCCTGTTTTTTATGCAATGCGATCCCCACTCTCGTCACTCCAAAGTAAGCCCTAGAGTAAATAAGAGGTTCATTTGACTTTCGCTTTAAGAAAAAATATACAACGACACAGCAAGTTGAGTGTGGTGATCGCCAAAATGGATGTAAGCTTCTATCGTTCTCTGAGTTGTTTGCCATTACATTGTTGTTCCACGCTACGTTGCGCTACCGGCATGTACGTTTACATGGATGATACCAGATAGCAAAGATGTGCTACTGGTTGTTCGCAAACGTAACGTAATAGCTAATTAGCACGAACACTCTGAAATGTGCTTCAACATGTGACACAAGGGCGTCATTGATGCAGCTTCGTCATGTCTTTAACACCCGAATCACTCAGATTACGTATGGAAGTTGTCTCGATTTTTCACAGCTACAACGCCAGCGATGGAGGATATTTCATTCATGCTTTATCGCATACCTCTTCTCGTCATTAAAAGTTAATCATACGACAACCGCTTCGCCCGCCGCCGTCCTCTTTTATAGATCTCGATGAGTCTTCTCTTCGTCATTCAAGTGTTGTGTATTGCTCAAACACGTTGATGGTGCTCAGTCCAACCGCGATGGTAAATCAAATTTACAAGGTCAGATATGTTGATGTCGGGTCTCCCGTTCCGTTCATCTCCTTGCTGGGAAATTCCCATGTGTGGTATGTTCTCGACCAGATAATTGGCTGCTGTTGTTGACGTTGTCCTGACTTGCATCTCGCCTTTCATTAATGGTATGCTGCTATAAGGATGCTGAATGGTTATCTCAAGGACGTAATCTTCCCGATTTTCATCAATTTCCTGCTTGGAGCCATTGATGCACTCGTCTACATCGCGGTGCACTATCGCTACTGTACTGACCACAGCTACGTATGAAAACGATTAGGATATGGCTTGCTGGCATTGGTCCTCGTCACTCTATATTTCGTTTTCGCGTTGTGTGGCGTCACACAGGAGACACGCGAACATTCTGCACTTGTCGACGCGATTGCGATGGTATTCTGCATTAAACTCTACGGCGCCGGATTAGAACGAGCTGTATTCGTGACTAAACACAAGAATGGAGTGTACATTCCGATTTACATGATGGTAGTGGGTGCGACCAATAATATTTGTTGGGTAATGTGCACGGCACTCGACCACAACTGGCTCATGTTGGGTAACTGCATCATGGTCACACTTTTGAGCATCACCCAGTTGGTGCTCTTCATCGTCTACCGCTCAATGGTGAAAATTAGCGGAGAATTGAGCTTGCATGGGACACATACCATGCACAGAGACGACGAAAGCGTGATTCCGATTGCAAGCATTGTCCCCGAGGATGCCGGAACCCGCGCAACACGTTGACCTCCAGATCGCCCGTTCTCTCCTGCGACGGCGACGTCTGCTGGTGCCAAATATGTAATAGTTGTAGCGTGCAGCAGTTAAAAATCAATCTCTGTACGTATGCACCTACAGTGTAAATACTCTACTGTATTTCCATTGCTACAGTCGCCCACAGATCTCAGTACTGGTACGACCCTGTATCACGAGTGTTCAATATCATGTCCAGAGAGTGATGGTCTAGCTTTTGCCCATCTTCTTTGTTCAGTATTTCGCAAAATGCATGCGGAAGCGAAGAGTGATGCCGCGCTTTATGGTGACGACGCCTTGTATGAGCTCGTTAGCCTCCGGCACCTCCTCTCTGTACTCGCCAATCTCAAACATGTGAAGTGGGCAAGTTGCTACGAATAATATGCATCATCTTGTGTTTCACGCGCGAGCGCATTTCCCCAATGCATACACGTAAAATATGCCAACAATGTATCGAAAAACACTAGCCTTCGATGATGCGTAGTAGACGAGAGGGTTGAAACCGCCAAATGGACACAAGAGAATGGAGTGCGCCTACATTCCAGCCGCTGACAGAAATCATAAGCGAAGACAGCTGCTGCCGCTACTACATGAACGTGCTTCGCGATGTACGAGAAGTTCGTGGACCCAAGTCTGTCGCCGCACGGACGTTCCTCACACATCAAATCCCCTCTTTTGAAACTTTATCCACTCATCACTGTTGCCTGCACAAAAAGATACACTGAAACGTTCTTCAAAGGAATTGACTTGTGCCAGTGTCTAACCCATACCAGTACATTCAAGTGAAGGAGGGCTATGGAAGCAGACAGAGTTGTCAAGATGCAAGGCACTATTATGGATTGTAAGCGATAATGCGGGCAAACAGACCTCCTGCTAGTAGCATGCTTACTGTATTAGACCCACGAACGAGGATAGTTGAGCGGAACTCGATGTTTTCGCTCAAAACTTCAAATATACATTAGTATACACATGCATACAAATGCAAGTTGTCATCCAAACGTGGGGTAGATTGTAGATATGGACACTGGAAGGAGGGAATCCGTATTCAAAACCAAAATTCAAGATCGTTTTTCTCATCTTACCCACCAATTCCTCGACAGAATATACTTTACTGCAGGTACGACTACGACGACCACGCGAAACTTCCTTGTTTCTGAGCCAGTCAGGGAGGCTCACGAGAAGACGAATATGAGCTTATCGCCCGCCAAAACTTCAAGTACTGCTATCTCTCTACACAACTACAAAGAAAAAAAGCTTCAGAGACTGCTTTCATTCGGCAATTCACGTTGCTGTACCCAAGCGTCGAATCCAGGCAGAAACGCCTGGATACAAATATAACGCACCCCTGTCCTGCTCATCTTGAACTCGTCTGCCACCAAAACCAGCCCGCCTCACAACGATTGTTCCACTGTCTACCATGACCGGTTCGTGTCTCCTTGTGCTGGAAATTATCTGCACGTGCTCGTCGACCATGATGATATTCAGCCCGACGCCAACTATATATCGGATCTACAAAGCCAAAAATGTCGGTATCTCGTCAGTCGTGCCGCTAGTCGCTGTGCTGGGGAACTCTCATGTCTGGTACGCACACATCATTTGCACCTTGAAATCATGCTTCCCGACTAATGTCTTCTTCAATTGATGAATTTCAGGATGTTGAATGGGTACCTAAAGGACAAGATCTTCCCAATCTTCACGAACTTTTTGACGGGTGATATCGCTGCAGTAATATTCATCGCGATCTACTATTACTACAGTGAGGATCGCCCCAATGTACTCAAAACTCTGGCATACGAATTGATCGCACTGTCGCTCGTGACGCTGTACTTCGTGCTGGCGCTCTACGGCGTCACCGACCAGTCACGCGAGCAGTCTGCTCTAATCGTCGGTGCAATTGGTATCGCGTTCTCGCTGAAGCTCTATGGCGCCGGTTTTGAACGCATTGTGCTCGTCCTCAAGAACAAAACTGCCATCTACATTCCCATTCATATGGTCGTCATGGGTACAATCAACAACATCCTGTGGTTGGTCTATACTGCATTGGACCACAACTGGCTGATGTGTGGCTCGGCCATAATGTGCACGACATTGAGTGTCTCCCAACTGGTGCTGTACGTGGTATACTATCCTCACGGACGAAGAGCAGCGAATCACACAAGTTCCGGTCCAGCGTTGGTGAATATCCAGGATATTTCGATCACTATCGCCATCCCGCAGTTTAAGCCAGATGATAAACGCTGTATTCCAGAGAGTCCCGTTTTTCACGCGTTGCGCTCACCGCTTTCGCCACTTCAAGTCGTGGAGAAGCACCGTTAACTGTATGCTTGACTTCAAGAGCAGCTGAAAGAGTTTGCGCGGCATGCATCGCAGCATATCGCTGCAACATCATCGATATGTAGAATCTTTTGTTTAACTTGCGAACAACAAACGATTAATGCTGAGGTGTGTTGGAGTTTTGTCTGCCTGCCTTTTGTACAGTATAGCGGTGGGGTTCCCAGTACCAGCGCTAAAAAGCAACAGCAATCGAGTGACCTACACTCCCAGCTAGCCCAACATAAATGAAAGAAACTCCACACTGAGATGCCTGCTCACAGCTGTGTACGGTCTTTCGTTTCTTTCGATCTCTATGGGACGTGACCGTCGCAGCGCGCCTCCTCCCTGAACCATTCATCGCTGTTCCACACTTCAAATATTTTTTCTTGTGGACTAAATCGAGTCACACAAACGTGTTGGATGGAGAGGATCACACGCTGATTGGTTGACTGCCGAATGGATAAACGTTGTACTGCTGCCCTGTCGCTCCGTGATGTGATGCGGGACCTGTTTGGAGGAAGTGGACCAGTCTGTCGACTGCGATAAAACCATATAAAATACATTTCTCGGAGGACAGGTTCTACATACTGAAATCGTACTTGCGTAATTATATAACGTTCTCTATGCAAAAAAAAGCAGTTACAGCAAAGCTTATTATTCCTGTAACAGTGGTGACAGAAACGAACAACATCAGATTCAGTTAAGTAGTAATAACACACAAAAACAGAAACAAATCGAGTTGTAAGGAAGAAGTATGTTGCATGAAGGTCATGCGTTTAGGTACAGCATATCCAGATTGCACTACTATAGGTCTAGATAGACTAATGGTTTGAGCCTGGTTGAAAAATGGCTTTTTATGTGACTAATAACTAAAATGAGTATAAGAGTGCTTTCAACGTCGTTATACTATTGTGCGGTTTCAGTACATACGATTAATCAGATAAAACATTTGTTTAGGTGGTCGTTTCCTGCAAAGCTGTAATAATAAACCCTTCAACGCTAAGGCTGCGCATGTCCTCTGATAGGAGTGGGCGACAGCTATCCTCATTTTTCATTTGACCTTTTCTCAAGCCCATCAGCGGCCGGCGACGCATTTCCAAGTCTGCACAGATTCCAGCTCGCGAGTCTTGATATCGCAGAATACCACCCGAGATGAGTGAACACGACGTCATCACCGTACTGCGGTTCATCACGGCTTTCACATCGCTCTCCATGATCCTCAGTCCAACGCCCGCCGTCTATCAAATCTTCAAGACACATGAAATCGGCCACACCTCGATCATCTCGCTTGTCGGCACGCTGGGGAACTGCACGATGTGGACGACGTTTGGATTCTTCGAAGGCAACTACTTCCCCGTGGTTGCAACGTTTGGATCTGGCGTGCTGATCTCGCACGTCTACATCTCAATTTATTACAAGTACACACCTGAGCGTGCCTACGTGCGCAAAGTTTACGGCTTCGCGGTCAGCTTCTTGTTGTGTGTAGTGCTTTACGCCGTGCTTGGTGCGACGGGAGTGACCGGCCAGACACGTACCGGGGTGCGCGACGTTATTGGATATGCTGCAGTGTGCGTTACGTTGATTCTATACGGATCCCCATTCGAGAAAGTGCGGCAAGTGCTCAAGTACAAATCCGCGGTCTTCATTCCAATCCACATGGTGTGCGCGGGCTCGACAAATAACGCGTTCTGGATTGTGTACACGTACCTGGACAAGGATTGGTTTCTGTTTGTCACTAATGCAGCGTGCTTTGTGCTTGGGATGGGACAATTGACCCTCTACTTCATTTACAACCCGAAGAGGTGCCCAGTTCCAGAAAACTACGGAAAGGAAGACGATCACACTATGATTTCGATTGCTCAGTCACCAAGAGAAGTGCACCTTGTCCGCAGCAGCATCAACAGCGCCGCGATAACACATCCGCCTGAGAGCCCAAGCTACCAAGTGATCCACTCGCCCTTAGCCCCTTTGCACACATAATGTCGGGATACTGTAAATATGTCAAGTAGAATTTATGCTTGCTTCAGATTTTGTACCCTTTCCAATTAAACCGCTCATTCGGGACGTACTAATGCTGCAAGCTGACGGTAAAATAGCAAGGCAGTCGCAGTCGCCGATTTTTTGTACTTTGAAAGCAGGTTACCCGAGCAGTGTAATTGAAGTTGACTGGATGTGTACCCATCTTTTCAATTGACATGTCATCAACTGTCACCAGCGTGATACCTGGCACTCGATTTGGCATCACTCAGATACTGTAGATTGCACGAGAACAAGCTTTCTTCGACAAAGTCTTTTTTATATGTGTGGATGATCTTAAACGTGTACATGCAATGCTTCCTTCTAATTCATCACCACGCTGCACCATGAAGCTATGCGCATTTGTTTATACAGCAGATACCGGAGCAAGTGTTGTCGGACTTGGTTCTAAGGTTGGGCTCTTGGTCTTGAAATAGGCAAAGGAGTCGTTCTCTTTTGGAGTGACAATGTCAATCGATACCCTTCGGGCTTCATTTTCAATCTGCACTTGACTGGCGCTTGATTTGTACTTGACGTAGAGAGTAACTTGAATCACGCTGAACACGAATCCAAGTGCATTGGGAGTGAGCACAAACATATCGTTGTCGATAATACCATAAAGTACCCAAAGCGTGCAGTTGATCATCGTCACAAAGCAGAATGAGATCGGTAGAGAAGACGAGTTCTTGGTTTGCACGATCTTCTTCATTGTCTCGAAAGGCGACGCGTAGAGGATAATGTTGACCGCGTCGGCGACAAACCCGATGATTTTCCCTGCTTGCTTGTTGGTCTGGTTGGTTACACCAGATGCAGCCAAAACTGCATACAGTGTGATGCAAGCGAGGCCGAAACCAACAAACGTGAACAGCTTCATGACGTACTTTTTCTCGGTTGTGTGGCGCCAATAGACGACGATGTAAGAAAGCGCGCAAAACATACCAATTGCATTTGTGACCACGACTGGAAAGACGCTGCTTGTCATGAAGCCGTAAATGACCCATATGGAAGCGCACCCCCACATTGAAAGAAGAGGGAGCACCGAGACTTCACCGATCACCTTGGTCATGTGGATGCGACGAAGATCTGGCAGAGGACTCACGAAGAGAGCGACAGCAGTTAAAATCGCGAGGACTTGGAGAACCGTAAAGAACAGTGAATCCGCCATGCTGCAATTCCTGACGGCTGGGATACACGAGTTTGGAGAGCGGTCAACGCACGACTTGGGTGGATGCGGCAAATTGGCGAGTGGCAAAGAGGCACCGACGCAGAAGTCGAAGCTGAAGCATTATATTTTGCCTAGTGCCTAAATTTTTCATACTTTACTTAGTCTGGCGACCACCACCCGTCGCCCCTCTCTCTTCATGGCGACTTGCGGACAAATGTTTACCACAAGTAATCTTTCCACTTTCCTTAGAAAAACGATGTCGTTTTTCGATCAATACTGTACTCTCAATGTAAACAATGCCGCACCTGTCACTTGACCATCAGGAGAAATCAACTGTGGCACTCGCGTCTGAAACTGCAACCACAACTGGACGCTCACAACAATGTGGCTCCCAGCCCGTCAATCGCTTCGTTGTGCCTTTTGCACACAAGGAGTTGGGGTGTAGGTTCAGAGAAGGCACGTGCATAGAAGCGCCTAAAGGTTGAAGCACGCGCTTTTTCGAACGATGCGATTGGTCCTTATGCACGGGCTGGCGGCCCGATGAGTCAGTCAAAGAACTCCTTTTACCCGGGGACCTCTGTATGGTGAGTAAATGGGTTCGCTCAAGGAGTGCATAGTCAGGGGATTAATGAGATTATTTGGTGGTATCAATTGCAAAGGCTCAACTTTTGTAATGCAACACCAAGGAACGGTCCTGTAATCGGGCAATTACAGAACACGCGGTACGTTCGGTTACTGCTTTTTCTGGTGAAATTGGCACTACAGCATCGGTAATTGAGCTTGAATGTTGTAGACAGAATGATTCTTGGAAGGATTTTAGGGATACATGTGGAATACAAAAAGATCATACATTAGTAGGTTTAAACTGCACGATCAAGTACTGTTTCTCGATGCTGTGGTATGGGAATAGTCACAACTCATTGTTGTTGTAAGGTGAGGTTATATTTAGGTACAAGCAGCTGACCTTAGTCGTAACTCATTATGCACATGGGCAGACAACGAACGTAGAGATCGTTATGGGTTGCACCCGTTTAGCGTAGAAAAAGATTGGTCGTGGAATTGATTCCTTGCGCAGTAAAAGGAATCGGTACTCTTTATTTGTATAGTACACTACTTCAGATCGCGTACATGTGTGCTCATTTTTGGCGTGAATATAAGATAGCAATATAAAAGAGAGAAAGAGAAGACGAAACGATGGTGATACTCGTAATAGCAGGACCATATGCATTGAATTTCTTTTCACATTAGTAATACTAAATTTCTAATTAGTACTTTACACTGGTGTAGGCGTAGCCGAGTTGGCTGTAGAGTGATGCCTCCATAGTGTGTTTTCGCTCTACGCCCCGATGAGCTCGGACGCACTGCAGGTGACGAGGTTTGCGCTATACTAAAGTACTCCATTCATGTCCATGACGATGCCCACGCCATGGGAATATGGATGAGATGCCTCTACTAAAATGGAGCGATTCATATCTCAAACACTAATAATACAGTCGTCGCAAATCCCTGAAATTGAGAGTGGACGTTATGTTTGTGATTGAAAGGGCATTCTCTCAATTCCAGGAGTTTGGCTTGACTGTATAATTGGTTTCTGGGATATGAATCACCCATTTTTGTGACAAAATACTGCCTACCATACTTTATCCAAGTACATGACAAGTAGCCCAAAAACAAGCCAATTTCGGAGATTTTAACAAGGGAACGAAGCTGCATCTGTCCCTCCAAACACGTGTTGCACATTTCTGGTTCATTCACATTAGTTCTATTATCCTCACGCCTCTGTTGTCTTTGCCAGTCAGTCTATCCTCTCAATAGTTATCGCGCCTGAACGTTGGCCATTTGGGGCAGTGGTGCATGCCTCATGCACATAATTCTACTGTTGATTGTCCATACAAACAATCGGTTTCGAAGGAGTTACTGGTGGGGAAGATTGTTTCAGGAGGATGTCAGATTTTACAGGCATTTATCAATGACACCAATACATCATTGGATAAAAAATCGTCAAAAAAAGGTAGAATACCATTGTAGATATGCTAGCATATCCCTTATTTCCTCGAAGCATGTCCATGACCAACAGTTTACATGAAAATGGAGGCGAGGAAGCCTCTTTGATGTTCAATCTCATGCAAGTAGCTACATATATGCATAAATTTGTTTTTACAAGCAAAATGATAGAATGTCAATCTAGTTGTCAGTAAAAGTTTTGCATCTAGATGTTTTACTGCGGATTTCGTTGATTGTAACGAGCTTACATTTTTCGATCTACTTGACCGAAAACTCTCGTATTAACAGTGGGTGGTGGCAACGAGGACGCTTTTTTCCCCCCATATTTTTTTACATCAATCGCTTCGTCTTAATGAGACGAACCGATCCAGACAGGTTTGAACAGATTCCATCGAATGGTTTTGCCAGAAACCGTGTGTAAAGTTTTCTCCTAAAAAAGGATTGGGCACTCCTATTAAAGGGTTTTTGCTTAGCTCCTGAGTAAAATAAATAACTGAAGTTAGCCAATAGAAATCACACATAATATATTACCGGACATTCATGTAACTTACATTTCCCTCACAAAGCATAAATGTGGTTTGGAAGTGCCGACCAACGTAAGAATGAATACCAGTGCATTTTTTTTGTAACAGGGTCACACGCTAAGTTGTACTGCAGCAACTTTGCTCAATCTGTTGACATCGGACTAAGTCCGCATGCAACCAAAGTTTCCGTACTTGGCTACGAGAAAGCACCAAAGCAGCCGAACCATTAGGTTTGCCGCACTTACTCGAACCACAAAGGTAGCCAAGCTACTCTGAATAGAGGTCGGTCGCAAAGACGACTCTCATAGGCTAAAACGATATCTTTTAGACCAATTGAATAACACCAAATGGATACAGCCATTCAGAGCCACTCACTTAGGTTCACATTGAAATAAATGGAAGTTCACTATGCTAGATAGTGAACTCAAGATAAGTCAGGTTGTCCTACAGAGGGCAACCCCCAACAAATACACAGTTCCATTTTTACCTCTAACTAAGCCTTTAGTTATTGACGGTTACTATAGAGTCCTATAGGTAACCGATCGTTGCACTGCAGGAAGCAGGCAACAGCTCTCGGAACAGAGTCCTTGAGAGAAGTCGTTGAATACGCTTCCTCACACACGTACCGTGCTGCGTAACTCGGAAGTGTCCGGCTACACAATGACATCGACCGAAACGACGAACGCTGAAGCAGCACATGCGATGGAGTGAGATGCTGTAATGGGCTAAAGGCTGCCATTACATGCAAGGTGGCTCTTTGTGTGTGTCACACGCCACCTTGTGGAAGTGCATTGTGGGTGCGAAGATATTGGGTGAAACACATAAAAGTGATCCCACATGCACAGGTGACGTCATCGTCTGATGTCAGAGCAATCTGTGTCTGAGTTGAGTGTTGATCGCTCGCAATCATTGAGATTCGGCGTGATTACGCACGACAGTACTCTAGACATGTGAATGATGGTTCCTACTTTGGGAAACCACACTGGTGACGAGGCCAACGTGTCTCTACCATCTGAAGTGAGTGGCTTCCGCCAATCACTTTGCAGGGAATCTCCGCGGTACTTCAAGTTCAAGTTCCCAGCAGATTCCCTGGGTTCAACCTCAGTGTACCCAAGGTTTTATATATCAGATTCATAGGTTTTATTTCTGCATGTGTAGGTTTTAGTTGTAAAACCTCTAGGAGCCCTAGTGGTGTTTCATATGTAGTGTCAGGAACCATAAGCTCATTTCAATTCAGTTGCATTTTTGCCAAGTTCCTCTCAAGTCTTCCTCTCAAGCGCAAGCGTGCGTGCTGTGTTTGAGGCTGCCTCGGATAGCCTCTTACACACGCGATTGACATCTCGATCAATCATGTGTGTCGTGATGAGAATAAAAACATGCTCGTTCAGTTGTCGTCTCCAGCGTCTCTGTCGCTCTCCTCTGGTGAGCTTGCATCAAGCAAAGGCACCGTTGCTGTGGATCCGTTTGCGGTGTGCTTTGTGGAGGGACCTCTACTGATGGAACTGGACGAAGTGAGCACTTGGAGCAATGATGACCGCGGCTTTGCGGTATCTCCCGACAAGATGGCACCCGTTCACTTGGAAGGAGGCTGTGTGATGCTTCATTTTGGTAGCATTGTAGTGGCGAGCTCTGACGTCACTCAATCTCAAGACGCTGAAGTCAAAGTCCCAAAGCAGCCATCCTCGAAGTCCGACTCACCAAAGAAACCAATACGGTCATTGCGTTCGTCAGCAGCAAAGGCAGTAGTTGCAAAGATCGCGGCGACCAGTACAGCGCCCATTGCGAGAAAGAAGTGTTTTCGTAAAGTACAACACACACAACATCCCGTCAAACAACATCTCCGCAGATCCAAGCAGCACATTCTTCATGATCATTACTACTTGCTACATTTTGGTGGAAACTTGCAGTGAGTTTAGACTCCATGTTTTAAGGCATGACATTTGATGCTGAAAGTCTCGTTTTTGTCCGCTTTTTTCCACTTTCACAGTCGAAAACAGTACAATTGGACACCAGATTCTGTTCGTAATTGTATTCTAAAATGCGACTGTGAGTTATGTTTTCCTGTCTGATATGTCGGGCACCGCATCACTCACAAGCACATATACACACATTGCATTCACAACAGGCAATCCCACTTTCAACTGGGCATACCTGATGCGTCAACGTTGGGAGAGAAAATGCCTCGCTGTATGTATGTGATGATATTGATTGGCAGTTTGGTTTACCGCAGAGTAGTTTGTTCTGTGGTCGAGCATCATGAGGGTCGTCAACA